>CM040186.1:34496284-34953784 GCA_022606455.1 Callitettix versicolor
CCGTTTTCAAACTTCAAATTTGGAATGGTCCCCGTTTTGAAACTGTTGGACTGAATTTTAGGAATAATGAATTTGCCCAAGTTTTACCAAAATCGATGTTTGCGCCGTGATTGAATCGAATTGGTCAAAAATGGCAAATGCTATAACCGCAAAACACGTATAAATTTTAGTGATCTTTCTAAAAATTTAAACAGATCAGGATACCTCTTTGATCCTAACCTCTTGATTAAGCAAAAATTTTTACCTTTCAAAAAACTTAAGGTCGGGATACCTCTTTAATCCTAACTTCTTGATTAAACGAAAATCCTGATATTTCAAAAATTTGAGGTCAGGATAGCTCTTTAATCCTGACCTATTGATTAAGCGAAAATTCTGACCTTTTGATTAAGTAAAAATTCTGACCTCTTAAAAAACTTCAGGGGTCAGGATATATCTTTAATCATAACTTCTTAATTAAAAAATGTAAGAAGGTTAGGATACCTCTTTAATCCTGACCTATTGATTAAGCAAAGTCCTATATTTCAAAAATTTAAGGAAATCAGGATATCTCTTTAATCCTGACCTACTGATTAAGCAAAAATCGTGACCTCTTCATTGAGCAAAAACTCTGACATTTGGAAAATTTCAGGAGGTCGAGATATTTCTTTAATCCTGACCTCTTGATTAAGCTCATTCCAGTTGCTCACTTTCCAATGGAAATTCACTAACAACAAAGTGTAGTAAGTGAAAGTAAGAAAGCAAAGAGATGTAGCTTTGCAGCTTGTATTAGGCACTGTAAACATTGACCGAGTATCGAATGATTGCCTACACAGAACGCGTGTTGTAATTTAAAGCCACCATAAAAGTGGAGTGTTTTGTTTTGAACACCGTCTAACGATTTCAATTACCTGAATACGAGAACATCCTGTATTCAGTTTATTGGTTCCGCCTTTTTGTCTTAGATCTGTGTTAGCTTGAACAGGTCTGTTACCAAGAAAAATCCGTACAACATTTTTAAAATGGTGGCCATATCAAATATTAATTGAAAAACTCAGACCCTTTCAGATCTTTTTTAAGTGAAAACTTCTATAGTCGCGGTTGACAGAACATGGGAATAAACATTACTTGATTCCGTAACGCATACCTCACATTATATATATATAATTGTTCTTGTATATATGTAGACTTGAAGTGACTACTTCTAAACAGCTGATTTCACACAACTGCTGTTGCTTCAATATAATTACAATTGAAGTTATGTTTATTGTTTTGTAAATTTTAAAAACTGTGTATTTTATTGTAAATTATTTATTGAATATGAGCTTACCAATTGAATTCCAGAATCACAAATACTGTATTTATTATTATAGTTAGATTATTATTAAACCACTGCATCTAAATTTAAAAAAATAATTAAATCATAATAGTGAAAAAGTACACAGTCCGGCATGCCCAAAGAAGTAGTCACTTATGTTGGCCAGTCCCATGACTTCCTATTTTTATATATATATATATATATATATATATATATATATATATATATATATATATATATATATATATAATTATATATATACATACACACACACACACACACACACACACACACACACACACACACACACACACACACACACACACACACACACACACACACACACACACACAGAGAGAGAGAGAGAGAGAGATTTTAACGCTGATTATGATGGTATTATGCGGTATGATGGTATGATTATGATGATGATGACGCTGATTATGATGATGATTATCACACGCACTTAAAAGGGGGGTCGGCCTTCCCTATCTCGCCAATGTTATTTTAAGATATCTTTAGGTTCATTTTTCTCAGTAACTATTTTAGATACAGCTGTGAAATTTTTTCCTAGTAATATATAGACACTTGCCAACATTTTAACACAGGGAAATTTAAATATGTGTTTTTATAAAACTGTGGCAATTTTTTAAAAATTATAATATTTTTTATTTCAGATTTTCCGTGTTTCTGCACACATGAAATTAAATAAAATCATTTTTTGTTAAAATATTTATAAACCCATGTTAAAGTATGCAGAATGATGTAATAAACAAAACAAAGCAAAAATGAATCTTCTAGCTTTTGTAGTTTATGAGAAAAATGTACCTAAACATGAAAAAAAACAAGTTTCGGAAAAACGCGTTTAAAGTTTATTTTACATTAAAATTCTTTACTTACAAATATTTAGTGCATTCCTGCCCCATAAGCTGGATTATCAGGATCTTCCTGCATCTGATAATCATCTTCCAACTTTATTCTGCCTAAACTATTCTTCTGTCTGCTTCTAACCATTCAACAGTCTAACCCAGGGGTCTCCAAACTACGGCCCGAGGGCCACATCCGGCCCGCGGAGTGCTAGCATACTTGAAAACTCCTTTTAGAGAACATATTTTTTATAGCAAATTAAATTTAGTTTACTGAAGTATTCTAATTTTATGTTAAATAATTATTAATATGACATCTACATTGATATGGTCATGGGCTAACTACTCATAACATTGTTTTTCGGACTTTTTTTTTCATCAGTGGCCTATTTCACTTTTTACCACCGGCAACAATGATAATATGGTTTTGGCCCTCGAAACTTACTGGAGTAATCAGTATGGCCCTAAGGCTGGAAAGTTTGGAGACCCCTGGTCTAACCCAAACTATATTGTATGCAGTGAATTCATCCCACGCTACTTTTTTTTGGAAAAAAAAGTCGGTACACTACTACATATATAATTTTTTTGACTAATTGTACAGTTTCAAAGTATAAAGTGTTATATATATTATTAAACAAAAAACTCCAGAGAATATTAATTCAAAATTTAAAAAAATGGAATTTTTTAAGATTTTTTCAGGCCGACCCCCCGTAAGCAACCAATCAAGTAACAATTCCGTTTTCTGACTAGGGAACGATTTCCATAATTTTTACATTTATCATGTAATCTAAGAAAGTAAAAATAGGTAATATCGGGACACCTTCTATCTACTTCGTCATTGCATTCAACTATCTACAGTTTACTATACGCGATAGTGTTTATCTATGGTTGTGCACTTGACTGAGGTCATAGAGCGGTTTTATTGTACAATTTATAATCTCATAAAACTGACATCAGGTGATACGCATTGTGGCCATTTTGTTTGTAAGAACCTAACGGTGAAGGTGATAAAGTAAATGTGTAGAGGGCTGGTTATTGATTTCCGTTTTGTAGGTGCTTGTAATAACATGAATAGCTCAAGTGCATATCCGGTGCACTTTGGAGTTTGTTATCTTAGATTCGAGCCTGGTTACTGCCGTTGTTTTTTTACTGGTGTTAGTAGAACCAAGTTTTAATTTTTGTTATCGGAATAAACGTTGCAAGACATTTAAAAAAAATATCACATTAAATTATTCAGTTAATTATAATATTTCAGAATATTAATAAGGAATATTTTTGTCAAGTTGCGCACCTCAAGGTTGTAGGTTCGAGTCTACAATTACTGCCCTGAGATTTATTATTGCCGTTAACGCTAAACCGTTACGCGCCTATGTGAAATTTAAAATAATCGCGGCACACGGCTGTCTCGCTGACGTGATAAAGCGAATTACCAAAAGTATTTTTATCTCAAACTTCCTGAAATTTCGATTTCACCATCACAGTGAACATTCAAATCTGCTTATATTAGCATTCTAAATTTTCAGATTGCATTGAAAATACAAAATGAACCCTGACCGTGGTAAAAATATTTTTTTTAATTTCAACGGATTTTTAAAATTAAAAATACCGATTTACGCAGTTTTTAACGTTGATTACGGTAGTGAAATCGTATTTTCAAAAATGTGTAAGACAAAAAAGTTATGATTTTTTTTATTAAACTTTGAAATTACCGTCATTGTTGAACGAATTTTCCTGGGTAACGGAATTTGTCGAAGCTATCAGTAAGATTGATTTTTATTCAAGTTTTAAAAAATCGGACGTGAGAGACACACAAACATGCGCACGTACACACTCACACACACACACACACACACACACTATATATATATATATATATATATATATATATATATATATATATATATATATATATATATATATATATATATATATATATATAGGCTAGATATAAATTGTAAAGTTTTTTAAAAAAATCATTTAGAGGTCAGGATCGGTGCTCATGTCAAGGTCACTGGTCTGGGTCGTACCATGATGGATGCTCCAATATTTCATTTTTCTAATCCAAATTCGCTAAACATTATTGCTATACAAATTTGTTGAAACACAATACTGTAGTTTGCGCATCTTCCTGAGTCGATTTTGAGAAATTAGGCAAAGTTTTTGACTTTTGCTAAAATCTTTCGTTTTACACAAACTATGGTTCTTATTTAGGTAATCGTGTATACGTTTAATTAAAGGATAAATCTGAAGTTTTAACAATTATTGAGATTTAGCCTGTTATTAGGAAAAATTAAATTTTCAAATGTGATAAAAATTCCAGTTTATAAAAAGTGACATTAAAGTAGGCCAATTCGTTTAGTCTGTAATTATGAGTAGACCTATGTTTAAGTACAGGAACTCTCACACACACACACACACACACACACACACACACACACACACACACACACACACACACACACACACACACACACACACACACACACACACACACACACACACACACACACACACACACACACACACACACACACACACACACACACACACACACACACACACACACACACACACACACACACACACACACACACACACACACACACACACACACACACACACACACACACACACACAGAGAGAGAGAGAGAGAGAGAGAGAAAGAATTTAGTTTTTTTTCTTTTAGAATCAAAAAGCGTCATATACGAGTATTATACTTACAATATAAAAGGTATGTGTAAGATACTGAGTTCATTAGCTATTAATAGAAATGTAACATTAAAAAAAATCTTATTTCAGTAATAGTTCAAATCAAATATAATTATATTTATAACCTTAATAAAATACACTAAACATTTTTTAATTAATACAGATTTTAACAATAATGTGGTAACCCCTGTTTAGTAATACACTGATTTAGTCTTCGAGAGAAATAGTGGAAGTCCGGGCGTTTACCAGATCGGTCGTGAGTTGGTAATGCACCCTTCCGGTTCAGAATGGTAAATATGTAAGACGTTCGGGTCGTCTTTAAAGTTGGTTGGATTCCTCCTAAATCTACTCGAGCAAGTTGTAGTGTCTTTTAGAGTAGTTCCTGGTGTTGGTAGGCTGTCGAGTAGTTGTCTGGTGGGAGGTCCTCCTCAATGTTCTACAGAAATTAAGAAGTGTATTTGACAACGATCAGGGTTCATTTTCTTTTTTGGTGGTAGTAAGCGGGAACTAAGTTGTGTAACTCAGTCCCTGTGTTGTTTAGACTATGACAACACGTTTTTTCAAACACGTGCTGGCTAAAATAATTATGACCCCCATTTTTAAACGGTTGAACAGATGTTTGTGTATATGTTTTTAAAATTTTTTTTAGCGAGGGGTAACAATAGAAACTGATTTAGCGATACTGATTTTGTAACGCTAAAAACGCTTTCGTTACAACTAAACGCCGGATAGCCGTCCGCATTCATAGGCTTCGCCAGGGTTCAAATGCAGGTAATGGTTTTGGCTCAGTTATAAGTTGGGCTCATCGACAAAATCAGTATT
The DNA here is from genome assembly GCA_022606455.1 of Callitettix versicolor. NCBI lineage: Eukaryota > Metazoa > Arthropoda > Insecta > Hemiptera > Cercopidae > Callitettix > Callitettix versicolor. The sequence continues at coordinate 34,501,973 of CM040186.1, forward strand.
TCATGATTTTGCTCACCCACGTTTAAATCATCATCGCCAATAGGGGCTTTGTATTTGAATATTGATTAGCTGCGCAAATTTATGGGAGCAAGGATTTAGGTGCTCAATATTCTCGAGCGTAAGGAAGTTTTTAGGTGCTCAATATTCTCGAGCGTAAGGAAGTTTTTAGGTGCTCAATATTCTCGAGCGTAAGGAAGTTTTTAGGTGCTCAATATTCTCGAGCGTAAGGAAGTTTTTAGGTGCTCAATATTCTCGAGCGTAAGGAAGTTTTTAGGTGCTCAATATTCTCGAGCGTAAGGAAGTTTTTAGGTGCTCAATATTCTCGAGCGTAAGGAAGTTTTTAGGTGCTCAATATTCTCGAGCGTAAGGAAGTTTTTAGGTGCTCAATATTCTCGAGCGTAAGGAAGTTTTTAGGTGCTCAATATTCTCGAGCGTAAGGAAGTTTTTAGGTGCTCAATATTCTCGAGCGTAAGGAAGTTTTTAGGTGCTCAATATTCTCGAGCGTAAGGAAGTTTTAGGTGCTCAATATTCTCGAGCGTAAGGAAGTTTTTAGGTGCTCAATATTCTCGAGCGTAAGGAAGTTTTTAGGTGCTCAATATTCTCGAGCGTAAGGAAGTTTTAGGTGCTCAATATTCTCGAGCGTAAGGAAGTTTTAGGTTTTCAGGTGGTTGCTATTCTCGAGCTCTCGGAATCCTAAATACTCCAAGGATTCGGAATGCCCAATTTCTACGCTATTCTCGAGCTCTCGGAATCCTAACACGCCAAGGATTCGGAATGCCCAATTTCTAAGATTTATAACTGCTGCTATAAGTTAAGGCTCACCTCGATATACGCTACCTGTTTCCTGCCGGTATGCGTTTTCTATACTGCACGGTCGACGAGAGGCTGCACCAAGTTATCGGGTGGTCGGCGAAAGACTGCCCGTTATCGTGGGCGGTCGGCGGAAGACTCCCCAAGTTATCGAATGGTCGGCGGTCGACGAACGAGTGCCTCCTTGGCAGCCACAGCGGCCTCCTTTATACTGTTGAGAGCCGCGCATGCGCAGAAACCCGTTCTTAGTCAGTCGGGTCCCAGAGCTCGGATCGAGCGGTTCTTCCCCGCGTAGCTAATGGGAGCCCTTGCAAAATTCGTTGCGTTCTTGCCTTAGGCTACAAGCGCGTCATACCCTCTCAAACTGACCTTTGCACTGTACCTATCTACAACCGTCAACTGACCTTTGTACGGTTTGCTACCTGATCTCAGGCTACGTAGGGCCAGCTGTGCGTTTTAGTAACAGGGTTAATTTTTAACCCGTTACATCCCCCTCTTACTTCCTCGTGGAAAAAAAAAGAAAGAAAAAAATTCACTTATTTTACTGAACAAAAACTTCTTTCCGTAGTAAACTTAAAGTGGAGTTACTTACTACCACAAATAAAAATGAAGAATAAACTCAAAAAGAAAAGTACACCTAAAAACGTCTTTCCTTTGAACAGCGCTAGTTCAAAGTTTATTGAATATTGACTTTGGTTACTATTTACAAAGCTTAATTGTCGTACAACCTAATCTGCTTTACTACCTATTTACAAACGAAATTTATTGTCTTTATTTACTTTAAAGTCGGTAAGAATTAGGGTACTGCTTATCCCTGCTGAACTTTGTTTTATTTTCCTTACATGCTCCTTGGCCTAGTTTTTTTTTTTAATACTGACTCGTACCAACCGTCCGTTCGGTAAAACAATTTTCTTCCGTCTTGGTTGTGATTTTCGTTTGGCAGGTAGATAATGTTCCAGGAACTCCGTCTTTACTCCTCGGTGTCCGCATGTTTCCGTGTAGTGGTTTTCTTGAAAAACCTGGTCCCTTTGGATCACTGGTACACGCAACTTCCTCTTATATGAAGGGTCTGTCTTCGGTTTTGTAGTTCTTGGCGGAATATGACGCAATAATTGCCCATCCTGGATTAGGTAATTTGAAAATGCTTTCGGGTTTACATTTCCTCGATCACAGTGGCTATCGTACCATGTTTTACGGGGTTTATTACTACAACGTGAAGGGATCCTATCATTCTTTCGTGACCGTTCGGAATTTTGAGCTTTGCGAGGTACTATTGGCACATCTATGAGGCCTAGTTCCGTCCCTTTGTTCTTTTGGTAAGGCGATAAAGTATCTGCTGCTCTATTTAGGGCAGGGATTGTTCTATTTTCAAAAGTCATTTTCGTACCAGGTCGGTTATCCTGCGGTTCATGTCTGGTACCATTAGAGCGAATCTTCACCTCCCTTGTCCAGTCATTCCACTCCCTAGAGGTCGTAAATTTTGAATGTCGGGGTTCAGGTGCCTTTCTTATTCGAACTCGTGAATCATTTCCCGACCAACAGTTACAGCTGGTGGTTCGAATTCCTTCTCGTTTGCAATAAAAACATTTCAATTTTCTGGGCTTCGCACAGTCCCTAAACATGTGTCCTTCGTGGTCACAATTCCAACAAACAATTGTTTTACGGTCGGTTGAAGTTATTTTTCGAGAAATCTTTTCGTGTTTCTTGAAGTCCGTAGAATTCGTTAATCGATTGTGCGAAGATAATCTAGGCGCTCTATAATTCTCTCGGGGAAAGTTTCGTGTACCCCTGCTCGTCTGTAGATGCCTTCGAGGCTCATCGATTGTTCTAGTGGGTAGTTGTCGTCCAATTTTCTCTGCAGTTTCTGTCGACCGAGTCGTTAAACTGCTCATAACATTAATATGATATTCTTTAGATCGCTTTCCTTGGGGATAGTACGCTGTTTCCTGTATTAGAGCTTCGGCCGGACTTGGAGGAGGCCTATAATTATTTCTCTCCCGGAGAAAAATTTCATACTCCTCGGCTAACCTACAAAGTTCGGAAAGTCCTTCAAAATCTCTGCGTCGAATGTACATTTTATAGGACGGCGACATATTCGAGTAAATACGTTCAACTTGGGCCTCTCGTGAGTACCCACCTCTCCTGCGCATTAACGTAGATAAGGCCACCACAAAATGGCGGAATGGTTCGTCTTTTCCTTGCGTACGATTCCTTATTTCATCTTCTAAGTTATGGTGATATCTTAGTGGCAAATATTGACGCTCAAAATCTTCAATAAAATCTCTAAATGATTCCCAGAACGCTCGGTTATTTCGATACCAGAGTAAAGCATTTCCTTTAAGTAATTCCGGCAATGCATATAGTAAACGCTTAGATTCTATGCCGTAAGCTTCTTGTAATTCTCTGATTCTTTCTAGGAAGGATATGGCATCCTCCTTACCATCGAACTTAATATTCCACTTTCTAACGAGATCACATATTTGGGCCGAATCCGATTCTGAGTTTTCCGTAAGTTTTTCCGATCCGTGTGTACATACAGTCCCCTTAGGGATCCTGTTTCTCTCGGGGAGACGCGAAGGCCTTTCTTCAGAGTCTCTTTTAAGAGCGGCGATAGTCAACCGGACTAATTTAGCGTCTGCATCTATGGGTAATCCCAATAATTCTCGTACATCGATTTCTTCTTCTGTTCGTCGTTGACGGCCGGAAGTTTTATCTTTCGAAATTTCATGAGCGGTTTCGTCGTCATCCTCCCACGAGCGCTGTTGCAGCGCATTCGGCGAGATCATCTCTTTTCCTGACTTTATAGCCTCAGATAATCTTTCGCGTAAATCTTCGGTACGACCTTCACAGGATAGGCCGTATTTCGATAACTCTTTTTGTAGCTGAAATTTCTTTAAGTAGTATATCCAACTAGTCGTATTGTCTTTATCAGTAACCTTCGGAACTACTGCTGGATTAGTTGTAGGCGGAATTTTATCCGATTGCGTTCGGATGTCATTATTAAAGCCATCACTTTCCATCAGGTGAAACGTGACCGTGAAAAAGCGAAGAACACGAGTAAACGAAACGGGGAACAACATCGTATATTATTTATTTAAACTGTAACTTTAGCTTATTTGTTTTTCGAGTTCGGGCGCCAGTTATAACGGTAGTTTAATTAATAACTTTTATTATATTCAATTCGAATATAACGGTATTTTCATAAATTCGATTTACTTTATTCAAGTCCCAGTATAACTATATTTTTCGTAAATTAGAGTTACTATAATCAAAGTCCCTGTATAACTATATTTTTCGTAAATTAGAGTTACTATAATCAAAGTCCCTGTTCGGGCGCCAAAATTGTAACGTTAATATTTACGTTATCGCTCGCGTTACGACTAAACGCCGGATAGCCGTCCGCATTCATAGGCTTCGCCAGGGTTCAAATGCAGGTAATGGTTTTGGCTCAGTTATAAGTTGGGCTCATCGACAAAATCAGTATTTCATGATTTTGCTCACCCACGTTTAAATCATCATCGCCAATAGGGGCTTTGTATTTGAATATTGATTAGCTGCGCAAATTTATGGGAGCAAGGATTTAGGTGCTCAATATTCTCGAGCGTAAGGAAGTTTTTAGGTGCTCAATATTCTCGAGCGTAAGGAAGTTTTTAGGTGCTCAATATTCTCGAGCGTAAGGAAGTTTTTAGGTGCTCAATATTCTCGAGCGTAAGGAAGTTTTTAGGTGCTCAATATTCTCGAGCGTAAGGAAGTTTTTAGGTGCTCAATATTCTCGAGCGTAAGGAAGTTTTTAGGTGCTCAATATTCTCGAGCGTAAGGAAGTTTTTAGGTGCTCAATATTCTCGAGCGTAAGGAAGTTTTTAGGTGCTCAATATTCTCGAGCGTAAGGAAGTTTTAGGTGCTCAATATTCTCGAGCGTAAGGAAGTTTTTAGGTGCTCAATATTCTCGAGCGTAAGGAAGTTTTTAGGTGCTCAATATTCTCGAGCGTAAGGAAGTTTTTAGGTGCTCAATATTCTCGAGCGTAAGGAAGTTTTTAGGTGCTCAATATTCTCGAGCGTAAGGAAGTTTTTAGGTGCTCAATATTCTCGAGCGTAAGGAAGTTTTAGGTGCTCAATATTCTCGAGCGTAAGGAAGTTTTTAGGTGCTCAATATTCTCGAGCGTAAGGAAGTTTTTAGGTGCTCAATATTCTCGAGCGTAAGGAAGTTTTAGGTGCTCAATATTCTCGAGCGTAAGGAAGTTTTAGGTTTTCAGGTGGTTGCTATTCTCGAGCTCTCGGAATCCTAAATACCCAAGGATTCGGAATGCCCAATTTCTACGCTATTCTCGAGCTCTCGGAATCCTAACACGCCAAGGATTCGGAATGCCCAATTTCTAAGATTTATAACTGCTGCTATAAGTTAAGGCTCACCTCGATATACGCTACCTGTTTCCTGCCGGTATGCGTTTTCTATACTGCACGGTCGACGAGAGGCTGCACCAAGTTATCGGGTGGTCGGCGAAAGACTGCCCGTTATCGTGGGCGGTCGGCGGAAGACTCCCAAGTTATCGAATGGTCGGCGGTCGACGAACGAGTGCCCCTTGGCAGCCACAGCGGCCTCCTTTTATACTGTTGAGAGCCGCGCATGCGCAGAAACCCGTTCTTAGTCAGTCGGGTCCCAGAGCTCGGATCGAGCGGTTCTTCCCCGCGTAGCTAATGGGAGCCCTTGCAAAATTCGTTGCGTTCTTGCCTTAGGCTACAAGCGCGTCATACCCTCTCAAACTGACCTTTGCACTGTACCTATCTACAACCGTCAACTGACCTTTGTACGGTTTGCTACCTGATCTCAGGCTACGTAGGGCCAGCTGTGCGTTTTAGTAACAGGGTTAATTTTTAACCCGTTACAATTTTAATACATAGTTTTCGCATATATATATATATATATATATATATATATATATATATTTATTTATTATTATTATCTGCGCATAGACCCTGTTGGATCACGCAAAGCACTCCGACTCATGTCTTGTTCCTTCTAATCCTCCACACCTCCCTCATCCTGTCCCCATGGATCCTCTTCCGCTCCTCCGTCCATTTTACTCCTGCTCTCTTTTGGATTTCATTTTCTGGGACCTTCCAACTGAGCATCTTTCTCCTGTATGCGTGTCTATCTATATATATATATATATATATATATATATATATATATATATATATATATATATATATATATATATAGATGTAGTTCAAGGTTACGGGTTTTCACTCTCAAATCGAGATGTTATATTAGAAAAATTACGGAAAGTGTACTTTTTTTTAAAGTAAACTTTAAGTCTACTTTATGCCAGTTAGACTGAGGACGAGGGATCAGTGTTAACGATAAGGGAAAAGCAACGGGAGCAACTGCGTCTCGAAGTAAGAACCTTTAATTGCGCAGTTGAATAACGGATTAGACTGACCGATGCTTTAGCCACTACAACTACCGAGCTCCGATACGATTCAAAAGTAATTTTTATGTTTGAGAATCAAATACTTTTTTTCTTAAAATCATACGTGATACTGTCCGCGACGCTTGTTAAAATTTAGTTTATATTTGAAACAAAGTGTCTAAAGAGGACTCACAGTACGCTTAAGGTTGTTTCGATTCCACTTAAGTATCGATACCAGTACTCGTATCAGTGTCGAAAGTAAATATATCGATACCAAGGACGGATTAAAGGGGAGGCAAAGGGGCGGCTGCCCCTCACACGACAAAAGAAATAAAATACAAAATGTAAAAGATCCAATTTGACTTACTTAAAGTGGAAGTATCGCAGCTTCGAGGCAAAGAGTCAAAGCGACATCTAAGGTCTCTGAGGGTTCCGAAACCCGTCACATTATCCCGATCTCAACTTTGTATGTACATGAAGTTTTGTCCGTATGTACATGTGTACTTTGTAACTTTGAAATGTTAGTACTGAGGGTGAGAACGGTGTTAATTAGTTAGATATTTTATGTTGGTTCTCTCTTCTCTTCCTGTCTTAAATGTAACAACAAGATATTTTTCGACTCTAAAATTGATCAAAACTTGTTGTGACGCTTAACTAGACTTTCTTGGGCTAATGAGGATGAGAGATTAGTGTTAATGGTAAGAATAAAGCAACTGGAGTAACTGCAGCTATAAATAAAAAATTATAGAGGTATATTGAGAAAAGGGGAAGTTATGTAAATGTAGCCAGTTTTGCAAAAGTTTTAAAAATTAGGAATATAAGAAAATTAAGTGTTTTTTTTACTAAAGCAGAGTAAAATTTTACACTTATTTTATATGCGTTTTAAGTCTCGAAACAGCTTAATAGCGCTAGTTTTTGATGGTGTTATTTCAAAAATTGTCATCCCCTAGGCGGCTATTTTTAAATTTAATCATCCAACCAACCGTCCCCACCCACAAAATTGCAATAATTCGTCAGTGACCGATACAGCTAGTTCACCTAGCGATGAAGAATTAAAAGAAATATCTTTTTACCAGGTACTGATATCGGAACAAAGTATCGATACTGCAGGAAAATCGAAAAAAAATATCGAATCGAAGTACTGCTGATAATTGTAAGTATCAAAAGAAATATGAAGCAAACATCAAAGAAATTTAACAGATTGTTTACAGTATATAGTACTATGTCTGTTTACTTCCTATTGAAGCATTATATATTCCGAAAACATTAAATGAAATCCATACGTATAAATTATTATACACAAGGTAAGAAATGTAATACAGACCTACGTATCAAAAGTAGAAATAAGAATGCATGCAAATAATACTATAATTGTACACTGTATGTATATACCTAAAGCAATAAATAAAATAAATCCAAGTAATTATAAAATAATATGAACATAACTTAAGTTGTTACCTGTAAGGCTTTGTGAGGTATAAAAAGGTTCCGTAGGATGACTGGACGTATTTACAGCATATAATAATCTTTGGTTATTTCAGTTTGGTTTAATTGTACCTTTTGATTAAACGGTTTCAGGTTCGAACCTGCCGATGGTCGTAAACAGTGTTTTTAAGTACGACAAATAATTTGCCGAAACCTCTGTCAGATATCTTATTACCAGTACTGATATTAATAAAAGTATCGAGTAAAATTATCAGATATCGAAAGAAAATTATCGGTAGGCTTACACTACTGGTATTGAGGTATCGGTTTTGTCTCTATCAGTGTCACTAAAGAAGTTATCGAGTACATACGATATCAGTGTAAGATATTTTTCGTTTCATTTCAAAACTAATTATATGCAACTATTTGTTATTGAGTTCTCTCGTAGTTTATTTAAAGGAGAAGAGTTCAATACTAGGGTCGAAATTTGGCTTTTTAAATATGAAAAATAATTTGCCGATACCTCTGACCGATACCTTGTACTGATAGTAATAAAAGTATCAAGTAAAAAAATATTAGATATCGAAAGAAAATTATCGATAGGCCTACACTATTGGTATCGAGGTATCGGTTTCTTCCCTATCAGTGTATGTACTCGAAGATATCGAGTACATATGATATCAGTATAAAGATACTTCTCGTTTCATTTCAGAACAAACTATGTGCATCTATTGGTTAATGAGTACTCTATAGTTTATTTAAAGGAGAAGGGTTCAATAATACACTGACAAAGGTACAAAATAAACTTATTATATTGAGCACAATGAAATTTTTCACAACAATTCAGTGCAAGTTAAAGAAGGTATTATGATGTTACCTGGACTTAAGGATGTTCATGATGATCATGAACATGCATAATTAGAATAGGTTATTGGCTACTAAGTTATAATCATATCAATAACAGGCTGTAAATATTTTTAAAGACAAAGTGCAGGAGTAGAATTACAAACTTGACAAATTATAGTAGACCTGTTTTAAACAAAATTATTTAACTTAAGTGGACTTAGCCTGGGCTACATAATGCCGAGAGATGCCTCTAAGTCTAAATTAAAATATTGGTTAAACCTCCCAGAAACAAAAGCATTTCCAGATTTTCAAGTTTTCAACAGTAACAGACAACGAGACTGTGGCACACAGAGTAATAAAAAAAGTACTAGGAGTAAGTTTAGTTCATTGTACTAATATATTTTGCTTGATTTGCCACTTTGCCTCTTATTAAACAAGTACTTTTCTTCCAATACCAAGTACGAACCGGAACAAAAGTATTCATAGCAAAAGTACTTGCTATCAAAATGAAAGTATCGATATTGTACTTGTATTTACTAGTATCCTACGTATTTTAAAAGCATGTCAAGCTTTACCTCAAGCCGAAAAAAATGGTTATGTCGAAGTTTTAAACCAAAATATTAAGTACTAAGTAAGGTAGGTACCTAAAGAGGTGTTTTTAACATTGAGTGTTACGTGGTTTAAAGGGGATTTAAAAAAAAGTTGTATTGGGGAATTCATTATATATGAGTGCATTATATAGAGGTTCCACTATATATAATTATGGTCGGGATCAGCTCTTATTTCAAGGTCCAGAGCCTGGGTCTCACCATGATGGTTATTTTGGTGATTCGCTAAAAATTAAATTACGTAAGTTTTTGTTTTCAGCGCTGTCTGAGAAAGTATCTGCTCCAGTTGCTTTGGCAAGCCGCGACACTTGTTAACAATGCAATGTAATGACATAATAAGCGGCATTCCACTCATTTACCAATAAACGCTCCGTAATTCTTCTATCCTGTGTTTTGTCCTTACATTCCACGTCCAAGGTCAAACACTCAATCAGCTGATCTGTGCATTCTGTATTGTCGAACATTACAGGTATCTGAACTGTCAATTAATTTGTCATGTCATGCGTTATATAATAAGGTGGTCAGTGACCGCACCATTGAGAAATTTCGTACTTTTCAATCTGATTTATAAACCTGCAATTAGCGAATCCCGTATGCGTGACCATTATGGTAAGACCAAGACCTTGGACTTTGAGATATGTGCGGACCTGACCTCAGAACACTTTTTATAAAACGTCGTTAAAAATCTACATATACGTTTTCTATTTACACACACTGTCTCTCTCTCTCTCTCACACACACACACGCGCGCGCGTGTTTGTGTCAGAGAGAGAGAGAGAGAGAGAGAGAGAGAGAGAGAGAGAGCGCACGCGCTTACGTTCACAATATTAGTACTGTTAGATTCAAACTTGGTACAAAGTTCGATTATGGAAGTAGGTTCGACAAGATCGTTAATCAGCAACAGTTTCAAAATGGCAGTCATTTAAAATCTTTAAAAACTCACAATGTTTTTGGTCTTGAAATTAAAAAAAAATCTAATTTCACTGTTGTAATCAGTACTAGAAACTGAATGTATTAACATTTTTAATTTTCAAAATCCGTTGAAATTAAGAAATGTTTTTGACAGCGTTCAGGATTCATTTTCGTATTTTCAGTGTGTTTGTAAAATTTAAATTACTAGAACATTTTTTAGCCACATGCTCTCTCGTGAAATCACAATTTTGAAAACGTAAGGTAAAACAAAAATACTTTTGCAAGTTCGCTTCTATCATGTCAGCGAGACAGCTGTGTACCGCGATGTGTATTGATGAGTATAGTGAAAACTTTCAAATTAATATAGTTTATTGAGTCAGCTGTTCTAGAAGTATAAATTATAGCTGGTAAAAGAAACTATCCTGGACATATATTTATAGGAATTTCTTGGTGGTTTGGTAGTCGATGTGGCTAAATCACTGGTCAGTGTGCTGCGTCTCTAAACTGCGCACCTCAAGGCTATTAGTTCGATCTGCAGTTACTCCCGTTCAATCAAATGCCCAAACGGTAATCCCTCGTCCTTAATAGACTGTGGAATCTAAAAAATAAGATTTTTACAAATTATGTCTGCGTATTATAGAATATCTACCTGAATACATAATTTCTTGGTAGTTGCAGAAAAAATAAAAGTATTTTTGTTTTAAAAGAAAAAAAAACTTTTTCTTTTGTAATTGTTTGGTAAAATTAATGATTTTCGAGATATTCAACATTAAAAATTTTAAACCGCCATTTTGAAGATAATACAAATAATAGTCTTAATTTTTTGCGAATTTGTAAAACAAATAAAAAAATGTGTATGAAGAATCCGAATTTAATATTTTTTGTAAAAATACAAAATGGTTGAAGTACTCCACATCAGGAATGAAACTCTTTACCAAAAAACTGAAACACTATCAGACACAATAAGAAAAAGGAGATTTGATTTTTATGGGCACATCCTCCGAATGGACAAAAATAGACTAGCCAAAAAATATTTGACTACTTTCACAATAAAAGAGCCAAACCACTTTGGTTTAGAGAAACAGAGAAAGACATAACAGAACTACAATTCACTGACACTATGCTCATGGACAGAACAGCCAAAACAATAACCAAGGACAAAAAACAACGGTTCCAAGGCAAAGTCAAATCCAAGCGAACGATCCAAATCTCTGACGAAGAAAGAAAAGCAAGATCATAACGAATGAAGCAATACTGGGCTACGAGGAAGGCACAGAACATTAAAAAGTGATTGATTTGGTATACCCCAAAGTTGGGTGAAACAAATAAAGAGACAAAATGGTTGTATAAAATTTTTTTCTGAAAACATAGTGGTTTAGATTAAACATTTATAGGCACTTTTTATGTAAGACATTTACTACAAAAATTTGTGTGCCATATTTCTGAAACACGCTGTACATTCGCCTGACCTTGGTTACTTGGTTTCGCCACATTTGTAATCTAAGCTAAGGAAACTTTACAATTTAATAACATTACTTTCGTTGTGAACAATAATTTTACAGTTATAATACAGCATTAGTCTTAAACCAATGCCTGTAAAGCTTGCATTGCTTCGGCCTTTGTAATGGCAGTCAAGTTGTATGACCTTCCATTCTACCGCAAGCGTTAAACATTTATTCCAAAGCTGACCTGTCTTATCGCCGACCTACTGGTTAGCAGGTCCCCAGGTCTGTTAAGCCGGCGCACTTGTACAAGAAGCTTTTAAAGTGGAAAACCGATTTGTAGAGAATTTCAATTGGAAAGTAATTAGCGCCAATCATGGTCTTTAAATGCCTTTTTGAGGATCGTACACATACACACGCGCGCGCACACATATACATACAGAGGAGCGAGTATAACCTCGAAGATGCTAGATACGATTTTGGCGAAACGATGGAACAATGTTTCTTCTGGAAACATTTGTGTCGAACGGATGTACATCGGTTTCGATGTTATTCGTGTATATACAGTGTGTCCCACGAAGAGCTTTACGCATTTGATCCTCCATTATTTTCTCATTCCTCCATTGATTTTACTAAAACTGTACTTACTTTTGTAATGAAGGTACCAGAAATAGTATGTGAGAATTTCATCTGGGTGAGGTTTGTAGGAACAAAATGGCGGTCAAAATAAATAAATTCTATCCCTCTTGAAGATCTCGCTGTACTGCAGTATTAAATCAGATTGTTGAACAGCTGTTAATTCTTTAAATAGGTCTGATTTATGAAATATTCATTGCTATTTAGTTTTCTTTTGATTAGTTTGTGTCTAATTAAATTTTTTTAAATAATAAAATTTTGTTTGGAAAAAATAACAAAATCAGTTCTATATTTTTTTAAACTTTATTTTGGCCGCCATTTTGTTTCTACAAACATCGGTCAGATGCAATTCTCACATAATATTTCTGGTACCATTTTTAAGAAGTATGTATAGTTTCAAAATGATCACTGGATAATGATCATTTACGAGAAAAATAAATAGTGTGTGTGTGTGTGTGTGTGTGTGTGTGTGTGTGTGTGTGTGTCTACGTTGAACGTTCTCACATTCGAAATTGATTCAAACATTGTGTGAATGTACAAATCGGTTTTAGTAATAGCTTGAACAAGCTCGTCAAGCAGCAAAATCGGTTCATCAGTTTTAAAAAGCCGGTAATTTCAAACATTCAAAATTCATTATTCTTTTATTTTAAATTCTTTTTATAATCCGATTTTACCTTTACAATTAGCGTTAAAAACTGCATAAATGTAAAATTTTGAATGTTCAAAATTCCTTGAATTGCGATAATGAATCTAACGGCGGTTTAAAATGCCATCTTGATTAAATATGAAATTACTTGATAAACTATCAAGAAAAATTAATTGAGTAAATCAAAGAAAAAGTAGCTCTCTCGTTTTGATTGCGAATTTACAAATATTAGCAACACTATAACATTACATGGCAATATTTTTTCCTTTATTGTTTTTGAAAATCTAATATCGCTATTGTAATTAGCAATATTAAAATGTGCCTAATTTAGCTTAGTACTGAAAACGCAAAATTCGAATAGGACTATAACTTGTTCATTTTTTTGTCATTTGAATGTTCGTATTGCAAGTAAGTGTAGAAAATTTGAGAAAAGAAGGATATTTAATGGTGGTTAGTAATTCGAAGAATAAAAAAAGTAGACCTTTTTTTTAGGGAGGAATAATTGATTGATTTACTTTTGAACTGTTAACTTCTTTCACTTCAAATTTCGTACACTGACTGGAATACACTTAAGTATTATGAATCTTTATAATTTCAACAAAATTTTATGATCTTATTTTTCGTTAATTGGTTTTGTCTTTTTTTTGGTGGTGGAATAATTGAATGCAAGAAAGTATTCAATTTTAGATTTTATTAATATTAAATTTCACACACTGTTTTAACAAAAGCACCGATGAGAGGTTATGTTTAATTTTATTATAATGTTGTTTGAGTAATTTTTTTTCAGCTAAATTTGAACAAAATTTAAATAATTAATTTTGAGAAAATACGATTTGAGATTTTTTCTGAATTGAAAACGGAATGTTGATAAAAATGTCAATTCTTCGTAGAGAATAAAATTAAAATGACGTAAGCAAAACTGGCAAGCTCAGTAACTCCTGACTCATCGTTTGAACGCTATAGTTGGTTACTGACACACTTGACAATAAAATGTTTATATTTACAAAAAAAAATGCGAATGGATTTTTTTCATTATTTTTGTGAACCTGACCTCGAACTGTAACAAGAACGAAAACACATTGCGTTTTGCAAAAATTTCCATTTAATTAAAGTGCGCATGCTCGGTTCAGGGGTAAGTATGACGTCACAGGGGACCAGCTGATCCGTTACGCACAGGGTCAAGTCTATTCTGGTCAGTGCTTCTACGAGTTTTATTTAAAGTGAGGTTATGTAACACCCAAACTAATTATAGCGCTGTTATCACAACTTATGCAATCAATTAATTCAGATCAAACGAACAATTACACAAACTTTAATTCATGCAGTACGCAACTTTTGTGACGTAACCAGTGGAAGGTTCTGGGGAATTTTCATGTTTTGGCAAAAATTTTACGAAAGACTTGGAAGAGTATAAAATATGGTACGTAAAACCGCGCTAAATTTTGTAAGTATGTGCGATACGAATTTGCCAGATATAGCTGCGAAAATTGCAGGAGTTATTCAGCATAACCGTTGCATACAACTGTATCCAAAAGAATTTTCACCATCATAATCAGCATTCAAATCAGCAAATGGTAGTATTTCACACTTTTAAATTACACTGAAAATTCTAAAACAAACCCTGACAGCCGTCAAATTCAATTTCTTGATTTCAACGGATATAATGCTGGTTTATAAAGTTTTTAGTGGTAATTAAGTTTGTGAAAAAGTTTGCTGGTTAGCGAACTTGTCCATGCTATTACCAAACTTGCACTTTTGTGCCAAGTTTATTTCAAAACGCCTGGTCTGATTCTTACCATGATGTAGTTAATTTTCGATAGTACATTTCCCAATTCCCTAAATGTGTAAAAATTCCCTAAAAAGTGTAAGATAAAGAAATACAGTATATTTGGAATCAACACTTTTGTTTTTATGACGTTATTAAGGTTTACTAAATTTTTGAAAGTCTAATCGGTAACTTCAGCGAGACATCTGCGTGCCGCGATTATTTTGTTATCAGGAACTCGTTAAAATATTCTCTTATCTATGCTTATACAAGAGCCCCGCTGCATTATGGTATTTTTAGCCTCGAGTTAACCAATACCGTTAGCTGCAGCTCGAGTAGTTATGAAATATTCTCGGAAAACCCATTAAGCGTGCAGCGGATTTGTCATTAATTAATTTGCTGATACTTAGGCGTATCAGGGGAATGTTTATTGAGAATTTTGTTTTTCAAAAATTTTAGGCGCCAACAGTTCATTATAGACTTTGTAAAGCTTTTGATGGTCTAGTGATAAGAACTCCTGCACCATAAGCGACAGTTTATCAGTTGTTACCCCAGGGACGGGGTTTGACGATAACACAACAATGTAGGCAAAACTGAGGAGCTAGGACAGGTAGCGATCGTGGTTGAGAATGCTAGTACTACGGCTAAAGAATTGAAATGCGCTAACCACGTGTTCCCCATCAAACAAGCTCTTTCTTTTTTTTAATAGCAGTGTTCTAGAGAGATTTTCTTAGTAGAATCAATATTTGGGTGGTAAACAACGGCTACAGTTGGGGCGGAAAATAATAGTGTGAATAAATAATTGTGCACATTGTCTCACGCATGCAATTTTAGTCTGCTTCATTTGAAACTTCGCGCAAAAACTGACTGTTATAATAGTTTGAACAAGCATTTTACTCATAAAAATATGTTCAACCTTTACAAAATGGTGGTCGTTCAAAATATTAAATCTACCATTAATGTCTTACTTTAATTGTTTTTGACAATCTAATAGCATCGTTATGTTTTTATCTGTATGTTAGCACTTACAATTTTTCAAATTTTATTGAAAATGTGAAATTTTACTGAGGACAAGTGCACGCGCGCGCGCGTTTCTATTCACATTGTGGAGGTTAAACAAAATGACAAATTTGGGATTTCGACAAAATTGGGATGGTAAACGTTTAGCCTAATAATTTTTAAAAGATAAAAAATACGATTTTCTCCTATTTGTCTCTAACGATTATAATGAAAACGTGTTTAGAGAACACTAATTTACCGATTGTGATTATTTTTGTAATGTAACTTTTTTTTTAGTTTTAAATTTTTGCAACATTTTTTATAACCAAAAAGAACCTTTACAAGTTACACCTAAGCCTTTACTGATACTAAAATATCCTCTATCTGGATTCCTAGTCACTGTTGCATAATTGGGAACACTAAAGTGGATATTGCGGCAAAGGAAACAACTTTTCTGTTACAATGCAAGCAGTGTATGATTTTTTCGAATTTTTTTTTGTCAAATAAAACATTAAATTTGTTTATTTTGTAAAAACGAATGGACAGTTATAAACAATAAAAATCTGAAAATATGAAACATACTGTTCGTAATTGGGAGTCGTCAATACGTGCAAGTCGTAGGGAAGAAGTTGTGGTTACCCGTCTTCCCAGGTCACTCCGTGTTAACGCATGGATTCCTGATGGGACGATGGGAACCCACCTCAATGCGAGTTTTGTAGAGAAACCATCACAGTAAAGCATCTTTTTTGTTAGAACGCGATGGCTTTCAAAATACGCGACGTATGTTTGGTTTGGAAAGTTGTTTTCAGACAATGTTAGGAGACACTGCTCCGGACATTGATGAGACTTTATAATTCCCTTATCGTCTGGATTTTTTAAATAAAATCTAATTAATATAATATTGTTGTAGGGCCTATTTATACCAATTGTTTATATTTGGTTATTTATTTATTTCTGTAAGTAAGTCAATGTTTTTTCAATTTATTTTTGTTATTATTGTAGAACCAATTTACAACCTTGCAATAAATTGTATATTTTGTAAAATATACAATTTTTAAAAAAAATATTCAATAATATTTGTAAGCATAAATATACAATATTATAATATTACAATAATATAATGTTGTATTATAAAAATATTGTATGCATAGCCTACACATTATATACATTCTAATTATATAATAATTTAATAATACAATATTTATTTATTATTGTATACAATAATTTCACAATATATAATAAAATAAGTTGTATATATTGTTATGTTTTTATATATATATATATATATATATATATATATATATATATATATATAAAATTGTTAACTAATTTTAGATAAATGTTTATAGTTATTATATTTTGTTTGGTTTTAAAAAAAATTTCTATAGGCTGTAATTTTTTATTATTTTGTTTACTTTCAATTATATTACACTTCAAAAATATTACCCTGTATTTTTGATTTGCAGGTTATACTATTCAAGATTCGCCTGCATACAGGGCACTGTGACAGAGAAATCACAATTGCAATACCACGTGATTGATCTCTGACCTGTTTAACAACAATCAGCTGTTTAATTCACCCAGCTGACTAGGTTTTGAGTCTACCCCATGTTGTTAATGTTTAACGCAGGCATTGTTACGTTGTAAAGACAATAATTGCATAGACCCTATCAATACTTATTGAATTTGCATTGTTTTCTTTACTTTGTTAATACAGGTGTTTATGTTCTGATGTCAGTAATAGGTAGAACGTCTTCTAGCGTTTAAACGGTAAGTTGTTTGTTAAACTTCTTCAAAGTTTTTACTTTGAACCATACGCTCGTGAGTGGCGTAAAAGTTGCGTGCGGAGAACCTCTAAAATCGCTACAATCATATGATCGCTAACTTGATGAAAGCCAATTACAACACATACTTTTACCTAACGACATAAAAACATCTGATTTCACCATCATAATTAACGTGAAAATCTAGATATGTTAACATTTTGAATTTCTTAATCACTGAAAATATGAAGACGAACCCTGACCGCCGTTAGGTTTTAACGATGTGTGATTACGATGGTGAAATCAAATTTTGGGGTAAAAACGTTGCGGTAAAAAAATTGTGAATTTTAAAGATTTTTAGTGGCAGACATTTTGAAACTGTTAAACGAATTTTGCTTGGTAATGAACTTGTCCAAGCTATTAACAAAATACTTTTTTGTGGCAAATTTGAATTTAATCGGACCAAAATTGCGTACAAAATTACACACACACACACACACACACACACACACACACACACACACACACACGAATAACGTTTTAACTTTACCTCAAAGTGATCTATAGAGTACAGTGTCAATGAATACAGAATCTACATTCTCTATTCATTGACAGTATTAACGTTCATTTAAAGGTCCCGTGCCTTTGTGTTACAATAATTGTTCAATGATTGTAAAATAGTTCCATTTTATAATGGAAATTCACTAACAGCCTAAATTAAGTTGTCCTTAGGAACGTTTGTAGTGTAATGATTCATTAACATTTTATACGAGCGTGATAATGAATCGATGTTTTTGATTAGATTTTTCTGTTTAAACATTTCGGAATAAAGAAATCACATATCCGTCAAATAACGAAAGTTTTAAAAACTGACCAACTTTACTTTTTTTATCTTACACTTTTTTTTAAAAAGTCATATTTCACCATTGTAGCTGCATTAATGCTGGCATTAAAATTTGCATTTAGCATTTTAAGCATTTAAATTTCATTGAACATACGAAAATGAACCCTGACCGTCGTCGAATTAAGTTTCTTAATTTCTAAAGGACAGCGATCGATTCAAGGTATGGGTCTTACTTTGATGGCCGCTACAATAGCATATTTTCCAATGGTCTCTTTTTAATAAATTTTGTGTGTCCCCTTGTTGGATCCGCCACTGGTTAACACCCACTCAAACGTTCACAATGGCAAGAACAAGATGCAAGTGGATACCTGTCCTTGCGCCATCCTATTGAATGCAGCGCCTTGGCCGCCTAATCTGTGCTCTATGACCTTACCCGATGGATCCGCCATAGATTAACGTTACGCAGTACAGTACTGCGGTAGTCAAGGCCTTGCATATCTACAGTAAACCTTGACCGTCCCATGTCAGTAACTCACCTTTGCTTGAACGTGAAGACGAAGCAATAGGCCAAACAAACGCATTACGCATTCGCAGTGGCGGAAGAACTTTTATCTTCGAGGTTAGGAAATACGTTAGCTGTGTCCTTTGTGAATGGTAATAATTCTTATACGGGACTGTTGAAATGTACGGCTGAATTAATAACTTTACATTCTTACTTTTTATTTATAAGCGAATCCCCATTGAGAAATGATCTCTCTCTCTCTCTCTCTCTCTCTCTCTCTCTCTCCCTCACACACGCACACACGCACGCTCGCACATAGCATATATATAATTAACATCGCAACAAATGATCAATACTCATTTCAAGGTTTCGAGTTTTACTATTATGACATCTCCATCAGCTCATTTTTTGGTGAAAATTCGCTATTAAATTAAAAATACTTGTTCAGATTGTGTACGGGTAGCCTATTCAATTTATTGGTTTTCGAAGATTCTAATTCGAATGTAACAATTTCCAATTTCGGCCATTATTTTTTTTCAAAATCAAGAGTTCACACAAACAAAGCCGGCTAGCAACACACACACACACACACACAAGAGCCCATATATCACTCATAATATAAAAAATAGCATTCAAAATTAAACACCGCTGTGACCGTGTGATCTAACTACAGGGTTATACATTTTGCATAACCTGCGCCCTGATTTGGTAACACGATCTGCAATTAAAACATCCTGCGGCTTATTACACATGTTGCACACACATAACCAATGCCTGCATGAATTATTAATATTATTTTCCACTTTGATGTAATGAAAAACATGTAAAATGTATTGTTAGCGAATTATCTTTGGAAAATAAGCTATTAGGAGCTGCCATCTTGATAGCACCGATTGTGACCTCGGTTTTGACCGGTGTTCATTAAAAGTATTTGTTAATTAACATTAAAAATTTTTAAATTAAAACACGGACATAGTGACATTAATTTAATGTCACATAATGGTAGTGACATTAATCTACCATAGTGACATTAATTTGTGCAGATTAAAAAAAAATTGATGTAGCAGTGGGAATACTGGCCAATAGAAGTGGGACTACTTAAAAAAATTAAATAATCATTATTCATTGTTAGTATGCAGTACTCCAGTTATATTACTGATCTTATTTCTAAATTGGCATTACAACACTTATTGTAACAAATTTACACTTAACTAAGCCGCCTTTCACCCCGAGGACCCGGGTTCGATTCCCGGCGAGGGCTTGGCATTTTCATATGCCAATAAATCATCCCATCGTCTGCATTAGCCCAAGTGTGCACAAAAATCGGACATTAAACACAATAAAAAAATAAAAACTTAACTACATCATACACATCTTGTGCAATATATCCAAATCTTAAAGTTCTAATAATTGTGGCGGCTGGGCTGGCATGTATTATAACAACGTTCGTTAATATACAATGTGCAATGTGCAAAATATATTTAACTGTAAACGCTTTGAACAGTTTTGTACTGTATGGGTCGGATATGTAGTATAATTACGTTGATTATAATTTAAATATTTGTCATTGAACGTATTTATATTAATAATTTTAAGCGTAATGTGGAAAAGTCAGTAGCGAGTTTTGAACTGACGTTCCTTGGCAGAAATAAGCAGAAATCATAGCACTAATTCAGTAAAAAAACGTAAGCAGTGCGGGAATGGCCGACAGAAGTAACTTTTGCCATGCCTGAATTTATACTTTTTCACTATTATGATTTAATTATTTTTATAAAAATTTAGATGCATGCAGGAAAGGACAATTCCTGAAAATTATTTTCGAAATAAATTTCGCGTGTGTGTAGGTACACAACTTAAAAAAACTGAAACTGTCACAGACTATGAACTTGAGTACCTTAGGCTATACAAGAGGCTTTAATAATCAGTTTTATAACCCTACTTTTGACAGGGCATTCAAAAATTGGTATAGGTCATATACATTAAATAATTTAACTACACAAATTTAGAAAAGAAACACTTTTAAAATAACAAGAACAATAAACATAACCTCAGTTGAAATGATATTGAAACTATTGTGCGAAATCAGCTGTTTAAAAGTAGTCACTTCCAGTCTGATATATACAAGAACAATATATGCTGTGAGGAACGCATTACGGATTCATGCGAGCGCGACAGACCCATATTTTGTCAACCGATCCATACAAATTTTCACTTCAAAAATACATTTTATTAATCACTAAAAAAAACAAAAAATAACTATGTGTTGTAATAATGTTTGTAATAATAATATTTGAAGTAATAATGTTCACTAGAGAGCGCATTCCGTAACAGTAGAGCGTTCCGTGATGTCAAACTGAACTTTTTCCCTATGCAAAACATACACCCATACCTCGCGATAAGAAATAGTTACTTCAAAATAGAAACAGTCAGCTCACTGTTAGACCTAAATACACCTGAAGAATACTTACGCATTCTGCAAGCGGGACTTTTTTTAAATGTTATTCATGTCATCGTGAGTTTGTATTTTTCCCTTATATATATATATATATATATATATATATATATATATATATATATATATATATATTATTATTATTATTATTATTTGCGCATAGACCCTGTTGGATCACGCAAAGCACTCCGACTCATGAGTTCCTCCGACAAGAGTTCCTTCTAATCCTCCACACCTCCCTCATCCTGTCCCCATGGATCCTCTTCCGCTCCTCCGTCCATTTTATCCCTACTCTCTTTGGGATTTAATTCTCTGGGACCTTCCAACCGAGCATCTTTCTCCTGTATGCGTGCCTATCTTCAACATCTGTTGAGTCTATTCCTGCGTCATGTAGGTCTATTCTGACTTGTGCGATCCACGACGTAGTTGATTTGACACCTTGTATATACTTAAGGATTCTGTTGGCAAGTCTCGTTGTTGGGAGTCTACTGATGTGTCCATAGAACCGAAGCCTCCTTCTTCTGATATCTGCTGCCAGGTTCGATATCTTCTCTGTGGTCTTCCGGGAGTGCAACCTGTATCCATCTTCTGTTAATCTCGGACCAAGGATCTTCCTCAAGATTTTGCGTTCTTCCTTCAAAATACCCTCCATGGTAGCTTTTGTGTGGAGTGCTAGCGTCTCGCTTGCATATAATACCTCCGCTTTTATGACTGTGTTATAGTGTAATATATATATATATATATATATATATATATATATATATATATATATTACTAGAACCATCTAAAAGCTTTTACTCAATAAGTTACGATTTTTGTTTTAATATTTAAAATGACCGCCAGTTTGAAACAAATCGATTTAGCTAGCTAACAAACTGTTACAATTGTTACCAAAATTAATTTTTGTGCGAAATTTTAATCGTATCGGAAAAAATTGCTAATGCTTGAGTTCTAACAGCTACGCACATATATATGAACATTATTTAATGCAACGGAAAAATTGTAATGCTATGGTGATGTGCAGGATTAATTTCAACTAAACAGCTGATTTCGTACTACAGCTGGTACGAATCACGATGCTGTTAAATTGAGGTTATGTTTGTTCATATTGTTGAAAATTAATATAAATTAGAGAAACCACATTGAGCTTAGACTAAAAAATGATGCTTAGACTGAAAATGGTGGTTGTAAAAATGGTGTGTAGAGACTACGCGCCTTCGAAGTGAATACTTCTTAATGACACTGTTTACGCCGGTATCCGAGATCGACTTTAAATGAGGTTGATGACTTATACTTGCCCCTCGTTTGTCAGTTTTTCTTTGCGTCACCCTCAATTCGATTTCACTGCACTATAAAATTTGCTGTACTGGGCGTAAAAACGTATTCACTTCAGTTACTTTAAAAACTTAATTTAATTGTATTACTCGATTCCACTTAATTTATTATATTATTCCATTCCTTATTATTTTATCTTATTCCACTGCACCATAAAATCAGCATTTTGTGGTATTTTTTTACATTCTTCTTGCCAAATACAACACTTGTCTATAATTATAGTCTTTATTATTATAGAGTATCATTTTGTTGGTTACGTGGTCATTCTGGTATAGTAGGGAACACTAAAGCCGATATTCCGGCAAAAGAAGCAACTCTGCTTCCGCCAGCCACTCAACTTGTTATTCTATCGGATTTTCAAAGTCTGTCAAAACATTTACTTTTCTTGGATTGGGAGAATGAGTGGGCAGTTACGGATAACAACAAACTGAGGGTAATTAAAAATACTGTTCGCCCTTGGATGTCGACAATGCGTTCAAATTCGGCGATGATAGCCTTCATGTGCTTTTCACCAAAAGCTGTATTCAAAAAAAAAACAAAAAAAAAACGTTCAAGTTGTAGGGAAGAAGTGGTGGTTACCCGTCTTCGCATTGGTCATTCCTTGCTAACGCATGGATTTCTGATGGGAGGGGGACCCTTCTGAGTGCGAGTTCTATAGGGAAACCCCCACAACAAAACGTATTTGCTCGATTCTGATGGTTTCCAAAATGTGCGTGTTATGTGTGGTCTGAGCAATTATTTGCAGCCGATGTTGGGAGATGTTGCTTCGGCCGTGACTGAATCCTAGACTTCCTTCATCGTCTGAATTTTTTAATTAAAATGTAATTTATATACTTGTTATAGTTGTAGGGCCCTTTAGAACACTGAAAAGTTTGTTTATATTTGGTATTTATTAGTTTTTTAAGTTGTTTTTGTTTTGTTATTTAGTTTTAGATACATTTATATTTCTTTTATTTATCTTGCTATTGTTGTAGGGCCAATTTACAGTCTTACAATAATTTGTGCGTATGTTGTTATTTTTAAGTAATATATTATTGTTAACTAGTTTTATTCATATATCTGTAACTGTTATTACGTTTTGTTTTGTTTTATTTACTTTTAATATTATAGTTTTTTGTTATTTTTTTAAATCTCCATTTCGCGTAACGGCAATGACAACCTTATTGGTTTTTTGCCGGAAAAAAAAAATTCGGATCTTTGGGGTAACGGATAACATAAATATACCACCCGTACTTTCGGCATGGCCTATGTACATATATATTACATAAATTTTACATGCGGAGGTCTTTAATACAGTAAATTATCTGTACTTACTTTTCGACACGTATTAACGTAACATATGCGAGAGCAACTTAGACGCAACTGTTACGTGATCGACCTATACGCTGAATAGTATTATCGTAAATAATGTGAGAGTGTTACCCTTCAATAGAAACAATCGTGCATTTTTTCGGAATTTGTTGACACTATTTGAAGTGTTTCTGTCTCATTCCATTACATAATAGGATTGTTTGCTTAGGGTAGCAAACAATACTATGCTATAAATACTTTGTGTCCAGTTACCGTGTTTTTTCTAAAAGTCTACTATTATCATTTATTATAAATTATTTACAATGGAAAGATGTTTAAGAATATCAGGTAACAAAATCAACCTGACTGTTAATCGAGACTCTACAGTATATATAATTTACCGACACTTCAAAAAATGGTCTAGATGATAGCTCATTTTCCAGTGAGAGTTCACTAAAAATCTTCGGTCTGCCTTAATGTGTTACGGACTGAATATGTTGCAATGTCATATCACCTTGTACACTGACGTAAGGTTATGTTAGGTCAGGTTTTAAAGGGAGGGGGCTCATTGTTGCGTAACACTAATGCTATGTAGTAAAAAGTTACCGTGTACAAAATACACATTGGCACGTCTTATACTGCATTCATTATTTCAAATGTTACGCAGAGATTCGCTTCTGGTCCGCAACTGCACAAATAGTGTTTGTAAGCGAGTATTACGCATCTCTAGCGTCTATACGTTAAGTTGAAAAATTGACAGTACTTTCACTCTTTTATAATTATGGCGGTAACACAGTTTTTACTGAACACTGAGTTGCAAAAAAGTGTGACAATTTAAAAAAAAATATTTTTTCAAAAGTTGAAAACAAACACGAAACATCATATATATATATATATATATATATATATATATATATATATATATATATATAAAACAATGATTTATTTATTTATCTATACATATTTATATATATTTACCAATATTATTTTTATTAGGCATAAATGAGATATCTTTAGAAAGATTTTTTTTAAACGGTTTCTGACATTGCAAAACGATTTTGCGCTAAAACTTAATGTTTGAGGAAAATTTTACCATAAAAGACACTTTTAACTGTCATAGGCAAAACGGCAAAGGCATACGCTGTATCACAAATCAGACAATATTTTGTATATTTAAAGAAGCTAACTTATTAATCACGAGTAGGCAATCCCATTACAAATGTCAGTTTTTTTGCATAACATGCTTAGAACAATTTCAATATTTACTTAAAAGTGATTAAACTTATAGGTTATATGATCCTACTGACAATCCCCTATCTCTGCTCGTCGTACAAGCCGGGACAAGCATTTCGAATACCAAACATATATTTTGGACACTTTTTTTACACAAATATATTTGTGATTTCTCCTTCCATTCAGAATTTATCTATTGTTAATAAAGACATTATAAAATATGAAGAACAATTAAAATGTCTAACTACAGTTAGAGGTTATCAAGCATGCCTTTCCAATTGACTGGAACATGGGTACCTATTAAAATTGCGTTTGCTATCACAAGTGGCAAGGACAAACACTTCAAAGAGCAGGATTGTATTTACCAAATGCCGTCTTTATTTACGGACAATTTTACGTAGCCTTTTCAATAGTAAGTAAATCAACTAACATGTTTGTATCCATTAATGAAAATTAAATTCAAAAGTACAAAATACAAAAAGTACATTCTTACTTCAAATATGGTTTACTACGAGGTATTGTAATGCCCTGTAAAAATTGTTATTAAAAAAATAATTATCTTAATTGAAATTTATATACGACAATAAACTTGTGATTATTATTTCAAACTGATGATTTTTCGATTTATTTTTTAAACAAGTTTTCCCTTTCTTCCAACTACCGCCCTCACTCCAACTACTACTCTTATCCAAAAGGCTGTGTTTGCTTAAAACGTTCATAGTGTGAAATTTCGCACGGGCCCCCTGGTTATTATAATAACAGTATAATCAAAAGAATAAAGTGTGATGGCAACTACCAAAATATACAATATGCGTAGTTAGCAGGAAAAAAATATTGTTCTGTTACATTTCTAAAAATAATTGAAAAAAATACTTTTCACCTCTCATATTTGGTAAATCTTCTTAGGTTTTCTTTTCACAAGTTCAGTACCTCGTACTGCCTCGTCTAAATTTGATGACAGCTTTAAGTCTTCTAGATAATGAAGGACGGTGAGTATTTTAAGGAGTACCGTATGTAAACAAATATTTTTTCGCAATAACTTTCTCGTTAAACCATTCTTGGTTTGCATTCCTTTAATACACTGTAACTATTTTTAACGTAGAAAATGTCTGTCTGATTCTGCCTTTGTCATTGGAAGTGCTATTATTTAAATAACTTTAATGGTTTCGCTAAACAATCACATAAGGTTTTCTTCATTGAACCTTCATTGAATATTCATTGAATGGACTTTACAATGAATATAAACCGTTAAAATTGTGAAATTCATTTCTGGAGTAAATTGTTAGGCTACTTCACTACGTAAAATAATGGAAGGAACTGCGGATCTCGCAGTGCCTTTTCATTATATGTTTTAGCTTCGTGGCGTACGGTCTAAAGCCGTTTGTATGAAAAAATCGTGTTTCCCTAAAAATGGCTTTACAATTTATTTTCTCACTAATCGGCGGATGCAGCTGAAATGAGCAGCTGATTGGTTTAGCGATCCCATCGTACCTCTAGCTCATACTACTCATTCATTTAGACACGCATTCACTACTCTACATAACCTGGGTAACTCTGAAGTGTAAAGCGACCCGGCTGATGGAATGTATGACACCGGCCTAATAGTGTATAAAACGGAGCCCTGGGATACCTGGCAACCCAATGTGCCTTAACCTTATCCATGCACGCGATGCTCTCTCTGTGTGGGCGGATATAATTTCTGTAGCTACTCATGTTCCCATGATTAAAAATGTAATAGAATAAGCGGGAACTCACCGCACGACAAAAAAACCGGCCAAAATGGTCACAACCTCCGTGATAAGGGTGAAGAGCAGGGGGAAACTGATTAGCAGAGCAAGCATCTGTGAGCATCGTAATAATTAGAAGTGGGCGAGTTATTCACCTTGAATCATCTCCAAATCTTGGATTTTATGAAGAGACTAGTACTGGAGAAGGCGCTGTAACTGAGCATTTTAGGGGTATAGAAAGGTGCACAATAGATCTACAAGGTCGCCGTGTAGCAGTAACCCTAGAAATGCATCATCTCATTCATACTTTCTTTATAAACAAAGTACAAAAAGAATTGTGCTCGTAAAAATAGATTTTGAAAAATATTTCCGGTTTCAGTTTAAAAAGTGGTTTTCAAATTTCTGTCCTTGTTTGTCTGTGCACATTGCTTGAGATTAATCGATTTATTGAAATATATCTATGAAATTTGGCACGACGTGTAGCTTTTTTTGTGATGTTTCCATCTTTGAGACTTTTTTTTTTCTAAATATAATAATTTAAAAGACTTATAGGCAAAAAAAATCTATTAAAATGTAAGACAAAAATAGGTTTTGTAAAAATATTTCGGATTTTGCTCGAATCTTCGCTTCGCTCCATCAATTAACGACTGTCTGTTTTTTTTTTTTTTTTTTTTTTACATTACAAACTTGGTTTTTGCCCGTGATTAATTTGAGAGTATTACAGTTTTCCTGAACAGAATGGAAAATACAGTGCAAAATATTTGGTTTTGTAATCATTAATTAATCGTTAAAAAGACGTAGCGTACCAAGTCAAGTTTATTGTATAGTCTCCATAAATATCAATGAACTAGAGCATTTTTCAAGTTTTTTTTTTGACTATTCAAGACAGTAGTTAAGGGATTCTTCGAATAGATCCATCATTATAATTATATATATTCAGTTAGAGGGTCAGGCCTTCCGTTAATCTTGGTTTTGCCATTCAGCTATGTAGCTTATTGTGCACCTAATTATTAAGTGCGCAAGGGATTTGTAATGTAATGATTTAAAGAAAATATGTCAATGCAAATTTTGCGTTGTGTACCACGATATTTCCCAAGTTAATCGAATTTATTGAACTATTTCGACGGAATTACCCATGCACGTGTATTTTCTCCATTGCTGCTTTATTATTTTTTTACATTTCATAACTTAAAAGATTTTTGGGAGAAAAAACTATTCAAAATACAAAAACGAAGAGATTTTGTAAATATCTGTAAGGATTTGTATTAAAAAAAAACAACCCAAAATTGGTTTATTATCAGATTTTGTTACTATTTTGGAAGCCCATAAAGGAAATCCAAACTCAACTCACTGCCCAAAATTGAAATAAAAAAAACAAACGTTTTTTGAATAAATATAAAATTTCCAATGTACTAGCGGATTTGTTTGTTTATTGTCGGTTTACTCTCAAATTATAAATTATGTGTCTTTAAAATCTCATAGACTAACTTAAGTTATAAATCTTCGTATACGACCAAAATTTGTGTAAAATCTAATACACAGATTTTGGAAAATTTAGTTTACTTTCCAATTCTTCTCTGTAGCTTCTGAAGCGGATAGTTTGGGGTAAATAATTAATTCCGAGAAAGTTGGTGTTAGATTTTCGCATAGTTTAGCTACTATATCAAGTTGTAATAGGTTTTAAAAAGCCACGTGATTTTATTCCTTTAATTTTAGCACGTAAATCTATCGATAGATCGAAGATAAGATCAAAGTTTAATGACCTCGTATATTTAGATGGCCTTGCCTAAAATTAAACCGGAACCAAATAATTAGACAATATGTTTAATAGTTTGTAATTTCCTCGTTTTAATGAGGCGTTTTCAATGTTTAAAACTAAAAATAATATAAGTTATCACATACAGTGAATTATTACAGTGAATTATTATAGCTTAATCATATCGGGGGGGGGGTATAATATCTGCAAACAGCTCTCTCGTCGTAATAGAAATCAATTTGCAAAAAGTAATACTAATAACTTTTTATTCTATATCATATTTTTGTAAACTTACATAGTAGCTTTTCAAATTATGCAGAAATAAAAACATTTCAAATTAATTTACATTTAATTTCAGTGTAATTTAAAAATGTATCCTGCTGATTTAAATGCCGATGGTTAAACAAAATTTTCAAAACAAAATAAAATAAAAAATATTATGATTTTTTTAAAAATTGAAATGCAGTTATTATATAAGTCTAGATCGAAATTTTAATCAAACGCACTGGCCGATTGTTTTGAAATTTCATAGAAGGTAGGCTGTACAAAGCCCAACTACGTGTAAAATTTTTTCCCATTCACTTCAATTTCAAAATGGCGGACTCTGATTCAACGTCGACATTGTAGTTGCTGTTTAGTTCTTGTAATACTGTAGTAAAATAATTTTGACCACTTTTTGAGTTTCAAATTCTCTTCAAGTTCAATTAATTCTTCTTGTAGTAAGAAATTAATATCGGTTATGTGGCTTTCAAATGGTTTTATAATCCAAGACGGAACATTTAAATTTTCTAAATCTTTGTAGTTCAGTCAACCCCCTTCAAAGTTCAACAGACCTCCTAAAGGGGTCCACCCGGACCCAGTTGAGAACCCCTGGTCTAGACTTTCTTACGAATCCGTAAGCATTGCCTTATTCAGGTGGTTAAAATATCGTATAGGTCGATTATCTTCTTGCGGTGGATCTTGTGCAGATAATCTCGCCAGTTCCATCAAGCCATAAAATGCAGTAAGGGGGGCGTGGCTTGTCACGAATTTAAATTTCTGTTTTTTACAACGGTTTCCATGGTAACGACCTATTGTAACCTCGCCGTCTTGCCCCGCCCACTTACAATGTCGTTGTTAACAGCTATAATTCACGAAACACTAAATAACTGCCGAACACAGATGTCTCTCTGACGTGAAGGAAACGAACTGCAAAAACCGAAGAGAATTTGTAAACATCGGTAATACAACGTGACTAATAATATTCTATTGTTTTAATTTTTTCTGAAAGTTTCCTTTTTTTTAAACAAAATAATGATATTTTGTTGCTGTTAAAAACTAACACCGTAGCAATTGTTCAACATAAAACTTTTCATCTTACCAGGAGGCCCGTGAAATGAAACTTTTAATTAAACACAGCTTTTTGAATAACAGTAGTCTTTGAGTGATGGCGGTAGTTGAAAGGAGAAATTGTAATATTCAAATAGAAATAAGTAAATAAATACGAAATGTTAGAATATTATGTTTGCCTCATACCTGATATATTACAAAGTCCACAACTGTACTTTGACATTTCAATTGTACTTCGTATTTTATGGTGTCCGTATTAATAATAGATAAATGCACGATGGAAAGAGAAATAAAAAATATATTTGTGTCAAAATAGTGTCCAAAACATGTGTTTGGTATTTGAAATTCTTGTCTCGGCTTGTATGACGGGCAGGGACGACAGGCCTTACTTGTACTTATGTAAAGCCACATAAGTAATTTAATGACTATTAAGTAAATATTGAAATTTTTCTAAGCACGTTATGCAAAAAAGTGGCATTTGAAATGGGATTGTCTATTGGTGATTAATAAGTTAGCATCGTAAAATATACAAAATATTGTCTGATTTGTGATACCGCGCATGACTTTGCCATTTTGCTTATGACAGTTAAAAGTGTCTTTTGTGTTAAAATTTTCCACCAAGAGTAAGTCGTAGCGCAAAATCGTTTTGCAATGTCAGAAGCCGATTAAAAAAATCTTTCTAAAGATACCTCATTTATGCCTGTACTAATAGTATGTGATTAGAAGAAGGGATGTTGCCTCGAGAAATAACATATGATTAGATTTACTTAAAATCGTTGTTCTGTTTGAAACACTACTACGACGGATGTGTTTAACGATCTCACAGCTCATCCATACAGCGATACTCAGGGCATACATTCACCAGTCTACAGAACCTGGCTAATATAAAACTATTTATGTTTTAGCTTAAGGCTACATTTCAACTAAATTTAAATAAAGCCGTTACGGTCTAAAACCGTTTTTAAATACAGTTTTGTGTTTTCCTGAAAATAGCTTTGCATTTGCTTTCTGACTAGCCGGCGGAGGCAGCTGACTGATTTAGCGATCCTACCTTACCTCTGTCTCATACTATTCTCATTCATTTAATCAAGACACACGCGCACGTGTGTGCGCGAACACACACACAAAATTTAAAATAAAAAGTTATGGATTTTAAAAAATTCGATTTGACCGCCATTTTAAAATTGTTGAACCTATTTTGTGGGTAACAAGCTTATTGATTTATGTAATGAGAGATTTTTTGTAAATGTGAGAAGCCTTAACACACACGCGCGCGCGTACGCACGCACGCACACACACACACACACACACACACACACACACACACACACACACACACACACACACATTCACCACTCTACATAACCTGGCTAACTCTGGTTACCCATGCTGATGAAGTGTATAACACCGGTCTAATGGCGTATCAAACGGAGCCCTTGGATACCTCCCAGTGTACATTAGCGGGACTCTGTGTGGGCGGACATAATCTCCCTAGCTACTCATGTTCTTGTGAGTAAGAATGTAAATAGAATGAGTGGGATCTCACCGCACAACAAGGCTGGTTAAACGGAGCAAACGTGATAAGGGTCAAGAGAAACGAAAACTGAAAGGGAATTAGCAGAGCAAACATCTGCAAGCACCGCAATAACAAATTTGGCTTACCAATTATAAGTGAATTGGATACCCATCATGAATCCTTTCCAAATCCTACACTTTAAGGTTGCATATGGCCCCAATTCAGGAATATCCCTCGTAAAAGGGAATCAATTGGTCTACAAGGTTGCTGTGCAAGAGTAACCCTAGTAAGTCATTCATTCATTCATTCATACCAAACAAATGTCACCGCATTAATATAAACGTAAGCACAAGGGAATAAAACAATTGTATGTGCTGCATTCTGGTGTGACACTAATTAACTATAAACACAATTAAACAAATCATAATCTGATCAAATAAAATTTCTTTATTAAATTAAAATTGGAACTTTAGAAGCCATTGAAGTAAAGTATTAAAAGAGAAATGATTGCAAGACACGTATCTTAGTATAATTAGTAATTCAAAGAACAATAGACTTCGCAGTATGTTCTTAATAGTTAATCAGTTTATAACCCTACTTTCGACAGTTATACTAAGTATAATAATAAATGTAATATTTGTAATTCTGTACACTGGGTTTACATTCTGACATTCAAAAATTGGCATAGGTCACATACAATAAATAATTTAACCGCACAAATTTAGAAAATACACCTTTTTAAAATTAACAAGAGCAATAAACATAACCTCAGTTGAAATGATACTGAAGGTATTGTGCGGAATCAGCTGTTTAGAAGTAGTCACTTATAGTTTAGATATATACAAGAACAATGTATGCTGTTTGGTGTGCATTACGGATTCATGCGTGACGCGAAAGCAAATACCCATGTTTTGGCAACCGTGACCATACAAGTTTTCACTTAAAAACTACATTTTATTAATCACTAAACAAACCACGTCACTAGAGTG
Source organism: Callitettix versicolor (assembly GCA_022606455.1). Taxonomy (NCBI): domain Eukaryota; kingdom Metazoa; phylum Arthropoda; class Insecta; order Hemiptera; family Cercopidae; genus Callitettix; species Callitettix versicolor. The sequence goes on from CM040186.1 coordinate 34,534,209, forward strand.
CGCGTATGGATGTGATAGAGCGTCCCGTGACGGCAAACTGATTTTTCCCGTGCAAAACGTTCACCCATAGGCTATCACGCGACAAGAAGTAGTCACTTCATAAAAAAAAATTGTAAAATAATTCTTTTTTTTGAAAATTTGCTTTCATAATTGTAATCAATGTTGAAAGTTTAATGCATAAACAATTTTTAAATTATATTGAAAATAGTAACACTGTTAAGTTAAAGCGAAGCGGTTTGAACAAAGTTTTCAACTTGAGAGAGTAGAATACAAGAACATTTGTTACAACTTACAGCAGGTCGTGATTTATATAAACAAACGCATGTAATGTAGGGCAAATAAACAAATAATCAACCTAACCTAAATAGTAAAGGTTACTCAGGTATCGATTATAAAATAATTACACTCGTTGAACCACTTTCGCTAACAAGTACAGACTGACGAATTGTCCAGCTCGCAGAAAAACCTTTCCCAACCTGCCTCGGCTCCCATTAGTCTAGCGTAGCCTAAGTCGTTAGCGAATTTCCATATGAAAATAACCTATTGTGTTTGCCATTACGCTAATCGCAGACGGGAGACCGTGAAATGTGCACCGATCATGACCTCTAGACACGTTCAGAGTCGTTGAAAACTTTTACGGTCATAGTGTTCGCTATTTTAGTTTTTTTTTTGCTGTTGTTTTAAGGCGAAAAGCACATTGAGGCTATTATCGCCTTCCTAAATGTAAGTGTGAGTGTAAAGTGTCCAACTTGTTTCAAACATGACGCAAATTTTTGATTTTGATAGCTTGGACCTGTTTGTTGACGGAAAAATTAGTTTCAAAAAGAATTCTAAAAGTGAGATCGACAACGAAATTTTAAAACGTGAGTCCATTGTCAGTACAAAGTAAATTAAAGGCTTTCGAACTAAACCACATCGTATAGGTCGTACAAAAAAAAATCTGTTTCACATTACAGGAAAATCGGCTTTAAGCTTCTTTTAAAACATGAAAATAATCGCGGTACGCAGCTGTTTTGCTGACGTGATATGAGCGATTTTCCAAAAGTTTCTTTCTTTATTTAGACATTTTTTAGAAATTCTTATTACACCGTCATAATCAGAATTAAAATCTGCTTTTTACACTTTCAAATTATTTTGAAAATACAAAAAATGAATTCTGATCGTCGTCGAAAATTTCTTAATTTCAACGGATTTGGAAGATTCTAACTGTTAATTTATGCAGTTTTTAACGCTGATTACGATGATGAAATAAGATTTTTTAAAATAAAAGAAAAAGTTAAGAATTTTTAAATAATTGATATTGCCGCAATTTTGAAATTGTTAAACGAATTTTCTGGTTAACGAAATTGTCTAAGCTACGGTTATGGCGTCGTTTGAACCAAAAATTGCGAAAACACAAACACCATATATATATATATATATATACTATATAAACTTGAGTTAGGGTAAAACACTCCCTGATTTTATCGATGGAAATTAATTGGAAGTACGTATAATATTACACTTCTTCCACCGTTCATAAATTGTTGGAAACACTCCTGAAAGCCATTTTTGGCCATTACGTTCAGCCGCTTTGTCACATTTTCCATCAGCTCTTGTGAATCAGCAAAACGTTGTCCCTTCAATGTCTTTATCAGCAGTAGAAACAGGTAACGATCCAGTGTTGCAACTTCGGGTTAATAGAGAGGGTGTTCCACTGTGTTAACGTTGTACTTGGCAAGGTATTGTATCACCATCAGCCTTGTGACGGAGCATTGCCATGCAACAAAAACCAATCTTTCTCTTATCATCTTAACGTAGTTTTCACTTTAATTCACATTTCAGAAATAAGAAAACTGTGAAAAATAAAATATTGACCTCTTACTTATGATCACGTATAGAATTAATTGCTATAGGTCTACATACTATTTATAGAACCACACGCGCGTGCGCGCGCACACACACACACACACACACACACGCACACACAACAAATTCATTATTTAATTACAATATTTAATGAAAAGAAAAATAATAATAGAAATAAAATAGAATACCTATACATCCTTATTTAATTAATATGCTTGTAGGTCTACTTCAAAGAAAAGTAGTATATAACTAGCAGTTTATACTTAATTAATGTACATAGCGTTCAACGATAACGCTCGTAACTTATCCTGCCAATTCAATTTGTAACCGAAATATTTACGGAAAATATTACAGGACTAACTTCATTGGACATTTTATGCTCTTTCTCCTTCAAACGGTAAAAATTATGACAAATCTTACCGTTCATCCAGTATTTCAGGAAATGGCCAACAACTACACTCGTCATCGGTAAGTCAGAGGCTGTCATCTTAAAACGGAAGTAAAGGGGAAAATCTTATACGTTCTTCGTTCTGGCTATATAATGGCTACCTTCGTATCAAAACAGTCAGTAAATGGGTTTGGTCAAAACTGCGTATAACTGCGTACAAAAACTCGTTATTGTAAATCAGAGGAAGCCATCTTTAAACCGAAATTGAATGGGAAAAATCTTACACGTACCATTCGGGCTTTGTACAAGTTACCTTCGTGCCAAATTTCAAAACAAACGGTCAACGCGTTTGGCCGAAATTACGAAACGAAACAAACCAGAAGGTAAACTGTCGAGTTGAAACAGAGACCTCGATTTGTTCAGTCAATTATTTTCAAGGTTACTTCCAACATATTCTACCACGCACTGATACAACATTTTTACAAGACAAAATATAGGCCTATAGAAGAAGAAGAAGAAACTCTACCTACTTTTAAAAACCCGCACAAAAAGAAATTTAACTTTGTAAATAAATTGAAAAAAAAACAAAAGTAAATTCTAACGCCGTCGTTTTTCCATTCATTCTCTAATCGTGAATTTCTTTTGCTTCAAATTTCACACACTATTTTTTCTTATAAGACCTAAATTTACCAAAATCTAATTAACAATTCACAATTAACAAATTTTGAGAAATATGAAAAAAATCAGTTTTTTCGATAAATCTGCACCGAATTTTTGGATACATAGAGACGTATACATTTTTTTCGGTACATATGGACTACAATGAGCAAAATTTGTTGAATTTAAAGAAAATCTTAACGTTTTTTTAACCAAGAAGGTATTTAAGACCAGACAAACTGGACAAAATTTCATCAAAATCTGCCAGCACCGATTTGTCAACAGTCTGGTGGATCGATCCTTCAGTTTTTTTATCGGTAGCTTTTTTGGGGGAATGTTTGTAGGAAAATCCGAAAACTTTTCTCTCACAAGTTTTAGTGGGAAAAATTTGTTGGTAACTTTCGAAGAAAGTTTGTGCAAGATTTTCGGACCATTTATTTGTTCTGACCTAGGCTTAATACTGTACCAGTTACTGTGGAGTCTATTACACACGTTTCAACACAATAATTGTCAAGATAAATTTCAACACGCTACTTAAACAGCTGATTAAGTTGTTACCGTGACGAAATCAGCTGATTAAACTGTCGAGCATATCTAGGATACTTCCGGTCCAAAACGGAAGGAAGCTGTTAAACACTCAACTCACGTTGCCGAGAGGTTAGGTTATATGTCACGTGACCTCGCTAGTGAGGTCGGGCGGATTGACAAATTCGCCAAACAAATCGGCGCATCTCTGTAACTTGTTTGAACTTATGAGGGCCAGCTAATGGCCGTTACAAGGTCGACAGTGTTTGAAGCGCAAATACATGAAAGTGTTAGAACAAGTGCCGGTCAAAATTAATCTTCGTTCACGGTCATTCGATGTGTGCCGAATATACGTGATGATACTAACTTTCTTCAATTCAACTTATTTAATAGCATCAAATGATTTTTGAATTGGAATTTCTCTTGTAAGTTTTAAACCATTTTTTTAATGGGCAGAATTTTTTTAAAATGGCTTTTGGGGAATTAGACGGAGGGTTTTGTAATCGTCTAAAAACTCTAAACACTTTTAAGTCATTCGATTAGTTTCGCTAGTACCGTAAAAATACGAAAATGAACCCTGAACGCCGACAGGTTTACTTTCGTATTCTTAATGAAATTTGAATTTGAATTTACATATTTCAAAATTGATTAACGATTGCGAAATCATATTTTCAAAAACTTTATGAATTATTTAAGATTTGAATGGCCGCCATTTTGAAATGGCTAAACGGATTTCTTGGGTAATAAACTTGTCCAAGCTGTTACAAAATAATTTTTTTCAAGTTTGAATCTAATCGGACAAATTTACTAACTTTAGAGTGTGTAACGAATTTGTCCGCTAAACATACACTACAGTACGCTCGCGCGCCGTGTGTGTGTGTGTGTGTGTGTGAGAGAGAGAGAGAGAGAGAGAGAGTGTGAGAGAGAGAGATGTGTATATTTTGGTTAGATTTAATTCAAACTTGGCATAAAAATTATTTTGGTAATTGATTGAACGTAACGAGGTCTCTGTTTCCACTTGACCGTTCGGCATTTGGTTTGTGTGTTAGTTACGTAGTTATGGCCAAACGCATTGATGGTACGGAGTTACCTTGTATAAAGCCCAAACGAAGTAAGATTTCCCCCACTATCTTCCGTTTCAAGATGGCTGCCTCTGATTTAACGATGACGAGTGTACATAGTTATGGCCAAATGCATTTACCGATTGTTTTGAAATTTGGTACGAGGTACCATATTATAAAGCCCGAACGACGTGTAAGATTTCCCCCACTTTTTTCCGTTTCAAGATGGCCGCCTCTGATTTAACGATGACAAGTGTATACAGTTATGGACAAATGCATTGACCGATTGTTTTGAAATTTAATAAGAAGTTACCTTGTATCAAGCCCGAACGACGCAAGAATAAGATTTTTTCCAATTCACTTTCGTTTCCAGGTGTCAGCGATATTGGCTGAAAGGCAAAACCTGTAATAATTTTGTCCGCGTCGTGAAGAAAGTGTGTAAAATTTGCAATAAAGTAACATTGCAATCCAGTAACATTTTTTTGTAAATATTACGGTTACAAGCGCAATTGTGGAGCTGTGGCCAGGCAATTAATTAGAATACTCTGCGAGGTTTACTGTTCCTTGAATTGCTAGTATTACTTGGACAAGTTCATTTACACAACAATATGCGTGCACCCATTTTAAAATTGCGCCGTTAAAATCTTTTATAAAACTCATAGTCATTCAACTTCTTTGAAAAGCAGATTGTAGGACGTAATAAAAATTAAAAACTGCTTATAATCATTTTTAATTTACAAAATTTAATTGAAAATTCAAAATTCAAATGCAGATTTTATCGCTAGTGACGATGATGCAATGTTTTTTTTTGAAAACGTTTGTATTTTTCAAGATTTTACCTTGCTGTATTTTGAAAGCGATAAACGGATTTTTCAAGTTACTAAAATTAATTGTTGTACTTGTATTTACGTATACAGTTATGGGCCAAAACCACTGAATATATTCAGTGGTCGCCAAACCGTCGATCGCGAGCTACCGGTAGCTCGCGAGGTACTTTTGGGTAGCTCACGGCGACGCTCGGGTTGGCAACCCTGAGTTGCTTGTGGTCTGGCTGCAGCCGATGAGTCATGGTTGTATCGATTCATGCAAACCACAGACGCCGCGCTGTACGCAGTCAGATGTCACTCGTGTAGCGTGAGTGAGGTTAAGTTTGTGCAGTGTGTGTTCAATTCATGCGTTCACGTTTAAGCTCTTTCCTGGTTTGGTTTTAGTATGGCTAGTTCAAGCAAAAAGCCAAAAACCTATCATTTTCATGCAGACTGGGAAAACGATTACTTTTTTACGCAAGTGAAAGATAAATGCGTATGTTTACTTTGTAACGTGAGTGTCTCAGTTGGAAATAAAGGAAATGTTGAGCGTCATTTCAAGACCGTTCACAGTGGAATTAAAAAAGACTATCCGCTGAATTCAACGCTGAGAAAACAAAAGGTGATGCAGTTGAAATCTCAACTAAATGCGCAACAATCGACTTTTTTTAAGACACTGGACAAGAACAAAGCAGCCACCGAGGCGTCATTCCGCGTTTCAAAGGTTATCGCCCAACATCGGAAACCGTACGAAGATGGTGAGTTCATTAAAGTTGCTTTTTTAGAAGCTGGAGATACATTATTTGATAACTTCAAAAACAAAGCTGAGATTGTCTGCTATTAAATCTGTCCAGCTTTCTTCTAATACAGTGATGCGAAGAGTTGAAGCTATGAGTTCTGATATAACTTCACAGCTTAAAACTGACTTTGATCGTTGTAGTTATTTTTCCTTACACCTTGACGAATCAACTGATATAGTTGATACAGCTCAGTTGGCCGTTTTTGTAAGAATGGTATTTGAATATTTTAAAACAAAAGTGGAGCTGGTAAAGGTTGTGCCGCTTACTGGGCGTACTAAGGAAATGATATATTTTTAACATTTAAAATGCTTATTGAATGTGAGAATATTCCTATGAAGAAGGTGGTGTGGGCTTAGCGACAGATGGAGCTCCTGCAATGGTAGGCGTGGAGAATGGTTTTATTGCCTTGTGTCGTAAAGATAGTGACATACCAAAATTTGTGTCTTACCATTGCATAATACACCAGCAGTCATTGTGTGGAAAGTTCTTAAGTATGAACAATGTCATGAAAAGAGTAGTCAAAATAGTAAATAATATAAGAGTGCATGCACTTCAAAGACGACTGTTCAGAGAACTAACAGAAGAGATAGAATGCCAGTATGGTGATCTGTTGCTTCATAGAGAAGTTCGTTGGCTCAGCAGAGGCAGAGTTATGCAACGTTTCAACGAGTTGCTTCCTGCATTGGTAAAATTCTTCAAAGAACGGGGTGAGCGTCTCCCTCAACTCGAAGATCCCACATGGCTACAAGATTTTGCCTTTCTCACTGATATAACCGAAAAGTTGAATAGTTTGAACTTGCAGCTTCAAGGCAAAGATAAGGACATTGGTGGAATGATTTCAGATGTAACGTCATTTTCCAAAAAGCTCGAGCTGTGGGAAAAGAATGTTATACAGTTTGAATATAAACACTTTCCCAGTCTGAAGAAGATCGTTGAGAAACATAATCATCCCCAGCACCCTAGCAATAACCAAGAATACGTTGAAATTCTTTCAGACTTAAGACAACAATTCGATCAACGATTCCAAGGTTTTAAAAGCATATTGATTGTGGAGCAATTCATCAACTCGCCTTTTGTAGAGATCGATGCAGAAGATTTCTCAGCTTGTGTTGTAAAACATTTCGGTGGAGATCAGGCTGCAGTTGAAATGGAATTAGTCGATTTTCAAAATGATCTGTCTCTAAGAACCCTTTCTACCACTGGAAATATTTGGCCTCTAGTCCCCAAACAAAAATATCCAATTATAATTCAAGTTGCATTGAGGTTGAAAGCTATGTTCAGCTCTATCTACTTGTGTGAAGCATCTTTTTGAAGTATGAAGATAATAAAAAACAAATGTAGAAACAGACTGACCGATGAACATTTGGACAACTGCATCAGAATGGCTGCTACAACATACTGTCCAAACTTCAAGAAAATACTTAATGATCAAAAAGAGTTCCATTCCTCTTATTGAAATGTACATTTTAACTTTCTGTAACACTTACTGTCAAATATGTAGATTTTATTACTATAAATGTATGTTTGTAGGCAATAGACGTGTGTTAATTCCATTGTGTGTACTTTCTTTCGTCTAGTATTCCTTGGTAGCTCACTAGAAGATTTATAAATGCTATGGTAGCTCACAGGCTCAAAGTTTGGTGACCACTGGGCTATATGATTGCATATGTTTACAACCATTGTATTGTTGATCTACGTATATCGCAATATTTGTATAGGTTATGTAAAATATTGTATTTTATTTAGTATTGTACGTTATTCGTTGTTGTACGTTTTCCATTGTTGTATGTTATGCTTTGTTTTATGTTATTCATTGTTGTACGTTGTTCAATGTTGTCAGTGTTTGACAACATAAGCTTCGGTTATTTAACATTGGAATGTCTGTTAATAGCTATAATTTTACCTGATTTATTTATAAAACTGACATCTCAGTTAATTTTCTTCGGGCAACACTTTAAGGAAATCAAATGCTATTTCCTGGAATCTATTAACAAGTAATTGTTTTAAATTCATGGAAACGATACACTGTATATTGGGACTGATGAATCTAATACACATTGTTAATAGTTTAAAAATAACCGACCATTCATTAAGTAACGAGACAAATTGCGAACACTTAAAATTGGGTCATTTACAGAGTACAAACTTATATTTGTTAGTCTTCAGTATAATTCTAACCAATATTAAAGCACTTTATCGTTTTTACGTTTTCCATCTGGCGTAAATTTCTTTTACCTGTTATCTGAACCATGTTTACACCTCACACCATGTTATGCACTTCCTCGTTTGAGCCTAATTTTTTCCTGCGAAGAGTTTTTAAAAGTTGAAAATAAATGGAAGTCTAATGAGCGCAGTCGAATCAGTAAAGCCACCAAATGCGGAGCAGAATACTCATTAAAAACCTAACCTATTATTTTTAATGTAAGTACGGCCACTGAAAGCGTAACGGAACTGAGCGGGGTCAAGCGGCGTTGCTTAGCTCCGCTCCGCGCAGCTTTGACTCTGTCTTGGTTCGATTTTCATGCTGACTCTGCTTCCCCCACCACGTTGACTATGCCTCCAAACTTATTATTTCACGTTACCTAGGTTACCGTTGCCTAGGTTAAGGTTTTTGAAGTTAGCAGTTTACTAGATTTACAGTAGGCCTAAATCTTTAGATTTAAAAGATAAAACTCGTTCTTTAAACTGACTGAACTCCACTTCTGGTTGCCGTTCAATTTCATTCCGCTCAGGTCTGTTCCGCATTTGGTGGCCACCCGTCCTGAAGGGCTTATACTAGGTTACATCAGGCCAATTTTTGAAGCACACTTCAGCAGTTTTGCCGTATTCGTGCAAGCGTTATAGTACAGTTAAATCACATGTTTTGTCATCAGTCCAAGACTGTACGTGGCGTGTGAAGGTGAATGAATGTCAGGCTTTACTTAGTTTTCCAGCTTGAAATTTTAATTACAAAATGAGATATTGAAGCGCCCATCATGGTATTACCCAGACACGAGGCATTAAAGTGGGGGAAATGAAAGTTTGTTTGTTAGCTGATAGCAATTTTGGTCCGGTTTGTTTAAAACTTATCACAAAAATTGATTTTCGTCGTTAGCTTGAACATGCCGTTACCAAGCAAAATCCGTTCGTTTAAAAAATGACAGCGTTTTTTACAAAATTGTAACTTTTTATTTTATACTTGCGGCGCTTAAGGAAGGTTTATCATAAAGGGATACGAGGGGCAACAGATATCTTGCAGCACAGCTTAGGGGCTCATTACACGGCACTTTGTCTGAGGATGCACATGAACAGGATAGGTATGTACCACGAAGAAACAGTGCGTAGTTTATGCAGGAAAGAAGAGGAAACAGCAGTCTCTTGCCAGCAGGAGGCTAAGGATATTTAGTTTCCAGGACCCTGAAGACCTTCAGCAGTATAAGCTAGTCAGTGTATTGTTGGAACTTATTAAGGGAACCACTTTGCTGAACTATTACTTAAGAGGTTTAATTGTACAATAATGGTTTTGTTGATCGCATTGCCTACGGTCTTATTATCCATTAATATTCTATTTATCTATCTTATACTTACATCGTAAAAAAAGTTAAAATTTACAAAATTTTTTGAAATTATAAAAATTAACTTGCCATTTTAGTATTTTCAACCTAAATGTTTAAACACTCATTTATGTAGATTTTAATGCTTATTCTTATGTTGTGTAGCCGCCTCGGTGGCCTAGTTGGTAGCGTACTGGGCTTTCACCCCGAGGACCCGAGTTCGATTCCCGGCCAGGGCTTGGCATTTTCATACGCTATAAATCATCCCATCGTCTGCATTAGCCCAAGTGTGCACAATAGTCGGACGTTAAACACAAAAAAAAAAATCTTGTGGTAATATTGTAAAAATTACTTTTGGGGTTCATTAGCTAAGCAGGTGTATATCTTCCTTTGTGTTACAATACTAATAAAGAGAGTTAATTAAACACTAGTTCTGACGTCACACGTTAAGTTATTTCCCTAAGAAAATCAAAATCGTAAGCTATCGACGACAAAAAAATACTCAAAATCTGTTTATCAAATATTGTTCAATTTTGTGCATTATTGTCGCATTCTACAACCTCATCACATAACGTCCTACAAGTGTTTACGTTGAACCACATTTTCCCATTACAAACTTTATTACACCAGTTACACAAAACTTCATTATGCTGGTTGTCAATATTTACTGCGCTTTGTTGCAGTTTAACGAGTATTTTATTTCAAAATGGCGCAATCCTGTCTTGTCGTTGACGGTTGTCAGTTAAATACGTTATTAAAAAGCGCTCTAAGCGGATTGTTGTGACGTAGAATGTATTGCTTTTAGAGAATTTCCATTGGAAAATGAGATATTAGAGCGGCCATCGTGGTAAGATCCAGACCTGGGACCTTGAATGAAATGAGCGCCGATCTAACTTATAAATCATTTTCTGAAGAATATATATATATATATATATATATATATATATATATATATATATACCCCGAAGGGGGTGCAGACTAGCTGCACTTATTGAGAGGATTTAGACGACCCTCGCGGTACTCGAGTCTAACACACACTTACACTTACAACACTGCACTTACGACTTTAACATGTTACACTCACACTTACATTTAGAGAGGAGATAATGTGCTCAATGTGCTTTTCGCCTTAAAATAATATATATATATATATATATATATATATATACACGATATATATATATATATATATATATATATATGTGTGTGTGTGTGTGTGTGTGTGTGTTCGTTTGTTTTGTTACGCAGTTTTAGCCAAAAGCACTGACCGATTGTTTTGAAATTCGATACGAAGGTACCTCGTATAAAGCCCAGATGACTTGTGTGTAACATTTCTTCCTATTTCCTTCCTTTTCAAGATGGCGGCATCTGGTTTACAATAACGAGTGTATGCCAAACTTATTAACCGATTGTTTTGAAATTTGATATGAATATCTCGCATAAAAAACAAAAGGTGTAAGAATTTAATGTGTACATTTCACAATATATACAATCGTGAATTCACTTCCGTTTCGAGATAGTGGCCTCTGATTTACAATAATGAGTGTACGCAGTTTTAGCCAATCAAAACCGATGCAGGATATCTTGTATTTGGTACGAAAACGAGTGTACACAACTTTAATCAAACGAATTGCCCAATTGTTTTTTAAATTCGGTACGAAGGTACCTTTATAAAGCCCGAAAGACGTATATGTATGATTTTTCCATTCACTTCCGTTTCAAGATGGCGGTATATAGTTTAACGTTATTTCCTGTAATACTGGCTGAACGGCAAAACCTATCGTAGTTTTGACCGCTTTATGGAGAAAGATCGTAAAATTTCCAATAGAGTTGGTCCAGTCATATTTTTCGTAAATATTACGTTTACCGGTTAAATTGGCGGAAAAAGTTACGAGCGCTGTCGTACGCTTAATATTAATTCAGATTATACTGCAAGGTCTACTGTTCTTTGTACTACTGGTTATTCAACAACAAAACAAAGCTTATGAATATGACCTATAAGCTGTTTATCCGTTCTTGAATAAGCCTACTTGATAAGTTCATTCATTACTGTGTTAGGCCCGGATACGTAATCCTTTTATTCCCGTCAATATACCTTGTTGTATGTAGTGCACCTACTTGACATTAGATATTGAACTGAAAGGTTAGGTAAAGTGGTGCAATTTGACAAACTACGAGCGGTGGAAAATGTATTCTGGCGACACGATTCGTAAAATCGCTGCACGCAAGTGTCTCGCTGACGTTTGTGAATCTTTTGTTTAAATTTTACTTCAGTATTACAATAAGCAACGAAACGTGCATAAATTAGCGTTTTGAAATTTTAAAATTACAGTGAAAATACGAAAACGAAGCATAACTTCGTTTACAATGTATAAAGGCTACTCGAAGTATAAACAAAATTTTGTGATAGTAAAATAAAAATCGAAATAAAATAAAAGAGTGGGTCTTACTGCAATGTTTAGCAGACTGCGCTTGTTAGCGGGTGAATGACCGGCGGTGTTACGAAAAAAAGTCTCCGCAGGGTAGAGCATACTAGCTGCACCTATTGAGAGGATTTAGACGTCCCTCGCGGTACCCGAGTCTAACACACACTTACACTTACAACACTACACTTACGACTTTAACACTTTACACTCACACTTACATTTAGGGAGGAAATAATAGTCTCAATGTGCTTTTCGCCTTAAAATAAAAAAAAATTTATAAATATTATTTTTTGCGAAAATCGTTAGAATAAATTATCTCTATATTTATTTCGTAAATATACCATTAAAACAAATCATTTATTACATCTAATTATTTCACAAAAGCCTGCTACTGTACTTTACAGTACACACACACACACACATACATATATATATATATATATATATATATATATATATATATATATATATATATATATATATATTTATTTATTTATATGTACTTTATTGTATTGTAAAGTACATAATGTGTGTGTGTGTGTGTGTGTGTGTGTGTGTGTGTGTGTGTGTGTGTGTGTGTGTGTGTGTGTGTGTGTGTGTGTGTGTGTGTGTGTGTGTGTGTGTGTGTGTGTGTGTGTGTGTGTGTGTGTGTGTGTGTACTTTGCAATACAATATATACAAGTTCAACTATATACATTATTTGATAAAAGATAAAGAAAGAAGAAAGTAAAGGTAAAGAGAAGGAAACTACAACTGACTCGAAAAACAGACGAACTGCTGCAATACCTTGAGGAACAGGAAGTCTTTTTGCTGATCGAAAAACTTGTCTGACTTTTAGTACATTTTCTTGTTAAAAAAATGCTTTGTTACGAAAAAAATGAAGTGGTGCGTAAGGACCATCGACCTTAAAGTGAATGTGGCTTCTTAATGGCCTTGTTTACACCCGTATCCTGGACCTACTTTAAATGAGGTGGATGACTTATGCTTGCCTCTTCATTTGTCAGTGTTTTGTTGGGTTACTTTCAATTTGACTTCACTGCACCACAAAAATTGCCGTGTGTGTGTGTGTGTGTGTGTGTGTGTGTGTGTGTGTGTGTGTGTGTGTGTGTGTGTGTGTGTGTGTGTGTGTGTGTGTGTGTGTGTGTGTGTGTGTGTGTGTGTGTGTGTGTGTGTGTGTGTGTGTGTGTGTGTGTGTGTGTGTGTGTGTGTGTGTGTGTGTGTGTAGCTCGCTTTGGAGAGGCGGAATGCGCGAGAATGGTGTTCCGGTACTTCTCTTTATGAAAAAAATTACGATGGATAAAAACATTTATTTAATCACATATTAGTGTGTTGTTAGTTAGTGGGTCTGGCCTACTATTTGTTACAATTAATATAAAAGAACCACTCGCAGGTCTTAACGATAGATTATGATGTGTGGCTAGGGCAGTTTGTTGTGCGTTACTATGGAGCACTGCGAACTGCGACTACTTCACTGCAGCGGATGTTAGTGTGGCTTCACCTTCGCCGGTTGACGGGGCGGTGGTCTTACTCTCTCGATTCTCTTACTCTCGGTGCATCCACTTCCCCTCACTTAAAAAGTTTATTGAAACAAGACTGGTAAGTGAAAATGACTTTGAGCTTGCTGATACCATTGAAATAATGAATGAAAAAATTGGTCACAAAATGTCCCAGTAACGTTTTGGGAAAATGATATAACTATCCTCCAAGTTCAAACTCAATGAAAACAACTAATTACAGGATTCCAAGAGTATCGCTACTGCAGAGTGTTCCGGTAAGTCTCACTCCGTTGAAACAATAAATGAATTTGATAACCATATTCGTCGAATGAATGTGAAAAAAGTTTCTCACAGATGAATCTCATCATCACACCACTGACCTCACAGTTTCTATTGCAAAAGTTTCTGGTTTGTTGTTTGTCTTAGAAATATATATATATATATATATATATATATATATATATATGTTTGTGGGAGTGTGTGTGTGTTTGCAATTTTGATAGACCAATGGACTACTTTTTTGAATATAGAAGTATTCATTAACCTTTGGGCACTCTATATCGTATAGTGTGAGTGCCCATCAATACTCACTTAAAAAGATCTTCAATAATTTCTAATTAATCTAATCTAATCTGCTCCCACGCTTTATTCTCCGACTGATAAAAAATTGATTTTTTATTTTTTAGTGCATTTTATACTTGAATTGAAAAAGCGTGTTTAAATTTTTTTTTATTTTGATGTAAATTAAATTTTGAAGTTTTAGTTTACTACTGACAAGACCCATGGTTTTCAGCGTAATTAGGCCTACTCATATCGATGAGAATTTCCTCCTTTTTATTCATTGAGTGCCCAAGAGCAAAACTTTTATTCATAATCAGAGCAAAATGTTACATTTTAATTATTCAGTTTAAGAATAAGCATTTGCTTACTTTTATTCACTCTAAATGAATATTTACTTCGAAATAGTTGAGTATAGTCCCTAAGCAATAATTTAATTTTACTCATACGGTCATACGGTTATGTCAGGTGTTTAATGGTTTTATTGAGTTCTTTTCATATAATTTAATCGATGTGAGAAAATGTCGGACATCCTGAATCGGTTAAAATACACATTTACCATATTATTCTATGGCCATTGTAATTAATTGTTTCCTATAGCTTCAATAATCTTCCTGTACTTATTCCGATATTCGTGAATTAACGATATTCGTTTTTTCACTTTCAAGTTGAAAAAAATATTAATAAAAATACAATAAACTGGTTAATCTCCAGTTAAAAAATACCATAAATCAAATTTTTACTACAAAACATTTTTATCTTTATTAGAATGGATCTGATATTTAGAAGGCCTTAGATAATTCTAAGTGGTGATAGTAATTTACAGCCTCTATGATTACTGCTCCTGTCATTAATCTCAAAAGTTTTTATACCTCCTTGTCGACGGAAACTGAAGATTAGGTTAGCTTTTGTTCCTTGTCACTGAAATGAATTTTTAATCTGTACCTTACGCACTAAACACGATATACTCGAATGTTCTGGCTTTGCAAATAAGTTATAGGCCGCTATTTACACGGCAAAACTCAAGTTAGGAATACTTGGTAGAAGATTTTAACATGGATCAGGTTTTAGTGCTGGTTTTTCGATTTTACGGGACGCGTGATGCGAGGAACATGTTTATATTAAAATATAACAATATATTTTCCGCATTGCAAGTATCATGTTAAATTAATTATAATTAAACATTACTGTGTTTCCCCCGGGATCGAGCCGATGACCTTGCGCGTAAGAGGTGTGCATGATAACCACTACACTACGGAAACTATGAAGAAGTTTGACCGACTTAAGTACATGAAATGACTCGTTAATTTAATTTTTTGCAGTTATATTAAAACATCCGTTGTTTTATTAAATCGTAAAGATTAGTTGATTTTATTGAACAGCTGATAGGCTATAATAAGTCTTAGGTTATGTTTTTAAAAACTAGCTATGTTAATTTGTCGCTTATATTAATTCGTAACGACCAGTTATATTAATTGAACTGATGATACGTTTCAGGTTATGTTGTTAAAAACTAGCTATGTTAATTTGTCATGTTTTCGAACAAATTATCATAATTAAAATAAAAAATTAAAATAAAACATGATACATGATTTTTACTTTTTTTTCAATAACAAAAACTATTTTCGCTTACGTAGTAACGAGAAACAGAGTGCGATTCTACTTTTAAAAGGAACAAACACCTTACTTAAAATATTTTCAAAATCCTTTTCGCTTAGCCACAATTTTTACAATTTTCAAAAAAGCGGTTTAAAATAATTTAACGTTGGTTATCTATAAAACGTATAAAAATATTATACAGACAAAAAAGTTTTCTTTTTTAATGAAAAACATTTGTTGAAATTGTTACTTAGTTTAAGGTTATATATTTTTTTAATAATTGTGTATATTATCCAATGTTATTACTATTACGTTTTAATATTACTACTCTGAGCCGCCTCGGTGGCCTAGTTGATAGCGTACTGGGCTTTCACTCCGAGGACCCGGG
Organism: Callitettix versicolor; assembly: GCA_022606455.1. Taxonomy (NCBI): domain Eukaryota; kingdom Metazoa; phylum Arthropoda; class Insecta; order Hemiptera; family Cercopidae; genus Callitettix; species Callitettix versicolor. Next base: position 34,550,294 of record CM040186.1, read on the forward strand.
TTCGATTCCCGGCCTGGGCTTGGCATTTTCATACGCTATAAATCATCCCATCGTCTGCATGAGTCCAAGTGTGCACAATAGTCAGATGTTAAAAAAAAAAAAAAATTACTACTTAATAATGGAATGTTATTGTTATTGTTTATTGGGACATTTACTATCATTTGTGTATATGGAAACAATACACGATATTTGGAAAGTACGGATGAACATAAGGCTAGATGCCAAGGCCTACTATATTAAAATACTAAAAAAAAAGAAAAAACACCTAGGTAAACAACCTGAATGGTAGAAATAAAACCCAAGACAGATTCATTGTTGTTTTCTTTTGACCGGCATACATCCCAAATTTTATATGGTACTTGTCATCAGTATTGTAGTTTCTTTGGTTTTATGGTGAATTGCAGTTATCTGATCACATATTTTAACTTAGCCGTAGGCATCTCTAAGTTGTAATTGTCAAATTTGTTTTAAGGTCGCACTTAAGAGTGCGGTTGATCCACGCTCTTGAAACGTCTTATGTTAGGGTTATGTTTACAGTGTTTTGTCGATAAGTCTATAAATCAATTATCCTTCAATCTACAGAAATAGTTAAAAAAGTGTACTCGGTATGTCTGTATCTAGGCTGGAAATATTCCCTGTGTAAAGAAACTGTGAAATGGGATTTTCCCAAAAAGTAGGAATTTATAGAAAAAAGATATTACTATGTTTTAGGTATTGTGTATTCTGCTACTTCTAAACTGCACTTGCGCACTAAAAAATAATAACATTGCTGTAGTTTATATGTTTTATTACAAAACCAAAATAAAAATTTTGATTTATAAGTTGACGAGTTAGTTACAATTGACACAATGAATTAGTGAAGACTATACTTGTCATAGTCTCACTCCGTTGAAACAATAAATGAGATGTGGAAACACGTTCCGTTGTAATTGTGAATTTAATATCGCAATTCAGTCTTCCTACTGAAAAATATTAACACTGGAAATATCACTAATGGAAATATTGAAACACGTTCCGTTGTAATTGTGAATTTAATATCGCAATTCAGTCTTCCTACTGAAAAATATTAACACTGGAAATATTGAAACACTGGAAATATCACTACTGGAAATATTGAAACACGTTCCGCTGTAATTGTGAATTTAATATCGCAATTCAGTCTTTCTACTAAAAAATATTAACTTATTATCTATTAATTTTTAAAGCACTTTCTTATTAAGTAATTCTAATTTAAGTTGTAAGTAAATACCATGGTATAACGTTATACATAGGCCATCAAAACTTAAAACGGGGCAGTCAGAGCCTAAAGCAACGAAATTTAAGCAACAAAATTTTAAATTAAATATAAGGTGAGGAATTACAAGTTCATTTGTTGTATTTTCTTGATCGTCTTTTTTTCAATTCCTACTGTTAGTTCACACTCTCCCTATATATATATTATTATTATTATCTGCGCATTGACCCTGTTGGATCACGCAAAGCACTCCGACTCATGTCTTGTTCCTTCTAATCCTCCACACCTCCCTCATCCTGTCCCCATGGATCCTCTTCCGCTCCTCCGTCCATTTTACCCCTGCTCTCTTTGGGATTTCATTCTCTGGGACCTTCCCAACCGAGCATTTTTCTCCTGTATGCGTGTCTATCTTCAACATCTGTTGAGTCTATTCCTGCGTCATGTAGGTCTATTTTGACTTGTGCGATCCACGACGTTGTTGATTTGACACCTTGTATATACTTAAGGATTCTGTTGGCAAGTCTTATATATATATATATATATATATATATATATATATATATATATATATATATACACACACACACACACACACACACATATATATATATATATATATATATATATATATATATATATATTTCAAAACGATTGACAATTTGAAAAAGATATATATTTATATATCTTTTTCAAATTTTCAATCGTTAATAAAATACTTTCTATTCATCCCTTTAAGTTCAAATAAATTTTTTAAAACTTGTAGTGGGTGACACTTGATGTTAATACAGTTGTTTTATCAAATATTAATATCGCATATTTTTACAGACTATACGATAGGATTTCCTTATGTAATTCCTACTATTATTCATCCACTCAAGTTCAAATATATTTTTTTAAACGTGTAGTGGATGACACTTGATGTTAATACAATTTTTTTGTCAAATATTAATATCGCATATTTGTACAGACTAGGCCTATACGGTAGGATTTGATTTAAATAACAGTTATGTTCTATCCTATGTTGGTTTTAGGAATCGCAGCATTACGTCTGTCTCGTTGACCTTTTAAAATTTTTTAAAATAAAAATTAATAAAATTAATAAAAAATATATTTTTTTTATATTACTTGTTACTTTGCACTTTAGAAGGCCTCAGCTCCTACATCCTGTAATAAGGTGCTATAGTAACTGTAATTATCACCTTATGCACTTATGAGTTACAAATACAATACATTTACATTATTAAATCATCAAGAATTAACAATAGAGTGAATTCAGGCTTTTTAATTCTGGTAAAAACATTTTTCATAACTAATTTTTTTTTATTTTGTTTGAAACTATTAGTGTTAGGTACACTTTGTCGACCTAAATAAACTTAAATTAGTGAAAATTTATGGATTTTGGGATTATTTCCGGCAATGTTTCCAGAGCATTTTCCCCCAGTTTTAAATTCCCAGGAATTTTACATCACTAGTGATGTCATTGACAAAATATTATCAAAAGTATACAGAGTACTTTTGTTTTAAGAATGATAGCGACGGTAAAGCACATGTCTAAAATACTGCTACTATTTCCACTTCAAACAATTACTTATTTGATTCGTGCTCTACTTTTACAATCTACAAACTGTACTCATATACAGAACTAGTAGTGGGGTTAGTGTATCTTGTGCGCATGTCTAAACCACTCCTTGCAGTACCATATGTACTGTAATCTATTTTACTACTTCTACTATAGTCTAGCCACATAGTACACGGGTCGCGCGAGAATTTCTCGCGCATGCAGGAGAACTCCCCTCCAGCTCCCTCCAACAGTCCAGTGACACAAATGTCTGCCAATCTGAGCCTGCAAACTGTTTAATGGTTATTTTATCAGCTGGGAACTGATATTATTGAGTAATACTGAAAGACAGAAGGAGGAAGCTGTGGTGATAATGTGGGGACTCGAGACCTCTCACTCGCAAATTTTTTCTCTATTCCCCACTGATGTTCTTATCAGGGCGTTTTATAAATGGCTGACCACTTATGTAATCTACTATTTCCATTTCAAACAATTACTTATTAGAATCGTGCTCTACTTTTACAATGTACAGACTGTACTCATATATAGATGTAGTAGTAGGGATAGTGTATGTTGTGCGCATGCCCAAACCACTACTTGCTGCACCTTGTTTACTGAAATCAATTCCTATTTCATACACAATTCTAATTATTTATTAGATTCATGCTATATTTTTACAATCTACATACTGTACTCATATATAGAAGCTAGTAATGGAAAAAGTAAATGTTGTGCCCAAATCACTCCTTGCATCTTCATGTGTACTGTAATTTATTTCCATTCCATACAATTACTTATTAAATTCATGCTCTACTTTTACAATCTACATATTGTACTCATATATAGAACTAGTAGTGGGGATAGTGATTGTTGTGTGCATGCCTAAATCACTCCTTGCTGGACCATATGTACTGTAATTTAATTCTGTTATATAATTAGGAGTGGGGGTAAGGTAGGTTGTGCGCATGCTCACACCACACACATTGCTGTACCATGTATACTATAACCTATTTCCAATTCAAGCAATAACCGTTAAAACCTTGGAAGCATTACAGAAGGCAGTTGTTTTATGGTCTGGATTTACATTTTTAAAGCCAATTAACTGAACTTGTGATGCCACGTATATCGTTACACACGACAAAGTGAACCATTCATCGAACACACAGGCTGTGATTTTGTTACGTTTTTATCTGAACCGGAAACGGCCTGACCGGACATTAAATTATTGGTTACAGCTGATTATTTCGAATTAATAGTAGTTAGAGCGGTATTTGTTAGATTATGGTTTTTTTTGAAAATAAAATAATTTAAAAAATTTAAGAAACAATAGCCTGCTGTACTAACAGATATGTAAACAAATAACAAGAATAAAAAAGTCATCTTCCGATTTGTATGAAAGTCTGATATAGTGTATATAACGAAAATGTTATAGAGTAATTTCGTAACACGTGTAATTAGGATACTAAAACGATTTTTTTTAAGAAAAACTCCTGCATGCCTAACCTAGAAAGGATTTTCATGAAGATACCGAATTTTCCGTCGATTTTTGAAAGCGTTAAATAAATCTTTTACCCTTTTTACTGAGAAGAAAGGGTGTACTTTCAGAAAATTAAAGAAACAGAAATTCTTGGTCACGCTGTTCTAGAGTAATTCTACAGTTGCAGTAATCAAAGCACTCAGTTGTTTCGGTAACATGATGAAAACGAAACGAATTCTCAAAACATTTGTTTTATCTTTAAAAAATTATGAAAATCAATTTTCACCATCATTATAAGCGTTGAAATTTTGATAATTTAGTGCTTGACAATTTTTAAATTACTTCGAAATACGATAATGAACCCTGTTCGCGGTTGAATGTGGATTTTAACGTTTGTTACAATTGCGAAATACGATTTAAAAAAGTGTTATATAAAGATTAGAAATTGGCCGCCATTTTGAAACTGTTGAAAGTATATAGTACGTTATCAAACTTTTCTAAGATATTACCAAAAGCGATTTTGTGGTAAGTTTGAATTAAATCGGATCAAAATTGCGTACGCTAAAGTACTAAAACACACCCGCACGTGCGCGCGCGCGCGCGCACACACACACACACACACACACACACACATAACCAATAAAATTCCCTCCGAAAAATGATTAAGATCTTTTCAAAGTCGGAGACTGGCCCATACAATGATGGCCGCTCAAATGACTTTTCCAATGAAAATTCACTAATAATTCGTTAAAAAATATATTAATCTACACTTATAGGTAAACAAAAACTTTGACTGTCAAAAAAAAACAGCTGTTATCCGAAATCAGCTGTTATGATAACTTCTGCCACTCGCAGCAGCACCATAGCTTGCATAAAACGTGACACTTGATTTCATACAGAACAGATTAAAACTAAATTATCGTTTTTATGGCTATGAATATTTTAATTTTTTTCCTCTCGTATGTGTAAAACACGCTGACTAGATTGAATCCACAGACTGCGCCCGGCAACAAAGACTACTTAATGGCCGACATTTGTAACCTTCGATTGTGAATGTAAATTTTATTGATGAAATTAATTTTTTTTCTTTGCCTGTTTTTGTTGAAATCCCGTCTGCCCGTCTGCCTTTACGAGCCCCTTATCTTAACTGCTAATGGGCGTATTGACATGGCATTCAACTTCGCATAAATCAAATTTTGTATCGAATGATGAAATTTTTGTCGAAACGTAAAGTTGTAGGTAGGGATATGTTAAGTGGTATGTACCGTCTGATTTGTAGTTTGGACTGGATAAGCCATTCTATAGAAAAAAATCAGCTGTTGAAGCGGATATCGTAGTTTTTTTTTTGTGTTTAACGTCCGACTGTTGTGCACCCTTGGGCTAATGCAGACGATGGGATGATTTATAGCGTATGAAAATGCCAAGCCCTCGCCGGGAATCGAACCCGGGTCCTCGGGGTGAAAGCCTAGTACGCTATCCGCTAGGCCACCGAGGCGGCTAGGATATCATAGTAAGATCCAGACCCAGGGCCTGGAAATAAGCACCGAGACTGTCCTCTTGAACTCCATTGGAAAATTTGTAACTGCCATCATTGTAACTCTTAGACCCGATATTTTCAATCAGCTTCAATCCTGAACACCTAAATCACTTTTTGATGAGCCGTTAAAATTTTTGTTATTAAAAATATGTCAAGAAACGCAGCAGCGTTCCGCCCCGCCAAGTCACCTGAATTGCCGTGTGTGTGTGTGTGTGTGTGTGTGTGTGTGTGTGTGTGTGTGTGTGTGTGTGTGTGTGTGTGTTAATATCGGTATTGGTATAATTATATGTTAAGTAGCATGTACTATCTGATTTGTAGTTTGATGTGGCAACGGTTTGGACTGGGTAAGCCGTTCTATAGAAAAATCAGCTGTTGGAGCGGATATCATAGTAAGATCCAGACCCAGGGCCTGGAAATAAGCGCCGAGAGTGTCCTCTTGAACACTTTCTAAATTCTATTGGAAAATTTGTAACGGCCATCATTATAAGTCCTAGATGCGATATTTTGAATCACCCTCAATCCTGGACCTTAGATCACTTTTTGATGAGCCGTTAAATTTTTTCTTATTATAAATATGTCAAGAAAAGCGGCAGTGTTCCGCCCCGCCAAGTCACCTAAATTGCCGCACTGTGTATACGCGTATGTATGGAAGGTGACGATTAGAATCTTTCCATAAGTTAAAAATGAGCACTTCTTTAGAGTTGGCATTACTACAAGCTTAAGGAGCATAACGAAATGGTAGAAATAAAAAAAAAAACGAAAATTAGTAGCAACAAAGCGTAAAAAACTATTAAAAAAAACTTTAACCGTTTTCTCCTTCTTCAATATTGACGCGTCTATAGCATAAACTACTGAACCGATTGTGATCAACGATGACTTGTTTTATTTCTTCTGTTTTCAGAATGTGTCTATTGCAAAAAAAACTCCAAAAGTAGTTACGTTTACGGTTGTAAAATTTCAAAAAAACAGCGACAAATCTTTAAATTTAACAGCCTAAACAATTTAACATATTTTGATCAACGATAACTAATTTTATTCGTCATGGTTGGCTATTTTGTATAAAAAGTTCGTTTAAAATTATGACATTGCAATAAACTGCCAAAAACCGATTTGCCGATTTCGGTATGTTTTTACCTTAAATGACGATGATCTAAGGAAGGCTACTTTTGTTACCGTACTTTATTGTACTATATAATGCTAGCTGGTCGATTCGGCTAAAGCACGGTCAGTCCACTGCGTCTCTGAATTGCGTCCCACAAGGTTCTTAGTTGGAGCCGCAGTTACTACCGTCGCTTTACCCTAGCTGATCCCTCGTCCTCATTAGTCTTACTGGCATAAAATGTGGACCGATAAGCATAAAACACAATGTGTGCGTGCGCGCGCGTTAACTTTCACAATTCTACGTTACAACTTCGAACTGTGGTAATAGCTTTCAGTATTTAAAATGCAGATTTTAATATGGTTTATGATGATGTAATCATCAGTATTATTAAAAAAACCTAAAAAAAAAAAACTTTTACGTTTAGAAATCTACTTTGGGAAATTCCCTTCCATCACGTCAGCGAAACGACTGCTTGCTGCTATTATATTTTTTATTTTTCCCGTATAACTTTCTTTACGTACAAATTAAGTAGGTAATAAAACAAATAATAGAGCCAAAAGTGAACGCATTATAATAAAACTGATCAGCTGATGACGTCAACCGCATTTTTTATGTTTAATTTGTATTTATTCTTAATCAGCGAACACACAAAAACACCTGTATTTAAGTAAATACTCGTACTTTTTCATTGGTGAAATAATTTATTGTTTTCTCGCTTTTTGTTGCTATAGTTACTTGTACAACTAGTCTTATTTGAGTAATTAGTTTTATTTGCACTACTAGTTTTGTTTTGCTCAACTATTTTTATTAGCGCATCTAGTTATACTTTCGCAACTAGTTTTATTTGCACTTCTAGTTTTGTTATGCGCAACTACGTTTATTCACGCAACTAGTTTTATTTGCGAAACTAGTTTTATTTTCGGAACTAGTTTTATTAACACTTCTAGTTTTGTTGTGTGCAACTAGTTTTATTTGCTCAACTACTTTTATTCATGCAACTAGTTTTATTTTCGGGAACTAGTTTTATTTGTGCAATTAGTTTTATTTGCGAAACTACTTTTATTTGAGCAACTAGTTTTACTTGCGGAACTAGTTTTATTTGCGCAACTAGTTTTGTTTACGAAACTAGCTTCATTTGTACAACTAGGTTTTTATACAAATAGTTTTATTTGTGCAACTAGTGAGTAAAGCAAAACTTTTTTTACGTGAGGAAAACGTTTATAAGCACAAGGCATTTTTTATACTAAATCCGGAAGTTTTTCTAGTTCAAAATAGCTTTGTACACAAATTAAACATAATATTGTACGAAAATTACACAATTTTATGTGTAATTTCCTACATTCTTACATGTACACTACATATACAGTACTTTCCTACAATATTATTTAAAAGTACTTTATTCAAACTTCTTAAATTAACTAGAAACAAAAACACCACCAACATTTTTTCAACAAATTAATTTATTTGTAAACACAAATTACTATAACACCACACTTGAAAACCTTGGTTAAACATTGAAAATCTTCATTAACAAATTGTTTATTTAAACAAATTTTTCATGCTTGTTTTAAATAAAAATTGTAGTTTACTAATACAATTTACTCGGAAAGTTATTTAACATGAAAATTAATTACTAGTAATTTAAAGCATATTCTTAATTAACGTATAGAGCTTTCCATATCAGCGCTCGCAACTTTTTCCGTCAATTTAACAGGTAACCATAATATTTACAAAAAATGTTACTGAACCAACTAAGTTGGGCATTGTATGCTCTTTCTCCACGATGCGGTTAAAATTATTATAGGTTTTGCCGTTCAGCCAGTATTACAGAAAATGTGCAGCAACTGTCAATGTTGTATCAGAGCTCGCCATCTTAAAACGGAAGTGAATGGGAAAAATATTTTACATACGTCTTTACACACGGTACCTTCGTACCAAATTTCAAATCAATCGGTCAATGCGTTTAGCCAAAACTGCGTAACAAACAAACCAAATGCCGAACGGTCAAGTTGAAACAGAGACCTTGCCATGATCGGTCTATAATATGATTCCTGTACAAATATTAAATGATTCCTGTAAAGTGGAAAGAAATTTTATTTAGTTCCTTTTGAAGGATGAGGAAAAGTAAAAACAGTGACCAAAGATCAAGTTCATTGTAATTAACAGACTTGTAGTCATCAAATGAGACCGAGCCTAACGTGTGGGCACATTTTGTGCGATCGTTAAAATCTTGCTTGTTATGACTGTTTTTGTTATGTTAAAAAAACAATAGATTTTGGTAATAGTTTGAGCAAGCTCATTACACCTGTCTCCTCAACTGATCTCTCATACACGATCAACTGCTTCAAAATATTTGTCATTCGTAATCTTTAAAATATCATTTTGAACATCTAATTTCATCATTGTGATTAGCGTTAAAATCTGCACATGCACTTCAAATTTTCAATTTATGTAGCAATAACAATAAATAAAATGACCGAAGTCCAACTGAAAATTTATGGCTGATTTATGGAGATTTGAATGCTGATTACGATAGACATATAATTCGATATTCGCTTTATCATGTCAGCGAGTTAGTTGAGTGCTGGGAGTGTTATAGTTCAACCACTTAGTAAACGGCCTGCATGAGAATTTCTCGCGCATGTAGGAGAAATCCCCTCCATCTCCCTCCAACAGTCACTGGAGTTAACTGTTGGACATGTGAGACAGATCTGCCAATCTGAGTCTACAAACTGTTACTATTCAGCGATAATGAAGGAAAAGGAGGGAGCTAGTGACAGAGTGGGGACTCAACCTCTTACTTGCACATTTTTTCTCTATCTCACTGGTGTTCTTAGCATTACGTTTTCTAAGCGTTTGACCCATAGTATGTACTGCAGGTGGAAGTTGCTCGGCAAAATATGGATAGGTTCTTTTTCCCTGTTTTTAAAAACGTGTAATATTTAAAGCTATGAATTTTGTTTGCAACTTTTAAACCGTTTGAAAACAGCTTACGCCATTGCGAAACCGTTGAACGGGTTTTCCTAGATAACGAACTTGTACTTATTACAAAATATATTTTTTCGTCACGTTTTACAAAATTAGACGGTAGAGTGCTATAATACGCTTACGCACGCACAGACCCACACACCACTGTGAGTTTTGAAGAATATTTTTGATCCTCTTTCTGTGTTTTGTGCTGTTTTCAGCGAATTTAAACTGGAAAATGAGTTATTAGAACTGTCGTACTCAAAACTTATCACATTTTTCTAGAAATCCGATTTCACTTTCTTAATCACATTTTCATAAATTAAAATCTCCATAAATTGGTATATTTGATTTTAAAATTTAATACAAATCAACTGCGAGGAACACAACTAGATGTTTGCTTCTAAAACAAATAATGAAAGTTATACTAGCTTTTGATATAAAAGTTTTTAAATTATAAAAACTGTGACTTGAAAAACTTTCGAACTGACAATTTACATTTTTAGATTACGTGAAAACTTTCTGCGAGATGGTTGGATTGATTATTTAAGTTGTGAACTATTTTTTGTGAACTTGAAACATATTGCATACACTGTAACTTAATATGCGGCAAACACATAACACACATTTATAAATAAACAGACACAAAACAAAGGATGCCACGCATAAAATGATTTATAACAATAATTTGCTATAATATGTTTTTTAACTGCTGCATATAAACCTATTGGGCAACTTCACTGGTTTCCGGGGCATAGGGGAGTTGAGAGTAATAAGGCAGACCGACTGGCTGGTCTGGGATTTGCATCTGAGTTTATCGTACCTGAGACGGCTTTAGCGATTTCTCTATCGTTAGCCAGGTCTGCTGTTAATAGGTGGATTACTAATGAACACCAGGTAAGATTGGATAACCTTTATGGCCATTCCCGTAGTAAAAGTCTTTTAAGCAAAGTTCCTTTTGGAGGACTGAAAGTAGCAGCAGATGTCCTGGACAGAGCACAACTCAGGAGGATCATGGGACTCATTACAAGGCACTGTGGTCTGAGGGTGCACATGAACAGGATAGGTATGTACCATGGAGAGACCGTGTGTGCGGGAAGGAAGAGGAAACTGCAGGTCACATAATTCATGATTGCGAGGCTCTTGCTAGTAGAAGTCTAGGGGATTTTAGTTTCCAAGACCCTTGGGATCTTCAGCAGAGTGGGTTGCTGGAACTTACTAAGGACACAATCTGCTGAACTAGGTATTTTTAAAAGGTTTAGTTTCGCAATAGGTCAATCGGTCTGGAGTTGTATTATCCCTTCCTCTAATCTTTAGTCAAATCTAATCTAATATAAGCCTATAATCTTAAATCTTAAACGAAAGAATAATTTCTTTACAAGTGTTTAAATCCCCCCCAAAAAATATAATAATCAAATATGCCATTTTTACGACCTTAAGTTTTACAAATGGAAGACAAAATTATTTAAAACCTTATCTATTGAACACACAGTCGGTACTTGATGAAACTCCATGATATCCAGGAAAATTAGAACAATTTATAGTTTCACAAAAATTCTTTTATTCGGTGAATATATTTCGCCGTGAGCCATCTTCAGACAAAGTAAAGCTGAAACTTATAGTATGCTTATATACTTATACAGTTGATGTTCAAACTGGAAAGAAGGAAAAAAAAGAAAGGAAGGACAACGTAAGGTCGGTGAGCAGCAGGTTGGGAAAACCCCTAATAGGCTTAAGTAATGGAAAGTAGTTGAAGTTAGTCTATTCAATAGTCTGTTTTCAAATAGAATTGTAATTTAGAAATTATGGAAATATATGGATTTATTTGTAAAAACATTAATTTTAATTTAATTGAACAAACTAACGTCAACCCCTTTCGCTTACTGAAGCCTATTTATTTAGGTTTCCCCCACCTGCTGCTCACCGACCCTCTTACACTGTCAATCCTTCCTTTCTTTATCTTCTCCCTTCCAGTTTTAACATAAACTGTATTAGTATATAAGCATACTTTATAATTTTTAACTTCACTGTCTGAAGATGCCTCACAGCGAAACTTGACTGAGTAAAAGACTATGTTAATGTTAGTGTTCAAATTCTCTTGATTATTTAAAACATCATAAAATGTTTTACAAAAATTGTTTAACGTCAACTGGTTAAAACGTTTATATCAACATATGTTCTGAAAATAAATATTATTATATTATATTACATTATATTATATTATAATATATTGTCATATATATTATTTCTCGATTCAACGTCCCTTTTTCTCAGCACATACTTTTCGTACAGGCATAAATCTTTAGTAAGATTTTTTTACCCAGCTTCTGACTTTGCAAAACGATTTTGCACTAAAACTTACTGTTTGTGGACAATTTTAACAAAAAGTCTATTTTAACTGTCATAGACACAACGGCATTATGGATGCGCATGCGCGGCATCACAAATCAGACATTTTATATGTTTGGCGAAGCTAACTTATTAATCACGAACAGACAATCACATTACAAATGCCACTTTTTTGCATAACGTGTTTAGAACAATTTCGGTATTTACTTAAAAGTCATTAAACTTATAGGTTATATAAGTTAGGGACTGACAGTCCTACAAATGTCAGTTTTTTATGGTCATTACTAAACTCAATGAATTCACAATTAATGTTCAGTTGACTGACACCGGGAAAACTGCAGTAATACCACGGATAAACTTAACGCCATCTGATTCAAGCATGCATTTTCATTTGATTAGAAGACAATTAACTATTAAAATTGCGTTTGCTTTCACTGTAAACAAGTCGCAAGGACAAGCACTTCAAAGAGCAGTATTGTATTTACCAAAGGCAGTCTTTATGCATGGACAATTGTATGTAGCCTTTTCAAGGGTAAATAAATCAACTGACATGTTTATGTACATAACGAAAATGAAATACAAAAAGTACAAGAAGATTACAGTCTTACATCAAATACCGTTTACAACGCGGTATTGTAATTCCCTGTAAAAATTACTATTAAAAAAGCAATTATCTGTATTGAAATTTATATACTACAAAGGCTCATACATTTGTGATTATTATTTCAAACCGATCGCTTTGGAATTTACTTTTTAAATATGTTTTCCCTTCCTTCCAACTACCGCCCTCACCCCAACGACTACTCTTATTCAAAAAGCTGTGTTTACTTAAAACTTTGATAATGCGAAATTTCGCACGGGCTACCTGGTATTATATTATATTATATTATATATAAAAAACCAAGAAAATATAGAAAATTGAAGTAATCAGTGTTCATTGTTGGTCTGCACTGCTCTAATTATATTATTGATCCAATTGCTAAATTGAAAATGGACGCTTAACTACATCATATTTGTAACATAAAACATCAACCTTGTACAATATAGCCTATCCAACTGTTAATGCTCTAATAATTGTGCCTGCTGGGATAGTGGCAGCCAGTACGACAAACGGTGTTCGTTGAACATTTAAATACAGATCAATGACATTATTTATAAACAATTCGCAAGACATATTTAACTCATTAAAATGCAAACTTAACTCTTTGGCTGTACAAAATTTCTTGCTACATGGATCGTACATGTATGCGTAACGGCGGTAATTATAATTTAAATATTTATTGTTATTTATATACAAAGCCTAATTTTAAAGTAATAAATGGGAAAAAATTAGTCAACAACAAGTTTCGAACTCAACTCCCTCAGTTACATAAGCAGAACTCAAAGTATTAAGCCAAGAATGCACATAAAAACAATCAGCTCACTGGTAGACTTATATTTACTTTAAGAATACTGATAATTCGTATACGGTAAGAGTGACATTCTTTTACATATTGTTTACGTTATCGCGAGTTTCCTTTTATAAAAAAGTGCTAACGCTCACGTAGAGAAGTTTTTACTTTCAAACATTGTAATTTTAAGTTAAGATTTCCAGGTTATTGGTTTATACGTATTCACTAAAAATAATGAACTTTATTGTGATCACCCTGCAGTGGGGGGGGTGCAGCCTAGCTGCACCTGTCGAGAGGATTTAGACGTCCCTCGCGATACCCGAGTCTAACACACTTACACTTACAACACTAAACTTACGACTTAACACTTTACACTCACACTTGCATTTAGGGAGGCGATAATAGCTTTTTGCTCAATGTGCTTTTCGCCTTAAAATAACAACAAAAATATTGCGATCATAATTGTATGACAATTAACAAGTTTTGTTAATCAAATATCTTGAAAATTCTATTCCAATATTTCTGCTCAAATACTTGTTCTGCTTTTCAGCCTGCAACCTCCCTGTTCAGTACTATAACGCTTTACATCTTTCATAAAGGTTGAGATTATTTTTGTACATAAAAGCGTTTGTTTCGTATTCCTTTCTTCGTTGGAACCAGTAGTATTCCACTCTTCAGAAATGTTTGAACACCCTGTAAGGTTAAAACTACGTTAACTAAATTGCACGTGTGTTAATTATCCACGGGCTAATCAGCATAGCTAATTAGAGGTAAACTATGCGGAATGTTTTCAAAATTTTTTGCGAAGGTTTTGAAATTAAAAAAAATATCGTAAAGAAAGATAAGCGTGGAACTCTAGTTCTTCGAGACAGGTGTTTAGATTTTGTCAATTTGATCGTACTGCATCAAAATCGTTCGTAACAACAAATAGCCTATATAGTTGTATAATGTGGTTGTAAGTCCAGTTAACATGATAAAAGTGAGTTTCCAAGAAGTAAATAACAATTTTTATATTCGAATTTTGTTTGAAAAGAAAAACACTTTTCTGCCAAAAAAATTAAACGAAAACAGCATTTACTCAAAATCAGCTGTAGATATTACAATTTGTTGTTTTCTTTTTTAAATTAACTACAACACTGTTATATTTTTGTTTTAAAACACGAGTTATACATTATATTACATCAAAGAATAACTAGATTATTAAAAAAAAAAAAAAATTAACCTATTATTTTTTTAGCGAATTTAAAAAAAAATAGGATCCACAAGAACTTCTAAAGATGCTTACCAGATTTTCTTAAAATTTTGATCATTTAATATTTAAGAAAATAAAATAAATTTGAAACAAATTAAATTTACAATTTATCGTGGAAAGCAGCTGTCTCGCAGACACGATTTTCAAAGAGTTTTTTCTTGTTATTACCATTTTTTGAAATTCTAATTTCACAATCATAAACAGCATTAAAGTGTGCACATATCAGAGCTTTATACTTTCAAGTTACATCGAATATACGGAAATGAACCCTGACCACCGTCAAACTACAACTTTTAATTTCATTGGATTTTGTAAATTCAAGATGCTAATTTGCGCAATTTAAGAACGCTGATAATGATAGTGAAATTAGAGTTTCAGAAAATTTAAGAAAAAATATTACGGATTTTTTAATATTTAAAATGTCCTCTGTTTTGGAAACTGTTGAACAAATTTGTTTACATGTTCATTATAATGGCCACCGGGGGTAATAAGTAATTAAAATGGCGGGCATTTTAAAACTGAAAAAATCACAATTTTTCCCTTTTTTTCTTAAATATTTTTTGAAAATATGATTTCAGTATCTTAATTAGCTTGAAAAATTGCACAAATTAGCATTTTTAAATTACAAAATCCGTTGACATTTTAATAAATTTCCGACGGCGGTCAGGGTTCATTTTCATATTTTCAATGTAATTTGAAAGTTTAAATTGCACATATGCTGATTTCAATTGTGATTATAATGGCAACAAATTTTCAAAAAGTTACAGAATTAAACGAACTAATTGAAATTAAATGTAATATTCTACTGTTTTTTTTTTTTTGTATTTTACAATGAAAACTAAAATGAACCCTGACCTCCGTAAAATAGATAACGTTTTGTCTTGAAAATCTGGTGTTTCCATTGTAATCAGCGTTAAAATCTGCTTAAATTAGTATTTTAAGGATTCAAATGTTAATGACGCAGATTTATCGCTGAAATTTGTGGGTGATCTTTATGATCTTTACTATTTATGTTGGTTAAATTTTCACCAAAAATAATTATTATTAGAGAACAAAAATAATTATTATTGTTCGCCATTTTGAAACAGTTGAATGAATTTTGCTGGGTAGTGAAATAAATTATTAGATAATTTTATCAATTTTGTGCCAAATTTTAACCCAATAAGACAGAATTTAATGCTAGATGGTTATTACTGATTTACATAAATGTAATTTCCAATTTTTTTTTCAAAACGTGTTGTAGACACTACAGTCGCTCCTGATTACATGATCCAGGGACTGGGTTTTACCAAGATGGCCACTCCAACAGTTTAAATGGAAATTTGCAATGAAAATTCTGTAATTGAATTTGAAAGTCAGTGCACAATTTTTAGTCTCTTCATCGCGTCGGTCAGTTGTGTAATTAGATGTTTGCAACAACATTCTACAAAACAAACAAAATCCCACTGTAAAGTGCTTTTAAAGTTTGGCCTGGAGCAATAATAAAAACAGATAAAAATTATAAAAACAAGTTTCGTTATTTGTGTAGAACAGAATGAATACTCCCCACTCTAGCAGGCACTGGGAGGGGAGGTGAATACTATATAGCAGGCATTGGTCACTGATGCGGTATTTGTGATACACTGCCTCTCGACACAGAACAAGTAGAACGGGAGCAGTGTAGAGTGATCTGTGATTTAGGTTAATTTATTTATTTTTAGGTTAAAGTTGAATTATTAAGGTTTTTAGTTAAAGCATGCCGACTACAGAAGCGGCCAATGTTAAATTGGCGCAAGTCACTACCAAAGGTATTTCTGATTTAATCTGTGTTTTGTAGAATTTAAAGTGGTGATATTTTGAAAAAGTGTTTTCCATTTTGTGATCAGCTAAAAAGAACGACAATTAATCTGAAATTAAAAAATAATTATATAACGCTTTTTTATGGAGTTTTTTAAAAGTTTGTTGTTCAACGATACAGTGAACTATCGTTGAATGAATGTATTATCGCAATTTTCAAATCTTCGTGCTCACAAATTAGCTGTTAACTGAAACCGTGATCCAACAAGTAAACATTTTAATTTTTAGTGAAAATCGTATAAATTTAAAAATGGCGCAAAAATATCGCATATACTTTCTCAAAATCAATTACTTTTTAATATCACTGTTCTTAAAATAAGTTTATCAGATGTTCAGATTTTGTACTGATATGAAGAATCCAATGCCTCGAAAAACCGACAGCAGTGACACGTGTGTGACTAAAATCTGATAAAAAGATTTTGAAAAAACATCCCAATTTTATTGTTTTTTAAGTAGTTCTTGTACCGACATTTTTAGATTTAACCAATACGTTTTGTTTATAAATTTATTGGTTACATTTTAAGGAATTTTTACCAAACCATAATAATAGAAAAAATACGTTTTTTATGATTTCTTTTACAAAAATTTAATCGAAAATGCGTTTAGTCTTTTAAAAATCGATCTCAAGTATAGTAAAAAAAATTAACTTTAAATATCTATAAGAATTTTCAACAAATTCATAGCTGAAAATTATTAAATTAAATAAAATTTAAATTGATGTAGACGGACAGAAAATTATGCAGGATATGCTCGTTTGTAAAAATGATTTTTTTTGTGATTCCCATTACCGTTTAAACTTAAATATATACAAAACCATAAATATTATAAACCTGAAAAAAGTACAAGTTTGTTTGTGAACAAACTTATATTATCCTAAAAATATAAGGGTCTTTAACATATTACAATAATCGCGGCACGCAGCTGTCTCGCTGACGTGATGAAAGCGAATTTCTAAAAGTAATTTATTAATCTTACCGTCTTTTTGAAACTCTGGTTTCACCAACATAAACAGTATTAAAAACTGCATTAAAATTGTATTGAAAATACGAAAATGAATCCTGACCGCCTTCGAATTAAATGTCTTAATTTCAACCTATTTTGAAAATACAAAATGCTAATTTATGCGGTTTTCAACTCTGATTACATGGTGAAGTAAGATGTTAAAAAAACATGTAATACAAAAAAATTTTTTTAAACATTATAAATGGCCGCCATTTTGTTGAAACTGTTGAACGAATTTTGTTGATAACGAACTTAGCAATTTAGCCCGTTGGTCCAAACTATTAGCGAAATCTTTTTTTGTGCCAAATTTGTATCAAATTGGATAAAAATTGCAAAAGTCAGCATGTCGAAACACGCACTTACGCACAGAGTATTTCTAAAATAAGCTGCCAAACTTCTGCATTGGTCTCTTATACTAAAATAAAGAAAAACTATCCAGTAAACATGGATCCGGAAATGCTTCGTTTTCCTGCTAGCAGCCATTTTGTTGTTTTCACTAAATAACTTTTACCTCCAAAATGGTTACATAATTACGTTAAAATTCGGCACGGTACTTTCTAAGATAACGACTTATTGTAAAAAAAATTAATTAATCTCATCTAGTAGTACTTTTCATAAAGACTTCCGTTTGAAATTTTCTAATCCAAATAACGCAAAAACGATCAATTTTTATGAAGAAGAATATAAGCTTTCATTTTTTCATTTTAAATAAAGTAGGACAATTTGTTTGTTTTTTACTCGCTTCGTAAAATAACCAAGTTTCTACTGAAAATGAATACATAATTTGAACAGAAAATAAAATAATAACCATTAGTATAAAATAGTGTAATAAACGTATAAAATATTTAATAATAATTAAATTAACATAAAATAACAGAGTTGTAGACTCTACTGGTGTATCATTATTTGCATAACAGGGTTATCTAACTAATGCTCAATAAAACTTTATTCCTGATTTTACAATCATCACTTGTTAAAAATAAAAATCTATTACATCATTTCGAGGTCACTTCGAGCACCTGTTGTTCTATGTTTCTTTCTGTTTGTGGACGTCGCACTGTGAATTTTGTTTGTTTAAGGAATTTTTCAGAATATTTAATTTTCAAAATATGTTTCTATATCAATGATTATTATTGCATTCTTTGTTGAAATAGTGTATTTATTTTTAGTAGAAACCTAGTTATTTTACGGAGCAAGTAAAAAACAACAAATATTGCTAGTTTATTTAAAATTAAAAAAGAAACACGTGCGGAACTCGGGGAGTTACCGACAGAAACGAAGCTTCTGTTAATGATATCTTTGCTGAATATATAATTAGTTTAAAGATATGTTTGCGAGATATCTTGTTTTGTTTAAACAAATAAATACATGAACCTAGCTTAGATATTATTTACTGTAGTTATAGATCAGCTGTTTTGTATTAATTCGCAATGATCAGCTGATTTCATAGAACAGCTGATTGGCTATAATAAGTTTCAGGTTATGTTATTTAAAACTAGCAATATTAAAAACAATTATTGTAAACGAAGTTTTATATTAATTTCGAATGAATTATAAACGGTTATAAGGTGTACGTATTCTTCAACTAAGGAAAAATTCCGAAACCAAAGCAACACAACGTTTTCGTATAATACGCTTGTACTGTTATCGAAGAGGAAGAAGGAAAAGAAAGAGACAGAAATATAAAGACGAAATTAGTTCCATATTTCCGTTATATTTTTCCGTTTCGCAGACGTTTTTCCTTTTCATTCCTCTCGCCAAAGCTAACATTAAAAGCTTCCCTTAAAAAGAAAAACTTTTTCGACTCGTGTTTTTTTCATAAAATTGATCGTTTCCGCGTTATTTGGATCACAAAATTTCAAATGACCACCATTTTGAAAATTATTATTACTTAAGGTTGTTTATTTTTCTAATAGGTCTTTATTGTAGTAAGTACCACCAAATTTCAGCATAATTGTCAAATCTTTTTGGAGGTAAATATTTCGTGAAAAAAAACAAAATAGCGGCTAGCAGGAAGACGAAGTATTTCCGGAACCATGTTTGTAGCAACGTTTTCCTTTATTTTAATATTATAAAACTGCTATATACAATTTTAACGCGGTCAGGATTTCCGCTCGTTTCAAGGCTCTGGGTCTGATTCTTACTATGATGGCTGTTCAAAAGGTCATTTTCCAATGGAAATTTGCTACTAAGAATTGCAAATCGTAATCTACAATTTACTAAGAAAAATGATCAAAGTTGTTATTACAAAGCTGTTTATTGTGAAATATGTATATTCAGTAAACAATAATCGTAAGCCATTTATTAGCGAATTTCCATTGATGTAGCCATCGTGGTAAGACCCAGGCCTGGAACATTAAACAAACACTGATTATGACCTTCAGAACATTTGTTTTATTTCCTGTGTATATATATCCAAATGATATTTTAAAAGGATGTGTTTGAAATAAAGAAAATACGGGATAGCTTTAAATTTTTAGGGCTGCTCAAAATCTTAAGAGTACATTGGCATGTGGTAACGCTTTATTGTTTCGTACGTAAATATTCAACGTTTTTGTATCTGGAAATTTGCTTACATCACGACACGTTGCGAGCGGCGATTTTTAGTCCCTTAAAATTAAAAAAAATATAACGCCTTTGTTTTTAAAAATAAAAAAAAATAATTACCTAATATTTTAAAATTTTCTTGGCTTTTTGTTCAAGTTTCAGCTCGTTTTTTGCTCATTTGTGTTTCAAAATAATTTTGGTGAAGGTAACGTGAACATTTCTTGATGGTAATATATTTTGTATTAAAAAAAAATTAATGAAAAAGATTTTTTGCACCAACTAAAAATATACTTATCTAGAAATATTTATTTAAATGCAGTCACACTTAATGTAAACCATTTCACTGAATAACTCCCTCGACTTACACACTGTTCATCGCAACACTTTACTAAATTCTAACGGCTTCTTTCTTTAAAGTCTCCTCACAACATTACTGCTAATAACTATCTCATGTACTTCGGCATTGACATGGTTTTGGAATCTCCCAGTGTCTGACTAAAATACACTTAATTACTTCGTCAACAATTTCCAGACCAAAATCTTTACGTACGTATCGGCGTACCGATAGCTGCCCACAACAATTTATTTTAGAATGTTTACGTAATATTAATGCTGGACATTTTGGTGCAGCCCCTCAGCTGTAAACCTACGACCATACTGACTTAATACGTGTTTGCACAAGGAAGAGTATCTTGTTATATGTGCCTAGTTCTGGTCTTCGGCCGATCAACGAAAACAGTTTTTCTGTAAACGATAAAAAAAAACAAAAAATATTTGCTTTTTATATCATCTAAGTGATTTTATTGTTTACAGTTTTACTTGGACACTAAGTAAAAATCCTTCTTTAGATTTTTCTGGAGTTTTAACATGAGTTTGTTTCTAGATATCGTCGAAGTCTAAAAGAAATGGCCTAGAACTATTTTTTAGTTTTGTAAAAGAATTTTTATCATGTTTTAGGTGATGCGAATGCACAAATTTATATTGATTTATAACAGTGTATCTTACGGGCCGCAAGTCTGATATTACATTAATTATAATTCAAATTTTCTATGTTTCCGCCCATGATCGAACCGGGGACCTTGCCCGTGTAAGGACGCACGTGATAACTACACTATGAAAAACTACGAAGAAGTTTATATAGGTACTTATAGTAAAAGATCAGTTGTTTCACATTAATTTGTAAAGATCAGCTGTTTTCATTGAACAGCTGATAGGCTTAAACAACGTAAGTTTCAGGTTATGTTGTTAAAAAATAGCTATGTTAATTTGTCGTGTTTTCTGACAAATTATCGTATATAAAATAAAAAGGAAGAGAAAACATGATGTTTTTATATTTTTGGTTAAATAACAGAATTTTTTTGAAGATATTTTTCATTTAAAAATCAGATTTTCTCAAAATCGTCTTAAATGATTTGAATCATGTTTTACTTTAATGTAGTTCTTGAGTATCAAACAATACGTATAATCTGCGGTAAAAAAAAGATTTTAGAGCCATTGAAACATAAACTGAAAAAGTCACCCTCATTTATCAAAACCGGTTTAACATATTTTTTTTAAATTGTGGAAATAAATAAAGATACATTAAGTATAAAATATAGACAATTTTAAACGATAGTAAATAAAATAATCGAATTTCCAAAAGTTTTTTTTGTTCTACTTTATTCTATCCTTTTTGAAATTCTGATTTAACCATCATAATCAGAATTAGATTAGCAATTTAAACTTTCAAAGTACATTACAAATTCGAAAATGAACTTTGACCGCTGTCAACAAATTTCTTAATTTCGATGGATTTGAGTAGCTAATTTATGTAACATTCTACGCTAATTGAGTGAGCAAATTTTCGGGAAATTTTTTAACTGCTCCGTTTTCAAAAAAAATATTGTTTTGCTTTGTAAAAAAAAAAATTTATCGCCGCAGAGTGTTTACAAATACAAAAATAGATGAAATGATAAAGGACCGCGTATCATGATCGGTGCACATTTTACGTTGGTGTTAAGTGTTCTTGTGTTATGATTCCAAACTAACCCCACGTTAAGTCAACACGATCTTTTTGTTATTCGATTTTTCTTCCGCAAGGAAAACAACTGAAACCAGTCTCTCGGAAGTAAAATAAATTTAGCATTAATATTTGCAACGCAAAAGTAAAAGCTTAGAACTTGCCCATGACATAGTCACCCTGGCGGTCTTCCTCGGCCTGTCAAGGTCGTCACGGATGTAAACAAAGTATCCGCAAGTACCAAACTTCCGCTTAACTTGCCTTGAACAATAAATCATATCAGTAGGGAATGCATCAGGGTCGCTGTTTGGGTCCCATTCTATCCGAATGCAGTTACCTAAGGTCAGCCACTACCTACTTTACATGCATTGTAATAGGAAGCTTTGGGCGAGTTGAAAGGTAGGGTAGGAAAGGTGTTCACGTTGATTAAATTTGATTGTTTTTTAGTTTAATTTTCATTACATTTTTAATTCATACGGTAATATTAGTACTGACTGAAATCATAGTTATTTTTCCAATAATTTTGGTAATAAATCTTTTTACTATAGTCTCCGTTAATAACCATTTTTACGAGATTGTTTATTGCACAAAAGGTCACACATTCGATTTCTGCGATTGAAAATGTTTACAGTCAACAATAATGGTTATTTTTTTTACTCAAAAAACAAAAATTTACTTTCGTTGAAATTTGGCTGACTGTAGTTATTAATCACTTTATAATTTTGTCAGTATAATTAATTCAAATTAAATTTGTGCAAAACAATTAGAATCGATATGGAAAAAAATACGTTTGTTAATTAAAAATAATCTTTAAGTGTTTATTAATATATCCGTTTTTAGATACACTGCTCCGCAGGAGGGTTTAGACTAGCTCACCTATTGAGAGGATTTAGACGTCTCTCGCGGCACACAAACTTACACTTACAACAAACTACACTTACGACTTTACACTCACACACATTTAGGGAGGCGCTAATGGCCTTTTCATCTTGAAATAAAAATCTAAAAAATAAATAAAAAATTAGATACGCTGTGTTAAAAAAAGTGGTTTTACTCGATTGTCAGTCCTTCTGTATGTTTGTGTACATCATTTGAGATTAAACTGACAGTTTTTTATGAAACGTGGCACCAATGTCTCGGAGTATTTTTAAAAAGGGAGTTTCTTAAATTGTAAAAACTTGGGTTTCCACAAATACGTTACTCATGACTGTGAAATACAATGTGTTCGCTATTAAATCGAAAAAACCCAAAATTTATTCTAAACACCGTCTGGTATAACGATTTATACATTAGCTCGATTTTTCAGGATTTTCGCTTATAGATTTCGTATTGGTTATAATGTGGTATTAACTGAGGCGGAAATTCGCAACTTTTTCGACCCAGTGGATCTGATAAGTATGTCGTACAGCTATTAAAGACGACAACATTATTATAAAACTGCGAAACTGTAGACAAGATTTGAAAAAAAGTCGTGTAAGAGATTGCTTGGATTATAATGTGCGCATGCGCGTTGTTTCGGATTAGGTTTGTTACCGCAGTCACTAAACCGTGACACCCATAAGCTTGTTACCCAAGGTCAAGTTACAACTTTCTTCGCGTTTGTTTCCCTATCTTTATTATTTAACGGTAGTTAAAGTATTAAATTAACTTTACGAAGTCTTGTTTACTAGCCACATTAAACTACGCCGTGAAATGTGAAACCAAATTAACATAAAAGTCACACAAAACCGAAATCTAAAACAATGGTTTTTGTTATGGGAACGTAAAAGGACAAACAATTTCCCTACCAATTCAAACCTATTTCCTTTGTTGATGGATTTTTTAAATTTTTATTCCCCGCGGTTATTTGGTAAAGAGTAACCAGCTTTTATTTCGAATTTGTTAGCTCGACTGAATGTAAAAATACATCAAAATAAATTTTCAAAAAATCTCTAAAATGTGGCATTTTTTATTTTTCTTGATTTTTACTCGCTGTAGTAAAACGATTTTTACTCGCTGTAGTAAAACGTATTAGAAAAACAGGTCGTGTTTCTACAAAATCATTTTAATTAGACTAACCTAAAAGTTTGATTCTAAGTAAGTTGTTATAAGGTTCGGCTGTTAATACAGTGTACTAAATTTTAAAAAGATATTCATGGTTTGTGATAGGAGTATGGTGATCGTGAAAAAAATCGCTTTCAAGTTTTAGACTAATCGAATTCAATTATTTCGATGAAATTAACATGTAGAAAGTTTGTTTTACAACTTTCACTGATATATTGACCAAGTTTTTTTTACAAAACCAGTATTTCGATTTAAAAAAACCCGTTAAAAATTACAACAAATCGATTTTTCATCAAACGTTTCTCAAATATAAGCCCTACATACTCAAAACAAAACGTATAGGTCACAGTTTCCCCAAAAACATATTAGAAAAACAGGTCGTGTTTCTACAAAATCAGTTTAATTAGACTAACCTAAAAGTTTGATTCTAAGTAAGTTGTTATAAGGTTCGGCTGTTAATACAGTGTACTAAATTTTAAAAAGATATTCATGGTTTGTGTATATACGACTATGTATTCCGGAATAAATACATTTTTAAAAAATAGCGCTTTGACAGAAACTAAATTTTTTTATAATGTTTTCCTGTTTATGAAATGTGTTCTTTACTTTCACATACAGAGTGAGTTCCCAATGTATTCCATCTTCGTGAATGACCCTGTACATTATTAATGTATTGTTGATAAATGTTTAATGTGTTAATGGTGTTTCATTGTAAAATTCAACATTAAAACAATATCGAGATAGTCGCGCCTTCATTTCAGAGAACGCAACACGCTACACTTTGATATTTTCTACACGGGTAGTATCACAGAAAACTGAATTTATTAAGCTATACTGTAAAGAAGGCTCAACGTGTTATTAGGAAGTTGTTAACTGGGTTCATAGTTCAGATTTATAACGTTAGATCGCGCATTGTACTATAAATGCTGACTTTTGCAGTGATATTGCTATCCATGTATTAACTTCATGTTAGAGATGGTAAGTAGGCGATTTGGCAACACTGCTCGTTGTTTTGTTACAGTGGCGCTGCCTAGCGGATGTAAAAAGCCGAAATAATTTACTATTTTCAAGCGTTTACGGTTTACGGCAATATGGACTTATTTTAGGCATCCATCTACCGCAAAATTGTTCAGTACGTTTACAGTTAAATATATCTTACACATTGTACGTGACAAAGTTCATTAATAAATATTGAAATTATTTACGAAACCATTATACTACATGCCCAGCCCAACAGTCACAGTTATTAGAGCATTAACATTTTTGTACATTTTGTACAAGATTTATGTTTTATAAAAGATATTTAATGAAGATGAGTGCCCATTTGCTTCAATATTAGTAGAGTATAATTTCAATTTAGCAATAAGATCACTAGTATAATTGTATTAATACAAATCAATACACTGGTGAATCCAAAGGAGATGTAAGGGCTGCAACCCTCCCATTTAGAAATAAAAACATTTTTTTTAATATGAATTTCTTAGTTACCTAATGCCATCTTGGAAGTTGAGTGTATATATGATCACAGAAGATATAAGGGTAATGGGTATTCTGACGAATAAGCAAAGAAATTATAAGAAACCCATTCGTTGGAATGACATTGAACAGATAGATTGAGAAAGGGACTCTTGACAGCTGGAGAGTGAACTTACCGGATAACCTCTACCGTACCAACTCAATCGAAAACTACCTCACTAAGTATCTGCAACCAGAGGAAATGTTGAGCTACATGACTGGTTTCGATAAACATTTGCACACTGCTGACTTAGCGTAGAGAAATTTGAAAAACAAATTGTGCCATTAGCACGTTAAGGCTGTAAAACATATACTTTTGAAGTGTGATGCATTAGAGCCGAAATATCAGGCTCTTGAAACTTAGCGAAACGATTTCTAAGATTTGGGTAGGTCATAGCACTAAACTGGATCGACTAGGGTGCAGAAATAGTTCTTTGAGGGATTTGACCATGCTTACAGGTCTGACTTCCAGCGAATTATCCTCTATCATACCGACAGAGATAACAACTTCATCTGTAGTCCTACTTTATTTGTAATAAAATATATACAGTAATTCCTAAACCTTTTAAAAGAAGGTTCAATGCAAAATGATGATAATCAAATTATTTAGATAACAGCACAATCTAGCCGTATATATACACGTACTAAATTATCCATTTACTTGTAACCTTCAGCAGCTGTTGAAGGGAATACACATGTTTGAAATTAGTCTTTTAGGTCTTATTTCCCTGCATCGCGTTTACTTTATATAAAACGTTTAAAATGAACTAATACATAATAATAATAGCTAATTTTAATATTTGAAAATGAACTAATTGAGAATAAATTATTGGAGCTCATAATGGTAAAACACAGAACAATGGAAATGAGCACTGATTTAGATCACTAGTACACATTTATAGGTCCATCTTAATTAGAAGCTTAAATTTAAAATTGTAATTTATGCATATTTTTAACACTGATTACATCAGCGAAACAAGATTTAATAAAGTAGAATATAAAAAAAACTTTTCGGCGGTCAGGATTAAGGCCTATTCAAAAATGTTCGGATAAAATGTGATGTTATTAAATTTTGTATTTTTTAAAAAGTTAATATCTTTTAAGCCCGGTACGTTAGTGGCGCAGTGAAACCGAATCGAGAGTAACGTAACGAAAAATTGAAGAAACAGCTGTTGGTTCAAGCAGCTGGTAATCACAGAAATGCCAGTGAATGACGATAATACGTATTTTAGAATCAAACGACTTGACCATAGATAGACTATTTAGTTCGAATACTGAAAGGCGAGAATGGAATAAATATTGAATAAAATAATGGTAGAATTAAAAGTTTAAAATGAAAAAAATAAGTGAAATATTATTATTTATGAATTTTGGTAATAATAATAGAAACTGTAATTATATACAAGTATTTGGCATGAGAATATAAAAAAAAGAATAAATAAATCGACGCGAAATTACATTTTTGAGCGTAAATTACATTCTTTAAGTCCGGTACGGCAAATTTTGTGGTGCAGTGAAACCGAATTGAGAGTAACAAAAAAGTGAATAATTACATGAAAAACAGCTGGTTATCACAGATATGCCAGTCAGTGAGTGACAATAACATGGATTACAAAAACAAAGGACTTGACCATAGATAAACTAGTTAGTTCGAAAGACGAGAATGGGATAAATATTAAATAAAATTATGGAAGAATTGGAACTTTTAAAATGAATGAAATAAGTGAAATATTATTATTTATAAATTTTGGTAATAATATAAGATACTGTAATTATATACAAGTGTTATATTTGGCAATAAGAATATAAGAACGTATAAGGCTGATGCTGACGTCACAACCGATGCAAAAGTATATTTTTGAAGTGAATACTTGTTTACGCTCGGTACGGCAAATTTTGTAGTTCTGTGAAATCCAATTGAGAGTAACAAAATTGAATTAAATTAGGTTCTTTAGGTAATTTAAGACAGAAACAAGTATTAACTTTGAAAATACAATAATTTGTTTGTAAGCATTTTTTATTATATTTTTTTCGCTTCAACTGCGTCATCAAAACAGCTGCGTGCACTAATCGTTATTATTATTTACTGATGTATCCATTTAATTGTATTACGTAAGAGATAAGGTTTGTACTATGTTTATCTGTTTATTTTTAAAACGTCATCGCAGTTTGTTAGGTTAGGTTAGACAACCTGATTGCTATCACTCCTAGAAGAGCTGATTAAGCAGAACCAGGATGGAACTGGCGAGACGCTTGAAGCGTATGTCCTTGTACGAAGGTCTCGGATGCCTGGTTAATAATCCGGTGGTGGAGACCTCGAGGCGAACATGCTCTGTAATTTGGGGGGGGGGGAGTGGGATCTACTAAAAATAATGCGACTAGCGAAATTCCTGGGTCTGCAAAGCCGACAATTACAATATCTAATTGCCCGTTCAGGAACTGTGGCGTTTTAAAACAAAGCGTCAACATCACAAAACGTTCTCACAATAACTTAACTTATTTAAATACGGCCCTGAAATACAAAGTTGAACAGATTCTGATTAAATTTTGACGTATCTGAAGATTCTTACTCAGGACTGTATAGACAAAATCATAAATTTATGGATAAAACAAGGCTGTCGAAGAACTAACTGACCGATAGAAATAAAAACTTTTAAAATTTAAGTAACTATTGTCCATAAAGTCGACAGTAAAAATCGTTAAACCTTTTAGAAATGTTCAACATAATTTTTTATTTACATAGTTTTGTTTTTTTGAAAATCAGAAACCAAATGAAAAATCTAAAAACCACATATGTAAATAAAATTTTTGAAATACCATTGCAAATAAAATTACGAACACTAATTTATATAACTACACTCGAAAACGTGAACGTTAAGCTCATTTACGTAAAATTAAAAAATTTCCCGTATGAAAATGCCCACTTATTAATGAATTTCGATTGGAAAAGGAATTTAGACACTTTAGCATTCTCACCCTCGCAATTTTAGTCAGATTTGATACAAAAATCGATTTTGGTAATAGCTTAGACAAGTTCGTTAAGAAGTAAAATTTGTTCAACAGTTTCAAAATGGCGGGTATTTCAAATCTTTAAGAATAACTCTTTTTTGTCTTAAATACACTAATATGATTTCGTCATCGCAATTAGCTTTAAAAACTGTATAAATTCCACTTGAATTTCGAAAATCGGTTGAAATTAAGTTTAATTTTGACGGCGGTCAGGGTTCATTTTCGTATTTTGAATTTAATTTTTTTTTAATTTCTAATGTACGCTGATTATGATGGTGAAATCAGAATATAAAAAAAGTTTAAGATAAATATTCGTGTACATCACGTCAGCGAGACAGCTGCGTGCCGCGATTTTCTGCGATTTGCTTTGTTTGTTTCCTTCCATAAACTTTTCCATTATTAGCTCATGCGCAGTAGTGACCTTAACCCGGACAAATACAGTGTAATAAACGGACTTATTAATCCCAATAACTGGCATCGGAAGTAGGCTTAACTGGGTAGTTACAATTAGCGTACAGCGGCAACTCAAAGTCTCGCCGTGACCTCTTGACCTCGCCAAGGTCAGGTGGATGTTTGATAAACGCTTGTAATTAACGCACAGTTTCCTATTAAAATCCACTCGCGTTCTCAGCACTGGTTTTAATTAAACACTGCAAAATTTGCATTAAATAATTTTCAGTATCGCAAAATTTCCACTGGAAAAGTTTCCAAACAATTGCGACATAAATGTCTACACACTCGGGGCACGCAGCTGTCTCGCTGACGTAATAGAAATGAGTTTTCAAAAAGTAACAAATTTAATACCACCTCGTATCGAAGGTTATTAGTGACTTAGCAAAGAAGTAGTACCATCATGGTAAGACCTAGGCCCGGTTCTTGCATCCGTGCATGTGTGTGCGTGCGTGTGTTTTAGTACGCTAACGTCCCTGGTTTTGGTCCAATTTGATCTAAACATAACACAAAAATCGATTATGGCAATAGCTTGGACAAGTTCGTTGACCAAGCAAAATTCGTTCAACATTTTCAAAATAGCGGTCATTTCAAATCTTAAAATTTTTTTAGCTTCTCATCTCAAATTTATTTGAAAATATGATTTCAAAATAAATAATCAATTCGAATTTTTGAAATACGTCGCTTTTTTTAATGGATTTTTTTAAATAAACCCTGAGGCTTATTTTCGTATTTTCAATGCAATTTCGAAGTTTAAAATCCAGTTACAGATAATGTACATTATGACGGTGAAATAAAAATTTCTAAACTGGTAAGACAATAGAAAAATGCTTTTGGAAATTCGTTTCTATCACGACAGCGAGACAGTTGTGTGTCACTATTATTCGTAGAAACAAGCGCGCGAGACAACAACCACACAAACACACACGCATGTATATATTTCAAACCGTGGATACAAAGGTTCGCTGTTTTTCCATTTTATCGGTAACCGAATATTTGTTTTATTTAAAAAAATTGGATACACAAACTTTAGAAGTAACAAACATTCGTGAAAAATCTGACATTTTTTGAAGAATCAGGGCCGATAGCAGATTTTTACTTTATATTTCAATTGGTCAATTTACAAGTCTTTTTAATAATTTTATTGCATCTAAAAAATGTGTACCATTTTTTTTACATTGTACTGCTTTTAATGTTAATATCGGTTGAAGTTTTTGAAGAACGCCTGCAGATAACAATTTATGCAATTGCACAGCAACTGTGAATAGTGTGTGGTAGGAACATTTGAAGTTATTCCATTGCTTTTTGATAACAGAATACAGTTTGTTTTTAAAATTAAGATGTCTAGAAATGGTGTTTATAAACATTTAATAGTTCGTTAGTTTTTTTTAAGATGAATTTTTCAAAACGTATTATTTATTCTTGTATACTTTTAGTTTAGCCGTGTCTAGTTTTTTTACCTACAAAAAACGGCATTAAGCAATTTTGTATGTTCGTTCAGTTGGTATACTTGCTACGAAACGAAGAGTCTGTTCACTATAAAAAAACGTTTCAGTCAGGGGACTAGCCTACAGAAGCTTTGCTTAAACTAATTATTTTAGAAAGTAAAATATATGCTCATAACTGTAGAATTATTGAGATATAAATATAATTCATTTTTACCTATGAGTTTAAAGACATTAATAGTTCAATATATACTATTTTGACTCGACTATAGATTTTTAATTTTAAAATCCGCGAGAGAAAACCAAAATAATAAAATTAAGATATTTTTATTAATTTTAAAATGTTAAATTTAGAAAATATGATTTTGTAAATATTTACTCTGCGATAAAGAGTGTGTGCATATGGTGCATATTTGACTATCAAATTAATTGTAGTATGAAGCATAAAAATTTGATAATTAGTAAATTAAAATCAATAACATTTTTTAATGTCTATCGGCACATGAAACCCCAAATGATTATTAAAGTTAAATTGTCATATGCAAGATTTTTCTCTTATAATGTTATAATCTCTACATCAGTTAATAAATATAGCATATATTTTTTTATTAATATACATTTTTATAAACAATGATTCACCATATACAACTCGAGCGTGAGGCGAAATCCATCCATGCGTGATGGTTTTTATCCATCCAAAAAGTACTGTAATGCGCCTAAAAAAGCAAAGCTTTAAAACAAATCAGGATATGTTTTGCAGTAAAATGAATCAAAAACGTTTGCGACGGTGAAAATTGTTCACGTTAGTATGGCAGACTGAACTTTATCGCATTAAGTCCAATGAACGCCGACGGCTAAAGAGACAGACTGGCGGGAAAAACTTGTCCAGTCTTTATAAAGATAAAGGGTTTCTCGGAACAGCCGTCGGTTCCAGTTTAGGAAACGTGTTGGGAATAAATTAGACCGTTTGCGATGTAAGGGATATTTAGCATTTCAAGTAGAAGAAAGTTGGCTAACCTGTTAGTGGCGAAGAGAATTTGGATTGTGCGTTTACATTGTCGGAGTTAAGTGTAATAGAAAAATGCATGTATTAAAATATTACACAGATTTTCTCGCTTGAAAATGCTATAAGGGTTTCGTTATTTGTATCAGGATGTGAGATATAAGCAAAGATATTTTCTCGATTTCTAATCACGTAGTCAATAGCGTTTGGTTATAATAAACACTAGCATTGTAATCAGTAACTATTGATTATTTACAACATTAGTAGAAGGCCAAGTTATCTAGTAAACATAACCTAAAAGTTAACATACCGAATAGCTGTCTTAAAATCAGCTGTTTGTTGAAGAAAAGTAACAGTTACCTCTACTCGTCGCAGCACCTTAACGCTGCATAAAAACTTTTTTTTTTGCATTGTATAATAAAAACTTAGAACTCTGGAAGTTACCGACAGAAGCAAAGCTTTGTAAATAATATCCATGCTGAAAAAAAATATACTAGGGTTGTCCGTAAAATAAGGTTCCCAATTTTTCACAATGAAAAACATGTTTATTTGCATTGAATAATACATTTTTAGAAAACTTACACTTTTTTATATTTTTCAACATAATCGACGTTGAGATTGATGCATTTTTGCATACGATGAACAATCTTTTGTATGTCTGAGTCGGGAAACTCTAACGATCAGCATTGATTGTTGTGCCGGTATCCATGAATTTGCACAACAATAACCCCTTCATGTCCCAAAACACGCTCGCCATGACTTTGCCGGCAGACAGTTTTTGTTTGAACTTCCGCGGCTTCGGCGACTCTGGATGTTTCCACTAACGTAATTGTTCTTTCGTTTCCGGTGTCGTATAGTGTACCCAGGTCTCGTCCCCAGTGACAATGGAGTCCAAGAATTTCTGGCCATCGGTTTCGTAGGCCTGAAGAAATTCGTGGGCCGCATCAATCCGTTGCCGTTTGTGGTCTGATGTAAGCTGTCTTGGGACCCACTTTGCACACGAATTTTGCTATACCCTAAATGGTCTGTCAAAATTTTATCAATGCAAGTCTTTCTGACAACAGCGATCATCTCGGAGGGCTCCCAAACAGTCACTCTTGCTTCTTTCACTTACGCAATCATTTCGTCCGGAACGCTGTTCGTCATGAAAGTCTGTCTTTGAATTCTCTGCACCATTTGTGCACGTGTTGTATGCTCATACATTTTTCTCCGTAGACTTCACACAGTTGGATATGAATGTCCACCGGCGCAGTGTTTTTTGCATACAAAAAACGAATCACAGAGCGTAATTCGCACCTGGCGGGAGACAAAAGAGGCAATTCCATTATTAACGGCTACCAAGCTAAGACTGAGCGTCGCAGAGCGCTTCGGAGGAACCAAGCTGCAAGCCAAAATCACCGAATCCCGTGTAACAACATTCGCAGCGACTATAGCGCCACTTTACGGACAACCCTTGTATATATAATATTTGTACGTGTAACAGTTTACCTATAATAATCGTATGTAATAATATATATTTTAATTACCTTTTAATTTCGTTAGGATCTGGATCGTACTGTATATAACTTGAATCGTCACTATCACTACCTCAATTATAGCTCACGTAAAACATTTTATTTCATGTCAATTTATTGAAAATAAGTTCTGAATTATGTTGAACTAATTTTGTTTTCCGGACCACAATTAGTGTGAAGGTATGTTGACAAGTATCTTGTTATGCTTAAATAAAAAAAAAAAGTGAACCTAACTTAGATACTATGTAGGCCTACTGTAGTTATAGTAAAAGTTAATTGCCGTTTTGTATTAATTCGTAACTATCAGATTATTTCATTGAACAACTGACAGACTATAAGTTTCTGCTTATGTTGTTAAAAACTAGAAATATTAATAACAATTATTATAGGCCTAAACGTTTATATTGGTTTCGAATGTATTATAAACGGTCACAACGTGCACGTGTTCTTTAATTAAGGAAAAATACCGAAGCCAAAGCTTTTATATGAAATGTTTTCATATAATACACGTGTACTGTTATCGAATGGGAGAAAGTAAACGAGAGACAGAAATAGAGAGACGAAATTCGTTTGCTCGTTTCCGTTTCATTAAAAAAGCTCGGGAACACTTTTCTATTCACTTCTCTCGCCAAAGCTAACATTAAAAGCTTCGCTTCAAGAAAGTATTGTGACCTTTTTAAACACCGTAAAGAACTTATTGCTAATTAATAGCTACAAGAAGTATAAGCTTAGTGCACATTTAAAAATTATTGTCAGAAAAATCGATCAAGATTTATTTATACTTTAGACAATAAAATTATTGTATCACCAAAAAACAATGGTTAACTTTGAGGTTATGTTTATGTTTATTGTTTGAACATCGCATAGAGGCACATATTACAGCTACGAACGTAACGACCAGTTAGGAACAGTCGTGGACGCAGTCTAATTGAGGAAGCAAGCAATAAATACAATAGTTTTAAACTTGACAAAATCTCATAAGCGTTGTTTTTATGTTCGTATAGATTTTGTTATCTCTCTTATTTTTAGATTTTGTTAATTTAATTAATAAAAAAATTAGTATAGTTAATCGGTTGATCCTAATTGCAGCCCAATATTAGCGGCAATTTGAAGATTAAAACACAATGGAAGCTTTTAAGTAATTTAAGTAGGTTATTTTATTTAGTTGCTCTTATAAGAAATATGACTAGAATAGAACAATACTTTTTATGTTAACTTTATACGGACTTAGATAACCTTGATGTTTTCTCACTTAACAAAGTAAATGGCCGTGAACAACTAGATTTTGAAATTGATGGATCTATGTTCAGGTCTTCAAAGTCCAAAAAAGTAGTTTTTCTTGGAAGTTTATTAATGCGTTTTTTTGAAATTGTTTAACCTCTTTTTGGTATAAAAAAAATGTTCTCCATTCTTTGCAAAGGCCTTAAAGATTTTGATAGTTTTTCCTTTGAGATATATTTTTTAAAAACCTCAACAAACGTATTGGTTTATCAAAATTGGTTAACCAGAATTTCTTGAAATTTTTGTCACATATAAAGAAACATATCACGTCAGAGTGGTTAATTTGAAATAAAATGTATGTACAGTTCACGAGTAAATGAAAGAAAACAAAATTAAACCTTGACCGCAGTTGGGTATTCGTTTTCATCTACCAACTTTTGAAGTGTAATTTCTTTTATTTCAAAGTTGTAACACTGATCTGAGTTAAAATTCTTCATATATAAACGAAAATCGATTTCAGTAGATTTGTTTTTTCGACTCAGAATTGGATTTTTTTGGAAAATAGAAACAATCACGTTTTAAAATGTTATGAAAGCACTAAGAGAGGTATGAGCGTTTGCTGCTGCTGGCATCTTGCGGCAGAGTGTTGAACAGATAATAGAGATAATAACAGAGTGTTAAATAGATAATAGTACTGTCTATTTTTTCGAACGTCTCCACCTCCTGCCCTTGCAGCTTGCAGCGTTCGTAGCGGCACGTAGGCCAATTACTTAGACTTTAATCGTCAATATCGAGCACGATTTTTATTATGGTGACTGTACTTGTAGTACATTGATTTTCAATGCACTTATTAAAAATCAATAAACACCTTGTTGCAAATATATACTAAATATTAACAACAATAGATCAGCTGATTTTCGTGTCGTTTGCTCTGCCGCGATGTGGACTATACTACTTGTAGCGTACGATTTAAATGTTTTCTTTCCAGACGTATTTGATTCCCAAATTGAAAAATTACTTTTGAATCGTGTTCTACTTACTTTTGACTCACACTGAAAAAATTTCAAAAGTGTTGGTGAATTTTTAAAATACGCTTTTGTTAAAGTATATAAGTACCAAAAAAGTTAGGGCCGCTACCAAGAATATTTTTAGGAAATTTTTCAGTGATCGGTCACATTATTTAAAAGTAAACTGTAACGTTACCGATACGGACGGACAGACAGTCGCGTTCCTTGCCTGCAGCCTCTAAAACGAGAAATATCAAGCAACATTTACGAACTCACTTATTTACACTAGTTTTTAAGAAGTCAGACAACCTTGATGTTCTTCGTACGTAATTTATTTACGAGAAAGAAACGCGAGCAGAAAGAATCGAGTTAAAAAATTGCAAATTTTTGTTTTTTATGATAAAAATTACACCGTTGAGAATCAAGTGTTTTTCACCTGGACGCTGATAGGTACGAGTATTGTGAAGGCTTTGAGAAAAAATGGCGCAAAAAGATCTAACATTGTCGAGACGACCTTGTACGGCTGCATGAATGTATAGCTGTGGAAATGTTTTTGTATTGTTATTTGAAGTTGATTAAACATAGAATACAATAGAGGCGCAAGATTTCGGGAGCATTCAAGTTATATGGTGGGCAGGTACATTAGCCTGGATACAAAGACATTAATCAAGTCTATAAGGACTCGATGGTCCTATGAGGACTGGTTGTAAAGTTTGAACACTCAAAACTGAAGTAAAAAGATGTATAAAATGTGTTATTTTAGGCGGTGTATTAGAGTGTCGACACTGAAGAAATTATGAGCAGGATAGATTCGAAATAGACCGCTTAGTATAAAGTCTAGCAGGCGGAGGTAGCAGATGGGAAGCGATCCCACCGTACCTCTAGCTCATACTAAGCTCATTTAACTACTCAAGACACACATTTACTACTCTACATAACCTGGCTAACTCTAAAGTGTAAAGCGTCCCGTGCTGATGGAGAGTTTTTACACCGGCCTAGGATACCTAACTGTACCAAACTGAGCTCTAGGATACCTGGCCTTACCCATGCATGCGGGGCTCTATGTGGCCGGACATAACTCCCATGTTATGTCCCGGTATCCCTAGCTACTCATGTTTCCATGAGTAAGAATGTAAATAGAATGAATTGGCCAAATGAAGCACTACCTCCGTGATAAGAGTCAAGAGTAAGGGAGAGAAACTGAAAAGCAATAAACAGAGCCAGCATCTGCAAGTACTTCAACAATGAACTGGGAAATCACCAATTAGAAGTGGAGGAGTTGCTTTGAATCCTTTCTAAATCGCAGACTTTATGAAGAGACTAGTACTGGAGAAGGAGCTGTAACTGAGCATCTCAGGAATATAGAAAGTAGAGGTTGCAGTGCAATAACCTAGAAAGTTATTCATTCATAAATAAGGCCTAAAGTGAATTGGTCATCTGCCTTGTAGAGTTCATGGCTTTTGTCACCAAGAAGGTTGAGGGGAGGTTACCAGGAGATCTTGCAATTAAGAGTTTATGAGTACAATGGAGAAGCGCAGTTTTGTAGAGGAAAGTTTCCTGAACCAACAGGAAAATGTGGTTAGGTTTGAGATATGGTGGAAAGTGTAAGAACTCCAATATTTTATATTTTTACAGATTTCATTCATAAAAATAACCACGTTTATAAAATGAAAATAACCACTGCTTTACGATAATGGATGCGAATTTTCAAAAAAGTAACAATAGATTTTTTACACTTTTAATAAAAATATAATTTCACTATCATAATCAGCGTTAAAATATGCTTAAATTATTATTTAAAATTTACAAGTTATATTTAAAGTACGAAAATGAACCCTGACCGCTATCAGATTCATTTTCGTCCAATTGAATTTCAAAATTTAAAACACGTGATTTATGTAGATTTTTATGCTCAACATGATGGTGAAATTAGATTTTCAAAAAAGGGGTCGATTTTTAAATCGACAAAGGGATTTAACAGTTTGTATTGCGGCCTGAAGATGGAACAGTAGAGTTTCGAAACCGCGATAGCTTTTACGAGGTGAGTAGATAGACTACTGATGGGAAGAATAGATCATAATCCTAATTACTTAAATATGTGATCCGGTGGCTATGTTGTAATAATGAAAAAAAAAGGTTTAATACGAATATTTATGAATGTTTATGTGATCACCATTTTGAAACTCTTTAGTGCATTTTGTACCGAAATCGATTTTTGTGCCGTATTTACATCATATCGTGCCAAAATATGTTCTCTCATTTTATTCACGCTTGTCCTGTAAAATATTTAACTGTCCCTCAAAAACTGATCGAAAGGTCTGTATTTGGAGTCATTTCACGATCCACGGTCTGATTATTACCATAATGGTTCATTTTGTAATAGGAATTCGCAAAACCTCCAATATTTGGCATTCGGTACAGGTCTCATTAATAAATAATCGTGGCATATAACTTCCTGGAATGATGGAAGTGAATTTCCAAAAGTATGTTTCTTTATCGTATCTTTTTTCAAATTCTGATTTCACCATCATAACCAGCAATCTGCGCATATTTGCATTTTGAACTTCAGAAATACGAAAATGAACCCTGACCGCCGTCAAATTTAATATATAGATTTCAACGGATTTCAGTCACAGAGAAAGGTATAAAATCAGAAGAATCTAAAAATAGATTTATCAGCAACAATAACCTTGTATAAAAAAATTATACATAGTCTAACTATGATTGTACGATGATTAAATTAGTTTTTTAAAACACTTCTGACAAAAAATAATTATGAACTTTTAAGAAATTGAAACGGTCGTGTATTTTGAATTGTTGAACGAATTTCTCTGGTTAACGAACTTGTTCAAGCTATTACCAAAGTCGATATTTGAGTCGTTTGAATCAGATCGGACTAAAATTGCGAACACTAAAACACACATACACACACACGCACGCGCGCGCGCACGCAAGATAGGATCAAAACGTTCCCAAAATTGATCGACGAAAACGTATTGAAAGTATGTATACTATTTCAACCTTATTTCCCTTCAAAATACTTTCCTGCATTTACACACTTCTTCCACCGTTCACACAATTATTGAAAACACTCCTGAAAGCCATTTTTGGAAATTTCGTTTAGCCGTTTCCTAGCATTTTCCATCACCTCTTGTGAATCAGCAAAACGTTGTTCTCTCGATATCACGTTCAGTCGTGGGAACAGGAAAAATCCGGTGGTGCAAAACCGGGAGAATAGTGTGAGTGTTCCAGAGTGATAACATTATGCTTGACAAGATACTGCATTGTTTCACCATCAGCGTCGATTGACGGGACATTGTCATGCGATAAAAAACAACTGTTCACTGCCCAATTTCATCTAACTGCATCTCGTAACCGTTTCACGATCTCCTTGTACAGTTCTTTGTTAACTGTTTTCCCTTCAGGGATAAATTCATAGTGAATCAAGCTCTCGTAATAAAAATAACACCAACATCATTTTACCAAGCGCTTTACTTCTGTCCAAGCGAAATGTTTCCTTCCTTCGTCCTGGTTTTGATTTCCATTCGGCCGATTGACGTTTCGTCTGAGAGTCGTAAAGGAAGCGCCACGTTTTTCACCATCAGATTTTTAGATCTAAACGAGAAATTAATCGACCTTGCAGTTAACACGTACAAATAGTTTGTTTGTAATTTGGAATAGTTTAGAGTTTTTAAATAACGTGTTGGATAAATTTACACTATATCGCATTTTCTCAAAATCAATTTACCTTTACAAAAATTCCATTCGGAAACTACTGGTATCGATGACAAAATACAGGGAAATTTCTTTATCAGCAGGGAAATTTCTTTATCAGATTTTTTTAAAAGCATATTAAAATGTTTAACTCTAATACTATTTACTGAATTTAAAGTGTAAAACAATTTACGCAATTTTATGCATTGTAGTTAATTCTTGAAAATTCGCTTCATCACGCGAGCAGAACAGCTGTGCACCTTAAAATATGAATAGTTTTGTGTGTTTAAAATTCCAACGATGAAGTCACGTTTGTTTTCATAAGTGTGGTAATAATTTATGTTCTTGTTTCTTTAATGTATATTATAAACAATGAACTATATATAGCCTACGCATATATAGATTAAAACAAATTTGAAAAATAATTTACGACTGATAAGTGATGACGGTGTGAATTCGTTGATAACATTGCTTAGTAATGTTTTGTAACCTATCGTCCTGAGAATACAGTCAAATTTTGTTTCTTTTACGATAGGAAAATGTGTCGCGTAATGGTAAATTATCACTGCACGCACCTGTATCGCAGACTTGATGGAAACGAAATTCCAAAAATAATATTTTTATCCGATCCCTTATTTTGAAATTCTGATTTCACCAACCTTCCAACCAATATTAAACTTTCAAATTACATTGAAAATACGAAAATAAACCCTGACAGCCGTTGAATCTAATTTCTTCATTTTTAACACATTTTGAAAATTAAACACGCCAATTTGTGCAGTTTTTAACGAGGAATATGATAGTGAATATGAAAAGTTATTAATTATAACAGAAGCCATTTTGGAACTGTTAAATGAATATTGCTGGACAACGAACTTGTTCAAGCTATTAGAATTAATTTTGTGCCAAGTTTGTATAAAACCGAAATAAAATTTCTAAAGTAAGCGGTCTAAAACACACACATACTCTCTCTCTCTCTCTCTCTCACAGTGTGTGTGTGTGTGTGTGTGTGTGTGTGTGTGTGTGTGTGTGTGTGTGTGTGTGTGTGTGTGTGTGTGTGTGTGAAAAAGTGATATAATAAAGGTTAGTTCGGCTTTCATTTCAAATTTTTTTTCTTAACGTTCATACTTTATGTCAGTTAGACTAATGAGGACGAGGGATCAGCGGTAACGGGAGCAACTGCGGCTAGAAATAAGAACATTAAGGTGCGCAGTTCAGAAACGCAGCAGACTGAACGGTGCTTTAGCCACATCGACCAACGAGTCCCCAAATTTCAAAGTCTCGGGCTTGGGTATTACTATGATGACCGCTCCAATAGCTCATGTTCAGAATTGAAATTCGTTTCGTGGAAAAGTAATTACTCTGTAAATTATTTTGATTTTGCAACTTTACTGCTAATTGTTTTGGAGTCGACAGAATGTTCCCGTTTGTTCGTTGTCCTTCAAAAAGAAAACAATCATGATCAGGTCACACCACAATCTTGCTGACAGAAGATTTCAGAGATATCCTTACATGAAGTAAGGTCGTTGTTGGTGATAACTCTATTTTTAGACATTTGTGATTATGTATCTTTAAAAATTTATTGTGCAAGAGATAAGGTAGTAACTTGTACTGTCAATATTTATTCATACAAGTTTACTTACGTGTGCAGAGTGTTACAAAATAGATTATTACAAAGTAGGTAGATTACAAGTACACGGTGTTTGAAAAACCTTTGAGTTTTTTTATGTTAGTGAACTTCAACGTGGGATCCATTTGTTGCCCTACGCACGTCGTGACGATATTCCACTTCTCGCCACGCATTCACCAACATAGCAGGTGTAACTGTCTCAACCGCCGCGATGATTCTTTCCCGTAAATGGTTGCTGTCACGGATCTTTTCAGCGTACACAACATTTCTTATGTTTCCCCAAAAGAAAAAGTCAAGAGACTGGCCAAGAGATTGGGCCA
The DNA here is from genome assembly GCA_022606455.1 of Callitettix versicolor. Classification (NCBI taxonomy): domain Eukaryota; kingdom Metazoa; phylum Arthropoda; class Insecta; order Hemiptera; family Cercopidae; genus Callitettix; species Callitettix versicolor. The sequence goes on from CM040186.1 coordinate 34,591,416, forward strand.
GCCCTGCCTATCCATCTTACTGGAAAGCGAGTGTCTAGAACCGTGTGCACACGGTTACTGTAATGAGGTGGGGAGCATTCTTGTTGGAAAAACACAAGCCATTTTCCCCCCTCAATATCTTCCACTTGGAGAAAGACATACTCTGTCAACATGTCACAGTATATGTCCCCGTTATTGCTGTTTTTACAAAAAAGAAAGGATCGTCCATCAAACCGTTTGAGCATTAGTTTGTTTTGGCGCTGCTCATTTTGCATTATGTTATATGTTTAAGGTACAAGCCTTGAGTTCAAATAACATTACTGGCTGAGTTACAAAGTAAATAGAATACAAGGTATCAGGAGCAAGTTTGAGCATTAGTTTATTTTGGCGCCGGTCATTCCGTATTATGTTATATGATTAGAGTACAAGTCTTGAATTTAGATTACATTACTGGCTGAAGGTTATAAAGTAAATAAAATGCAAGGTATCAGGAGCACGTTTTAGAATTATTTTGTTTTGGCGCCGCACATTCTGCATTATGTTATATGATTAGGATACAAGTATTGAGTTTAAATTACATTGATGGCTGAAAGTTACAAAGTAAATAGAATACAAGGTATCAGGAGCAAGTTTGAGCATTAGTTTGTTTTGGCGCCGGTCATCCGCATTATGTTACAAATGATTAGGATATTAGCCTTGAGTTTAAATTACATTACTGCTTGAAGGTTACAGAGTAAATAGAATGCAGTACAAAGTATCAGGAGCAGATTTATCAATCTGCATTATTTATATGATTACATATTAAAGGTTACAAAGTAAATACAATAGAACACTAACAGGAGCAAGTTTTGCAATGTTTTGTTGTCCGTTGATCCTACATATGTAAAACTTTCTAGAATATAAAGTATCAGGCGCAAGTTGTGACTAGTCTGTGTGAATATACTCATCGCTGTGACAAAATTACCCGATTTCGATGAAATTTGATCTGTTTGCCATATCTCGGGATCTTTAATTTTTAAAAAATCCACTTCATAGTGAACTTGTGACTATACAGTGTGCAGTATCTGTAAAAAGCATCCTGGGATCTTATTTCATAGATGACGACGAACTGAATCTAGTGTCTGTAAATCAAGTATGTCCCCATAGTATAAGGAACAAGCTATCATCTTTTGTTATGGACTTTAAAAGTTTCTGCCGAGCACAGACCATGCCTGTATAGACCAGTGATGCCAGAGGATCATACGTGCTAAATAGCGAGGTATTAACTACGAGTGATTCAAAGTAGCGTACAATGGTCAGTAGGGCAGATACTCCCTTTAACTCACCTTCCCTGACACCGCCTGATTCAAACATTTAGATAGCCTGAAATAAGCGATTTTAGGCAACCACCGGCGATCATAGTTTATCTGCGCGGGAAGATGGCACATAAGAGAAGGGTGCAGAACAGAGACTTAACAGAGACTTGTTCGAGAACCTAGACGGACGCAAAGATTTCAATGGAAATTGCATAGAACATGTCTTTTATAAGATGTCTCAACTATTTACGTTTATAAAAAGAACATTGCCGTAAAATAAAATTTCAGTTTCGTTTGTTTTGGGCCATACTGTACTAAAGTAGTTTTTATCTAAGTAAAAATCAATTGCCAGTTCTAACTTGAGGAATTCAAGATAAGACCTTAGCTGATAAGATTAAGCAGCCAGTGACGGGCTCGCGAGGGCACAGTGCACGATGTGGGATTCCGAGGAAAACGAAGAACTCAGGGAGCCGGGTGAGTTCGTTAATAGGGTCGTTACTTTCTTATTATACGAAGTAATTATTGTTGTCATTTAAAAGATTTAAATCTAAATAAATGCACAGGCATGTAGGACCTTCGTATTTTTTATAACATTGTATAACTTTTAAAGGAATTTTGGTAATAAATAAAAATAAATAATTTGGAAAGTATAACCGCTTTCAGAACCAACAGTGAATTGTTTTTACGTAAACTGACTTAATGTCTGTCAGTCTATGCACAGAGCTGGTGACTAATTAGTCGATATTTATTAAAATTCCAATATTTTGGAACTACTTCATTGGTTTTTTCAAGACTTATTTTGCTTTAACACTATTTAAGTCAATAAAAAATAGAATTTTCGTGTCGTGTGTGTGTGTCTGTATGTATGTGTGTGTTTGATTAAGATAATGATAGTTTTTGATAAAAATTTGTAGGCACTATGTAGATCTCGTGAGGTTTTTTTAAACCTATTTATCGAAAAGGTATCGTTAAAATCAGATTTCCTTAAAACCCACTCTAACCATTTTGCTTAAATAAAAATTTATATTTGATTAATATTTAATGTAGTCAGTGATTAGGCTTTTCGCAAACAAAATGTAGATCTAACGGGGTCGCTATATAACCGAAAAATCTAGTTTGGAATCTACAAAAAATACTGAAAATCGGCCTAATTACTCAAAACATGTTAATTTTATTTTGTTCAAATTGTTGGTCATATACAAAGATTCATAAACCACGTTATTGAAGAAAATTTTAAATAAAAAGAAGTTACTGTTCAGGAATAAATAAAAAAAAAGTAAACCCTGATCTCCGCGAGGTTAGTTTTGTTTCCTCTATATACTTTCGAACTGGAAATAAATTAGTATTATAATTACTGCAGGTAAATTATTTATTATAATTTTATTTTGTTTTAAATTTGATACATTGACTTGGAGCTATGATTCTTCATATAGATTAAAATATATTCAAATTATGATGAAACGATTTTAAAAAAATTAAGGCCATTTTTTTCTCCAAACCGGATTTCTTTTAAGAACAGGAAGTTTATGTAATGTTTTTTTACTAGTTATTTAAAAGTCCTTCACGACCTTTTAAGTGGTTGAACGATTTTTGTTAAGAAACGAATTTGGTATAAAAAATTATTTTTTTCTGAAAATAAGTATGAAATTGCTATTTTACATAACGGGTAGTGCACAGGTTTGAAAAACTAGTTCTGTGCGTTTTTATGCACATTTCATACGTCCTTGTATTGAAAGTATTATTGGTATTAACAAAGATTCATAAACTACGTTATTGTAGAAAATTTTAAATAAAAAGAAGTTACTGTTCAGGAATAAATAAAAAAAAAAATAAACCCTGATCTCCGCGAGGTTAGTTTTGTTTCCTCTATGTACTTTCGAACTGGAAATAAATTAGTATTATAATTACTGCAGGTAAATTATTTATTATAATTTTATTTTGTTTTAAATTTGATACATTGACTTGGAGCTATGATTCTTCATATCGATTAAAATATATTCAAATTATGATGAAACTATTTTTAAAAAATTAAGGCCAATTTTTTCTCCAAACCAGATTTCTTTTAAGAACAGGAAGTTTATGTAATGTTTTTTTACTAGTTATTTAAAAGTCCTTCACGACCTTTAAAGTGGTTGAACGATATTTGTTAAGAAACGAATTTGGTACAAAAATGATTTTTTTTCTGAAAATAAGTATGAAATTGCTATTTTACATAACGGGTAGTGCACAGGTTTGAAAAACTAGTTCTGTGCGTTTTTATGCACATGTCATACGTCCTTGTATTGAAAGTATTATTGGTGTTGCAGGATGCATTCCACAGAGGTACGTTTTTGGGCTGATGGGTTTCCTGGCGGTGGCCAACGCCTATGCCATGAGAGGATGCCTCAACCTGGCCATCACAGAGATGGTGGTCCAGCACCACCATGGCAGCAAGTCAACAGGTGTTGTCGATCCTTACGCATGTCCTGGCGAGGGACTGCTATCAAACAGCACGAATCACGTAAGTACCGTATACCAAAAAACAGCTGAACTCTGGTAATTTGCTAGAGAATTTGCCAAGATATTAAATTAGTAGTTCAAGGAACACTCGCAGTATATTCTTAATTAACATACAGAGCACTCCACAATAGCGCACCTAACCTTTTCCACAAATTTACGAAAAGTTTTATTGGACCAACTTCATTAGAAAGTTTATGCTCATTCTTTATGAAGTGTAAAATCATGATAGGAAGCCATTATTACAGGAAGTAGCCAGCAACTAAATTCTAAACGTTAAATGAAAGCCCGCCATCTTGAAAGGGAAGTGAATGGAAAAATCTTACACATACGTCGTTCGGGCGTTATACAAGCTACCTTCGTACCAAATTTCAAAACAATCTGCCAATGCTTTTGACCAAAATTGCGTGTACATCGTTAAATCAGAGGCCGACATCTTGAAATGGAAATAAATAGAAAAAAATTGTTACTCATGCGTCATTTGGGCTTAATATAAATTAACTTTGTAAGGAATTTCAAAACACTCGATCAATGCGTTTCGCCAAAACTGCGTACACTCGTCATTGTTAAATCAGATTTTTTCTTTTTTGTTTTTGTTATTTTAAGGCGAAAAGCACATTGAGGCTATTATCGCCTCCCTAAATGTAAGTGTAAGTGTAAAGTGTTAAAGTCGTAAGTGTAGTGTTGTAAGTGTGTGTTAGACTCGGGTAACACGTTGCGAGGGACGTCTAAATCCTCTCAATAGATGCAGCTAGTCTGCAACACCCTGCGGGCGTTAAATCAAAGACAATCATCTTGAAACAGAAGTAAGTAGGGGAAAATATTACACATGTCATTTGAGCTTTATGCAAAGTACCACCGTATAAAAATTTAAAAAAAACAGTGCGTTTGGCTATAACTGTGTTTACTCGTTCTTGTAACTGAGAAGCCATCATCTTGAAACGGAAGTAAATGGGAAACAATCTACGCATACGTCGTTCGGGCTTTATACAAGTTATCTCCGTGCCAAATTTCAAAATATCGGTCAACGCGTTTGGTCAAACCTGCGTAACAAACCAACGGCGTGTTGAAACAGAGGTCTCGTTTCGCTCGATCAACAAACTTTCATACATTCGGTTCAACAGAATTGAGATAAAAAATTTTAAACAAATGAAATTTACGTTACTAGAGAAAAATGAAAAATCCTATTGCGGTCAGAGTTTATTTTTGATTTTTTCGATTCACTTCTGTACAGTGAATTTCTTTAATTTCAAATTTTCTACCATGATTAGCTAAGTTTGTACCGCCATCTGTAATGAAAATTTGAAAACAAATAAAGAAGACCGATTTTTGTTTCAATTTTTTTTAGCTTTCAACGCTATTTTTATAAACTGGTATTATTGTGTACTTCTTTGCAAAAAAGTGAAAGAAAGTATAATAATGTTTTGTACAAATATTTACACATTCTTTTTTGTAGTTAATTTTAATTTTATGCAGGGTTTTAACGTAAATTTGATCACTAATAAAAAATTCTTAATTCAGTATAACAAATTTAAAATAAAAGAAATTTACAATACAAAAGTAAATCGAAAACATCCAGATGGTGGTCAAGGTTTGTGTTTGTCGATTTACTCCCGAATTGTAGATTTTTTTATTTAAATTTGACATATTTATTTCAATTGTGAATCTTCATTAGCCACTAACTTTTTAACAAAATCTAATTTTTTTTGCACAAAACTTATATATTTCCTTTGTGTACTTTTAGAACTACAAAAACGCGAGAAAAATTTCACCAAAAAAGACTTGATTTTTTTTATATTTCAAAAAAAAATTGTAATTTGGCAAGCAATTACTATGCCAATTATCATTGAAATATATCGTTTAGGTGGAATGTGTTGGCCTACTGACACGCAAAAAGAAACTTTAATATCGAAACACTTTTTTGGAATTAGGAAACCAGAAAACAGTTGTACGCATCAAACCAATCGATTTTCCCCACGATAATCATAAATTGCATTTGTATAGTGAGAAATAAAATCAGCTGATTAAAGGACGCCGGTTTCACTGCTCTTTGATAGGACAGCAAAAATTACTAGTACCTACACAAGCCTAGTAACTAATGAACCCATTCACTTTGTACAGACCCCAGATACTGAATAACAATATAATTTCTGCACGCAACTGTCTCGTTGACGTGATGGAAGCGAATTTTCATCAATAATTTAATTGTGTTATTTTTGACTAACAATGGAATTTGAAGTTTTTACTCGCTTTGTGTGACGTTAGGCACACTTGAGATTTTTTCCAGCGAGACAGTTGTGTGTCAAAATTATTGTTTGCCGAACCTTTTTAATAAAACGGAAATATGAAACGGAAACGAGCAAACGAATGTCGTCTCTCTATTTTTCTTCCTACTTTTCGATAACAGTACACGCGTATTATATGAAAACGTTGTGTTGCTTTGGTTTCAGCATTTTTCCTTAGTTGAACAAAACGAGCACCTTGTAACCGTTTATAATACACTCGAAATTATTATAAACGTTTATAACAATTATTATTAGTATTACTAGTTTTTAACAACATAACCTGAAACTTATTATAGCCTATCAGCTGTTCAATGAAGTCAGCTGATCGTTACGAATTAATATAAAACAACTGATCTTTTACTATAACTACAGTAAATAATATATAAGCTAGGTGCACGTATTTATCTAAACAAAACAAGATATTTGTAAACATATGTTCAAACTAATTATACTGTATATTCAGCAAAGATACCATTAACAAAAGCTTCGGTAATGTCGGTAACTCCCCGAGTTCCACACGTGTATTTTTTCATAACCGAACTTGTTAAAACGATTTCTAAAATTCCATTTCCAGTTTTAAATGAATCAAACCAAAATTTTCAAAAGCTATAGTGCCAAAAAAAATACTTCGGACCCCATTTTCTTAAGATCTTACCGTTATGCCTGCACCAATAACTGATTTTCCAATGGGATATTAATATTACCATCACTTGCCCAACACAATAACGTGCAGATGGCCCCACATATGTACATATATTTGTTTACAGATAATAAATCAAAAAGCAGTTAAAAGAGTAATAAACCAGATATATGACTCCTTTCATATCTAATCTTTTTATAAATTCTGCTCAGAGTTAAAATTACAGTTTGATGTTTAGCGTTATGTAGGTGTACTGGTTCGTTATTACCGCATTCCCTTAGAAAATGAGCTAATATTATGGTAATATCCAGATCTGGAAGTAAGCACCTCTTTTGTTCATTCCATATAAGTTGAGAGTGAACATACATACAAGGGCTGTCACATTTCGTTCTACCCTACCTTCGAGCCTATCTTCTATGCTTATTAGTAATCTGTCCATATTGGGTCATCAGTTAAAAAAAATATAATTTATAACGCATTACACTAGTAGTTCAAAGAATATTTGATCTCGCAGTATATTCTCAATTAATATAGATAGCGCTCGTAATTTTCTGCCAATTTAACCGGTAAACGTAACATTTACGAAATATATTACTGGATCAACATTATCTGATATTCTATGTTATTTCTCAAAAACGGCGAAAATTATGATAGGTTTTGCCGTTGAGCCAGTATTACAGTGAATAATTAGCAAGTATATTCTCATCTTTGAATCAGCACCAGCCATTTAGAAACGGAAATGAATGGGAAAAATCTTACACGAGTTGTTTGGACTTTATATAAGGTAACTTCGTATCAAATTTCAAAACAATTGGTCAGTTCTTTTGGCCAAAACTGCGTATATTTTCTTCGTTAAATCAGAAGCCGTCGTCTTTGAAACAGCAGTGATTGGGAAACAAATCTTACACATACATTGTTCGGGGTTTGTACAAAGTACCTTTGTATCAAATTTAAAAACAATCGGTCTATGCGTTTGGTCAAAACTGCGTACAATCGTCACTATAAATCAGAGGGGCCACCATCTTGAAACGGAAGAAATGAGAAAAAAATTACACGTACATTGTTCGGGGTTTATACAAAGTACCTTTGTATCAAATTTTAAAACAATCGGTCTATGCGTTTGGCAAACACTGCATACAATCGTCACTATTAATCAGAGGGGCCGCCATCTTGAAACGGAAGTAAATGGGAAAAAATATACATATACATTATTCGGGCTTTATACAAGGTATCTCCGTATCAAATTTCAAAACTATCGTTCAGTGCGTTTGGCCAAAACTGCGTAAAAACACACAAACCCAATGCCGAACGATCGAGTTGAAACAGACACTTCACTTCGCTTGTTCAAAGATACATAAAACAAGAAGAAAATTTTATTTATATAATTTTTTTATTATTTTACAATTTGTACACAAACGTGAATTATAAATCTTAATATATGTCCAAAATTTGAGCAACAATTAATGAACCGATTTTTAAAAAAATAGCCCTTTTTGTCGGGGTTTTCTGAGATAAGTTTTGCATCCGTAGATTTTACTTTAGTACTTACATACTATATTTAATCAAATTTTAATAAAAACGGTTCGGTATAATTTGTAGAAAATCATATTTTTAATAGTTTTTTTTTACATAAAAGAAGCCTTAATTTTTTTTCAAAGTAATAACATTTCCCGATATAGGTCTATGGGTAAACCCGACTAAAATACGAAATTTAATTATAATCGTTCATTAGTCCAGTCTTCAGCTATACCGTCTGCATTAGCCCAAGTGTGCACAATAGTCGGACGTTAAACTCCAAAAAAAAAAAAAAAAAAAAAGTCTTCAGCTATAAGCAGAAACACATAGAAGAAAGAATGAATACTCGTTTCCAAACTTTCTAAGGTAACTATTGCAGTGCAACTTTATATATCTACAGTATTGTGTCCCCTTTCTCTATTTCTAAGATGCTCAGTTACAGTGCCATCTCCAGTACTAGTCCCTTCACCTAGTCTACGATTTTGAGAGGATTCAAGGTGGGTAACTCTTCCTACCTTTAACTGGTGACTTCCCAATTCCATTATTGAGGGGTTTGTAGATGATGGCTCTGCGCTAATTGCCTTTCAATTCCTCGCCGTTACTTTTGACCCCTATCACAGAGATTGTGCCCCATTTGCCCCGCAGGGGGGTTCAGACTAGCTGCTCCTATTGAGAGGATTTAGACGTCCCTAGCGGTACCCGAGTCTTAACACACACTTACACTTACAACACTACACTTACGACTTTAATACTTTACACTCACACTTACATTTAGGGAGGCGATAATAGCCTCTATGTGCTTTTCACCTTAAAATAACAAAACAAAAAAAATGTGTCCATTTGGGCAGTTTTCTGTTGTGTGTGAGTTCTCGCTCAATCCATTTACATTATTACTCATCGGAGTGTGAGTAGCTAGGGAAATCGCCCACACAGAGCACCGCATGCTTGAGTAACGCTAAGGTACACTGGGAGGTTACCGAGTCTCCCAAGGCTCCGTCCTTACACCATTAAGCCGCTGTTATACACTGTCAGCACGGGCCGCTTTACACTTTAGCGTTAGCCAAGTTGTGTAGAGTAGTGACTGTATATCTTGAGTAGTTGAATGAGAGTTGCATGAGCTAGTGATACAGTGGGATCACTAAACCCATCAGCGGCTCATTTCAGTTGCCTCCGTCGGTAAACAAACACACAGATGGACAGACAAGTAAATTAAAACCACTTTTTTACATGGAACTGAGAAAACGGATATCCTTTGAAATGTCAAAGTCGATTTTTTTCATGATCACAAAATATTGTACTTTTTTTACTCTGTAAAATTGCCAGCATAACGATATGGGTTGGATTTCCCTATAAATAACATGAACTGCTTTGCATAAGGAAAAAAACTATTAGGCCCTACGTTGTTATTAATAACATTTCATTGAAATTACGTCTTAAAGTTACAAAACCTAAAACCCTACAAGGAAAATACCTTCTGCGACCCAGGTCTGTCTGTCTGTCTGTCTGACCACGCATTAAATATGGTAATTACCCATCTTATATACTAACATTATTCTAATAAAATTGACATTTCCTTTTCTTTATTTTCTACAAAATCGTTTCCTAATGTCACATAATTATACAATTGCTTTTCCTTCTTATTACCTGAAGAATTTCCAAACAACACAACGAGGAAAATCTTCAGCAGTAACTTTCGTTATATTTATCATCCTACCTTCAAGCTCGTGTTATACACGTGTTTTAGGTTTCACATTAGAGGGGAGCCGTTTACGAACGAACGGATCAAAATGAACAAATCTTAAGTGAACTAATCCGCAGACTAGTTTGTGATGAAACGCGTAGTTCTCGCAATCAGCGCTCCTAACGACTTCTTATGAAACTACAATACATCAATTTTAACAATATGCAGAATAAGCAAAAGCAGCTATTAACGTACGTTATCCAAGTAATAATGCTGATTCGTATATAAACGCCTTTTAGTGCAGTACAGAATATGCCTTCACATTATAGCGAATACTTCGTTTATTCTATTAGTGTTTAGTTCTGATAGTTCAGTAGTTTATTTCGTTCACTAGTTCAACTCTACAATAATTGGCGAACGAATAACTATTGTTTAGTTCGATTAGTTCAGTAGTTCATTTCGTTCACTAATTCAACTCTACAATAGGGGATTGCGAACGAATAGTTCAATTTATTGAACTACTGTTTAGTTCGATTAGTTCAGTAGTTCATTTCGTTCACTACGGTAGTTCAACTCTACAATAGTTTGCAAATCTTACACTTTAATTCCATCGAATGCTTTAAACACTAACAAATATACATAAAAGCAGATCTAAATTAACAGGAATAGATTTAATAATACAGGTATGCACAGTTTATTTAATTACTGTTTAGTTCGATTAGTTCATTAGTTCATTATGTTCACTAGTTCAGCTCTACAATAGTTCGCGAACGAATGAAATGACTTACATCAGTAATATTTTTTTTGCCAACGGAGAATTATTATTGACTCTTCTTGAGTCATTATTTGTAAATTTTACATATAGCACTATTTTGTTTTCAATTTTAATTAAATTTTTATTTATTTACTAATAAATTCATAGATTAATAGGGAATGTCTTCTCTAAGGCAGGATTTCATCGTCAGAATATTTATATTTTTCACTACAACAAATTTTCTGTAAAAATGCATTCTTGTTTTTATTTGATCATTACAAGCATGTTTGGTATTCAACTTAATATTTAGTAAGCTTCCAACAGTAGTAACATTTAAACTACCTTTGTCTGTTGACCGGATATTATTAATGATTGAAAATACTCTCTTTCCTGGTGCAGAAGTTGCAGGTAGACACATACAGAACTCTTAATAATTTAAAAACTTCCTATTGTCTGCTTTAGATTTCGTAATAGGTATCAAATCACTTAACACAAGTTCTTCAAATAATTCAAACCAGTGGAATTTTGTGTCAAATACACAGGCCGGCACCCTTCCCCGGACAAGAGTGAAATCCCGAAAGTATGAAGACCCTAAAAATACGTCTAACATATAATGAAATCGTGTAACAAATGATAACATGAAATTATTTTAGGTGTTGTTTGCGCATGTCGCGGGACAATTTATTGTGAAACAATATCGGAAAACTCCCCTCAAATGTAACTGTTCATCCCCAAATTAAGACACTATTACGTATACATCGAGAGCTAAAGACAATAGTCAAAAATTGGTTTATTTTCTCTCAAAACCGAATAGATTTTTTTCAAATTAAATCATAAACCTTGAGCACAGTCGTAGTTTCTTTTATTTTCGTTCTGCAACTGTTAATTTTTATTATTTAAATAAACACGCTGATTAGAGTTAAAAATTTGCATGCGACCAATGTTTTTGCAAAATGTAATAAGCCAAGAAAAGGTAGACTGTCCTGTGTTTTTCTGTTGATAGGTATAAAAGCGATTTTTCAAAGAGAAATTTAATGAGAAAATTTGTGTAAATACACTAGCTTATTATCGAAGTCCAATTATCGAAGTTATTCGAGATATATTTTTTAATTTGCTATTTTACGTTGGAGATTCGACTACCGAAATTCATATATTTGGGTAATAAACCAAATTCCTATTTTTCATATTCTTTGACCTTGCTGTTTACACGATCGATCGGTGTCGCTGAGTCGCGCTATAGGTAAACAAATGTACGACACAAATTCTCGGAATAAAACAACCATATCGTTTCAGGAAAAAGGTTTAACTCATTTACTGTGTTATATCTATTCACTACACGTGTTTTATAATAACAATTGATATTTATTGGCAAACAAAAACTTCTTAAGGTAATGTGGCCATGTGGCCTATCTTATTGTTTGATAGCGGGCAATAAAACCTGAGATTGTTTATTGTTTTATGAATACAGGAAAACTTAATTCAGCAGTGATAATTACGCAGTTAACGTATTGGTACTGGAGCCATTGTGGTAATTCCCAGACTCAGGATCTTAAAATGAGCGCCGATCTTGATCACCAGATCCTTTTTTCCATTCAACCGTTGAGCATTTTTTTATCATAACATTTTTCATCTAACACTGTATTGAAAATCTGATTTCAACGACGTAATCAGCATCGAAATCTGCACAACTAGCTCTGTAAATTACAAAATTCATTTGAAATACTATTTGAAAGTTTAAAATCCTGTTTTAAGCAGATTTTAACTCTTATTTAACTCTACGATGGCAAAATATAAATTTCAAAAAGCGTTTTTTAATTACTTTCAGCAAGACAGAGTCAATCGTAATTATTTTATTAAGCGGCTTTATTAAACAATAATAGCGTTTGAAATCTAACTTCTTGTATAAAAGCTGTTGGGGCACACACACACACACACACACACACACACACACACACACACACACACACACACACACACACACACACACACACACACACACACACACACACACACACACACACACCGAGGCGGCCGCGATAGTGGTGGCGCTAAAACAGTTTGAACACAAATACAATAAATCTACTGTAAAGGTTATAAGGGTTAAGTAAATAAAATAAATGGCTTATTGTGAACAAGAAAAATGTTTACAAACGCCATTCTAATTTGCCTTTATAAACAATTGTCTGCTTATTATTTATCGAAAACAGCCTGATCAGTAATCACAACAAAAACTGAAACCCAACATCTTAACGTAACCTAAAAACACGATAGTAACAAAATAATACTAATTAAAGAGAAAAATTATCACAATTGTTTTAATTTACCGCCTACAGGTGTAATTTTACAAGTACTGTACTTTAAGATTGTATAGGTTTAATCGCTTTTTTATGATTGTTAATTAGACACTTTCATCATAAAGTAATTAGGAATAGTGTAATAATGCTTTTATTTTATTCCGTAATATTCTTCTTCTTTTTTATATTTTTGTACTTTGGATGGTGTAGAGCATGCAAAATGTTGTGCACTTTTACATATTCAGTAAAAGTTACTGTCATATTTGAAAATTTTGTACCGTTGCTCGCAAATCAAGCAAGACTTCTGATCGCTGCAAAATTTAACTCCAGTCTAAATGAATACACAGATCTAACTAATAAGTTACAGCTGATCTTTACTGCTCTGTGTTCGCTGCAAAATTTAACGCCAGTCTGAATGAATACACAGATCTAACTAATAAGTTACAGCTGATCTTTACTGCTCTGTGTTCGCTGCAAAATTTAACGCCAGTCTGAATGAATACACAGATCTAACTAATAAGTTACAGCTGATCTTTACTGCTCTGTGTTCGCTGCAAAATTTAACGCCAGTCTGAATGAATACACAGATCTAACTAATAAGTTACAGCTGATCTTTACTGCTCTGTGTTCGCTGCAAAATTTAACGCCAGTCTGAATGAATACACAGATCTAACTAATAAGTTACAGCTGATCTTTACCGCTCTGTGTCGCAAAATTTAACGCCAGTCTGAATGAATACACAGATCTAACTAATAAGTTACGGCTGATCTTTACCGCTCTGTGTTCGCTACAAAATTTAACGCCAGTATGAATGAATACACAGGTCTAACTAATAAGTTACAGCTGATCTTTACCGCTCTGTGTTCGCTGCAAAATTTAACGCCAGTATGAATAAATACACAGGTCTAACTACTAACTTATATCTGATTTTCACCGGCCTGTGATCGCTGCAAAGTTAAACGCCTGTCCGAATACACAGATCTAATTAGATTAATGAATGAATTACACCTGATCGCCATCGCAAAGTACTTGTGTTATAATACACTTGTATAATACTTGTAATAATACTTGTATAATACTTGTAATACTTGTATAATACGCAAATAAATTCTTGTGTTATTTGATTTATTGAATATTTGGACAAACAGCAAATAATATTTTGTCCAAACAGAAGAACGAGTTTGACTGGGACGAGAAGACCCAAGGATACATCCTGAGTGCGTTTTTCTGGGGCTACGTGATCACACACATACCGGGAGGTTTGCTGGCCGAGAAGTTTGGCGGCAAGCAGACATTAGGGCTGGGAATCCTGTGCACCGCTATACTTACCATCGTCACTCCTTTTGCCGCAAGGGCGGGCGCGCACTGGCTCATCGCCGTACGCTTTGTGGAAGGCTTGGGAGAGGTAAGTGGCTTCACTTATTTGTAACAACAATAACACCAGCATTTAAAACTTACATAGGAACTATAAAACACGTGTGGAGTGGTAGAAAACATTTTATATATAATATTCTTTGTGTGTGTGTGTGTGTGTGTGTGTGTGTGTGTGTGTGTGTGTGTGTGTGTGTGTGTGTGTGTGTGTGTGTGTGTGTGTGTGTGTGTGTGTGTGTGTGTGTGTGTGTGTGTGTGTGTGTGTGTGTGTAAAAGCACTCTAGCATTTACAATTTTGGCATGATTCAAACTTGTCACAACAATTGATATTAGTAAAAGCTGGGATATGTTTGTTATTCAATGTAAACCCGTTCAACCGTTTCGATTTTTTTTCTTTTAACGTCCGACTTTTGTGCACACTTGGGCTAATGCAGACGATGGGATGATTTATAGCGTATGAAAATGGCGGCAATTCAAAATTTTAGAAGTATTAACTTCTTTGTCTTACTCTTATAAAAAATCTTATTATTGTATTTCCAAAATCTACAGTCTGTTTAAATAAAGATTAGAATTTAATTTGGCTCTTAGATTGACGAGGGAACAGTGTTGATAATGCATTGCTTGCGATATGATTTAACAGCGGTAATTTGGCTACATTTCAAAATTGATTGGCCAACTATTTGCCGGTATGAATCTTCACTTGTACTTCAGAATGAAAGCTATTCTAATTCTCGCTTTAAACTATATGTCTTGATAAGTCTTGCTAAAAAATGTGTTTACAACAAACATACTACGTTTATTCATCTACTTCAAAGTAAATGAGGAAGCGTTATTTGATTTCAGGGAACTACATTTCCAGCCATTAACGTGTTACTAGCTCAATGGGTGCCGCCCATGGAAAGAGGAAAACTTGGTTCACTAGTATTTGCAGGTGAGCAAACTAGTAATTAAAATTTAATCAAAATCATTGGCGACGTTTTAGTTAGATCAGCCCATGTGCACTGTGGAGTAATTAACAAATAGTGGTGAGTTGTGGCTTATTGCCTTAAAACTGGGAAAGGCCAGTTTTGCCACCATGACAATGCAACAGCTTGCAAAATTGTAAAATAAGAAAAATATCCTATATCTAGTTATTGAAAGGCATTAACACTGATTTTTAAATCAGTCACATAATAGTCTACGCTGTATTATATGTTATGGCGTAGACATGTAAAACAAACATAACTAGACATGTAAAACAGACATAACTAAACATGTAAGGCATCTTGACCTGCAAAACAGATAAAACTAGCAATTAAAAAAAACTAGACTTGTAAAAAGACATACTAGATATGTAAAACAGACAAAACTAGACATGTAGAACAACTAACAGACAGACATACCAGACATGTAAAAACTAGACTTGTAAAAACAATCTAGACATGTAAAACATCTACACATGTATAACAACTGGACTTGTAAAACAGACAGTCTAAACATGTAAAAAAAACATATAACTAGACGTGTAAAACATTTAAACATGTAAAACAGACATTTTAGACATGTAAAACAATTGGACTTGTAAAATAGACAGTCTGGACATGTAAAAGAGACATAATTAGACGTGTAAAACATTTAGACATATAAAACAACATTTAGACAGACTAGATATGTGAAACAGGCATAACTACACTTGTAAAACAGAATAGATTTGTGAAACAGACATAACTAGACAGACTGGACATGTAAAACAGATATAAGGTATGTAAAACAGACTAGACATTTAAAATAGTTTAGACATGTGAAGCAGACATAACTAGACATGTAAAACAAAATATATTTGTGAAATAGACATAACTGGACAGACTGGACATGTAAAACAGACATAACTGAACATGTAAACCTCGCACTGAAATAACTAGTCAGTCAAGTTATAAATACAATAATATTTTTTGAATGGTTTTAAACTTGCGTTAATTTGAATTCCTGTCTTGGAGACATTTTTTAATATCACTTTGATTCAAAAACGTTAGTTTGTGTTAATGTTATTATTGACGAAATCCATCTTTTACCGTAAAGAAAACTCATTTTACAATTATTTACAATGAACACAAAATATGACAATGAACACAAAATATATTGTAACATTAGACAAAACGTATAGCTTAGTACTGAATAAGTCAAAAAGATTATTAATAACAATATGGAATGCCGGCTAACAACTACAGAACTGTAAAAATATTCAGTATTTGGGTATATTGGTGCCGTTATGGCAAGTGATATAGAGCCTAATTACTCGTATATACGAGAAATAGCATTCTTCCCGCCACCTCCCGAATGACACAACCTAAAGTTATGTCATAAATGTTTGCTATATAGGAGTGTGTAGCCTAAGGTCTACTGTCTATTCCAAAAACATATTTTCCTATAAATAATGAGAAACACTTCGTCAACCCACCGAATTGACGAACTGTACTTATGAACTTATTACGGAAACAAATAAGTTTTGTACTCTATTATGCATTTATATTATTGATGGAGTGGAACCGCCTGGAGTTGTTCGATTCTACTGAAGTATCGAGTCTATTATCGAAAGGAAAGTAACGATACCCAAAAGCATCGAATATTTACGATGTCAGTATAAAGGCCTTTTCATTTCAAAACAAACAAAACTATTGGTTATTGAGTACTCTATAGTTTATTTAAAAGAGGAGGGTTCAATAATACACCAGTAAATGTACAATATAAACTGAGTATATTGAGCACAAAGAAATTTTTCACAACAATTCAGTGCAAGTTAAAGAAGGTATTATGATGTTATCTGGACTGTGATCGTCAACATAAATAATTAGAATAGGTTATTGGCTACTAAGTTATAATCAATGGCTGTTAATATTTTTAAAGACAAAATACAGAAGTAAAATTATGAACTTAATGACTAACACGGGATAAAATTATAATACGCGTGTTTTAAACAACTTATTACAAAATTATTTGACTTAAATAGACCTAAACTAGACCCTTCCAGAAATAAAATAATTTCGCGATTTTCAAGTTTTCAACAGTAACAGACAACGAGACTGTGGCACACAGAGTAATAAAATAAGTATTAATAGTAAGCAGAGTACATAGTACTAATGTGTTTTGTTTCATTTGCCACTTCGCCTTTTACGATTTAAGTACTTTTCTTCCAATACCAAGTTAGTACTGAAATAAAAGTGTCCATAGCAAAATTACTTAGTATCGAAATGAAAATATCGATGCTGCACGAATATTTACTAGAATCGAAACAAGCCTATTTGGAGCCTATATTTCGAGCCGTAACTGTAGCATTGTAATAACAATGAACGAATTAATGACTTCCTAGAGTTACTATTGCACTACTACCTTGTAGAGCTATTTCTATATTCATGAGATGCTCAGTTACAGCGCCTTCTGCAGTACTAGTATCTTCATCACCTAGGATTTGGTGTGGATTCAAGGCGGGAGACTTCTAATCAGTGACTCCCAATTAATTATTGAAATACTTACAGATGCTTGCTGTGGCTTTCAATGTTTCCTCCTTATCTTTCTTTTGATCCTTATCATGGAGGTTGCGCCCCATTTGGCCAGTTTTTTGTTGTGCATTGATTTTCGCTCATTTTATTTACATTGCTATCCGCCCGCACAGAGCTCTGCATGCATGGGAGCTTTCCAGGTATCCCAGGGTTACGTTTGATACACCATTAGTCCGGTGTGGTACACTCCATTAGCACTGATCGCTTTAGCACTGGTCAGCCAGGATATGTAGAGTAGTGAATGTGTGTCTTGATTAGACGATTGGGTAATATGGGTACGGTGGGATCGCTAAAACTATCAGCTGTTCATTTCAGTTACCTCCGTCGGCGTCGTAGTACCAAGGATGTAAATATTAAAACATAATTAATAACATAAATCACTTAAGGTTTTTTCATTTTTCGTTGTCAACCACATAATTATTTGAAACAATATTTTTGTACACAGGTAACCAAATAGGCACCGTTGTTTCGTCCATTCTTACCGGCCTTTTGCTCAAATACTTCGAAGGCGACTGGCCGGACGTCTTTTATTTCTTCGGAAGTCTGGGAGTCATCTGGTACATAGCCTTCTGTTTTACGTGCTACAACGATCCCGCGTCCCATCCTTACATATCACAAGAGGAGAAGGATTATTTACAAGAGACCATAGGATGTCTGAAAAGGAAAGAAGTGAGTTTTCACATCAGTTCTTGTATCTGTTTGTACATAACCTATATCCTTGCGTCTATAATACATACAGCTCCCACCCAATGTTGAAATCAGGATGCCAGAATGAAAGGTAAAATACACGTAGTACCAAAACCCGACATCAGAGTGCTCTTAACTCGTTTTTCTACTACCTGCCTATCCGTTAGTCTATAAATTTCTGCAGTGATATGAATTTATCGTACACTCGATTAAGATGTCTATTAAATATCATCAGTGATTCATGCATTAACAAATAACCTAATTGTAGCTCAAAACCTAACCTAAAAGTTCGTGGTATATTATTCTTCTGGTAGATAGCGTTCTCAATTTTCAGTCACACAATTTCCTACGCAGTTTGATCTCTATGTATTATAGACTCAAGGTTATAATCCAGAATTGCACATATGCTACCCTCCGTTGCAATTGTGTTAACCTATATTTTTCTTTCCCAGAATCTTCCACCTACACCGTGGAAGGCTATGGCCCTTTCGCTTCCGCTAATTGCGCTGATTATCGGGCAGATTGGGCACGACTGGGCACTATTCATGGTTCAGACCGATCTACCCAAGTACATGAGGAGTGTAATGAAATTCAGCGTAGCTCAGGTAAGTTTACAGCATTGGAAAATGTTACACGCTATATCCGGTAAATTTATTTTCCACCTAAATGTACTCTTTTTCTAAACAATATCGTAAAAATATTTTTTTTCTCAAAAACTAATGTTCTAGAGATTTTTTTTTTGTTGAAAAATTAAACTTTCTGCATAATATGATAGGCATAAAGATATTTTATTCTGCATGAAACAGTACGGTAGTTCTTGTAGAAAATTGAACATACACAGGCGCGTCCAGTAAGAAAGTATCATTTTGTTTGAAATCAGGGGTACCTGATTACATTTCAAGGTTTGCTTAATTTTCACTTCTGCTAAAAGTTTTGTTTTTGTTTGGTTAGTGGTATTGTATATTTTAAGGTTATGAATTAATAGCTCTGTTACCTTTTCATGATTTATACACATCATTAAATGTTTCTAATAAAAAAAAAAGAAATAACAAAAATAAATAAGTTTGTTTATTTCTTTAAATCGGTTTTTAACTTTTCAAAAACAATTGCATTCAATCAGTTGATGAAAAAAACTAAAAATTATAAAAAATCTGGTTTTCTCAAATTTATTTTGATCAAACTTAGTTCGTATGTACACTTTAAGTTCTCAAAAAAAGTATAGCCTGTATTGTTGTCGTTCCCAAAAACGGAAAAACAACAGTACTAGAACTATAATGAAAAAATTCTGTTATTGAACTAAAAATCATTTATCATGTTTTATCTTCTATTTATATTTTAATTACGATAATTTGTTCGAAAACATGACAAATTAACAAAGCTTGTTCTTAACAAACATAACCTAAAACTTATTATAGCCTATCAGCTGTTCAATGAAATCAGCTGATTTTTACGAATTAATATAAAACAACAGATCTTTTAATATAACTACCAAAATTAAATTAACGATACATTTCATACTTAAATCGATCAAATTTCTTCATAGTTTCGATAGTGCGTTATCGATAGTAGGTTATCATGTGCGTCTTCATACGATCCTTCCCGGTTTGATCCCGGCAGAAGCATAGACATTTTTAATTATATATAATTTAATATGAGACCTGCGACACACAAAATATACTGTTAGATATCAATATAAACACGTTCCTTGCACCACGCGTCCCGCAAAATCCAACAATCAAAACCAGCCCTAAAACATGACGTATGTTAAAACCGAAATAATTTAATTTTCTTCTTCATTTGTTTTGTCCTGTGTTTGCAGAATGGCTTCCTGAGCGCTTTGCCCTTCATGGTAATGTGGATTACCGCCATCATCTCCGGCTGGTTGAGCGACTTCCTCCTCTTACGCAAATGCGCAAGCGTGGAGTTTGTAAGAAAGCTCTTCACTACTATTGGTAAGAACTGTAACTTGACCAACTGTTGTAATTTTGGTTTAATTTCGTTTGTGCTAGCTCTGAAGTAAATAAATTCATTTCAATGACGTATCCAGGTTGCTGTAGAAATTTGATCTCAGGTTGCTGTAGAAATTTGATCTACTTAACCGTCTGTGACTAAATTAAATATCTTATACTTATGTCATATTATTGACGCGTTTCGGGACTAAAGTCTCATCTTCAGAACCCCTCGTAGTAGATCGTCACACATTAAAATTTTTATGAAAAATACACAAAACGTATTACGTAAAACATTACAATAAATACGCATGCGCACGCGGGGTCTCGGAATCGACTGATTCTCCGGAACCGCAAGTACTGCTCAGTTGCGAGGCTTGTCTTAATTTAAGACCTTTATCGATGTGTCATATATTGCGTTTGACCTGAAATTTAATTGATCATTCAATAAGCGATTTGGTTTCTCTATTAGATTAGATTAAATACTATAGGAAGGGATTATAAAACCCCAGGCACTGCGACAGTTATACCTATTGTGCAACTAAACCTCTGAAGCACTAGTTCAGCAGATTGGTGTCCTTATCAAGTTCCAATAATCCACTGACTAGCTCAACCTGCTGGAAGTCTAAAAACCGTTTGTCTCCTGGTAGCAAGAGCCTCACAGTCATAAATTATGTGTTCTGCAGTTTCCTTCTCTTTATTGCATAAGCTACTCACGGTTTCTCCGTGGTACATGTGCTCTTCATGTGCACCCTCAGACCACATTGCCCAGTAATGAGCTCCTGAATTGTGTTCTAGCCAAGACGTCTACCGTCCCTCTACGTTCTCCATGAGGAACCTTATCCAAAAGACGCATATATGGGAATTCCCATGAAGGTTATCCCATCTTGAGTGGTGTTACTTGTTAATCAACCTACTTATAACAGACTCGGCCAAAGATAGAAAGATCCCTAAAGACTGGGTCTGATAAATTCAGATGCAGACCCAAGTCCAGCCAGTCAGTCTGCTTCCCTATAATCCTCAACCACCTTATGCCCCAGAGTCCAGTGAAGAGTAACTCGGTTTCCCAGAGACAAAGAGCATTGAAGTTATTCTGACTCTCCCTGACCAGCTTGGACCGAATTGTAGGACCCAGTCAGTGGTTTGATTGCAGCATGACTATCAATATAAATATGAATGCAAGCCTTCTGGAAGGCCCTTTTCAAATTCTTCCAAACACAGTTACTAATGGCCTTCAGCCTGGAATACTGTTGCATACTATCCCAGGGCAACAGTACATGTCTTTGAGTCATCTGTATACCATACTAGGTCTCCAGATTTTCCCAACACACAATCTTCCTCTCCAAATGTCATCTTGACATCAAAGGGTCAAGAAACCATATGTTGTTTGACCATTTGATCAGTCGCCATCATTAGAGTCGGATCTCTAATAGTTTCTGTGATTCTAACATGCCCCAAAGTTGAGGATAGCCAGTGTCCACTATCCTGCAGCCCATATGCTGCTTTGGTTCCTCTATACATTTTAAACTCTTCAAAGGCACCCATAAATCTGCCCTTGTTGCATATGTGTAGGACCTCCAGGTTAGTCTCGAAATCAGTGTAACCATGATCGTTCTCCGTAAGATGACTTGCGTAATTTGAAGATGTGTTGGCTGTTTTTCGGTAGATACTCATTGAATCTGACGCCAAAGCTCCTACCCTTCTGATCTATTTAGAAACTATCGCATGTAATTTTATGTAATCCGGTGTTTGCTACAGCATTTCCCTCGGCTTTAGGTCGTAGTAACCAACTGGAACGCGATTGTAATATTTGTGTGCGTTGGTGAGGATTTCAGGAATGTGTTCATAATCTGTTGGTACAAGTTTGTTATTAATTCGTTTAGTTAAAGGCGTGTTAAGTTTGTTACTGTGTTGTATAATAAATTATCTACAAAGGAAACTTTATAACCATTGGCTATGATAATGTGCATTGCAGTATTAAGCTCTTCCTGAAAACCCTCCGGTTCGAGTGGTATGACCAACATTTTATGGAAACCTCATATGGTAACATATATGGTAATATTTTGAAAACGATATTTATTTTTAATAACGGTTAGGTCTAACAAATTTATTCTGTTGTTCATTTCCGTTTCAAATCTAAACTGGCTGTTTCGTTTAAATTTTCTAACTGTCCGTTAACGTGTTAATGTGTTGACGACCTAATAGGCGTGAGTTCTGAAGATGGGAGCTTTGTCCCGAAACACGTCAATAATAACAACTAAATAAAGTTACAGACGGTTAAGTAAATTTCTAACTAGTTGGGCAACATCTAACTAACCATTGTTAGCATCTGTTTATGTTATTATTTAGTTATTACCAAATTTCCATTGAAAAATGAACTATTGAAGCGACCGAAACTGCTGGTTCTATAGTAAGAACCGATACTGGTGTTTACTAGACGTAGAATAATTATATGCATTATAAACTGTCTTTGCTTTACAGCATCTATTGGACCGTCCCTCGGCGTACTGGCGGCCTCCTACGCTGGCTGCGACAGAGTACTAGTAGCAGCTCTGTTCGCCGGAGGCATGGCTTTCATGGGCTTCTTCTACCCAAGTTTGAAGGTAAACGCGCTGGATCTCAGCCCCAACTACGCCGGTACTTTGATGGCCATCGTAAACGGAATCGGCGCTATCTCGGGAGTAATCACTCCAACGCTCATTGGATACATGGCGCCCAATGTAAGTATCAGATTCTGTTTTTTAAAACTTTCTTTTTAATATAAATTGTTGTTATAATTCAACTGAGTTCTGTATTAGTATTCCTGGAACAGTTAATGGCTTATAGTACAAACTATTCTTTAATCCGAAAAATTTTTCTAAATTAGTTTGGATTTTTTGTAAAGCGTGCGCACGCGCACGCACGCACACGCACACACACACACGCACGCGCGCGCGCACGCACACTTGTTAGCGAAATTCCCATTAAAATAAGCTATTAGAACTGTCTTCACGATAACATCCAGACGCGGAACCATGAAACGAACACCGTTCCTGACCTGAGGAATACTTTTGGAGGGGTCATTAAAAACGTTTTATATACTCGTGCGCGTGTGTGAATTGGCATTCTAGCTTTTGCAATTATGGTTTAGTTTGATTCAAACTTGGCGATATTAAGCCTACACATAAAATAATAAACCTACGCGGGAAACGAATGTTTTTGAAATGGATCGTTTTGGTATGTAGGAGAGGTAAAATATACTGAGCCGGGAAAATTCGCTGGGATGGCATTTTTACTTCTCCTCCATTACGAGTACAGACCATTTCAAAAACATCCAACTTTGTATACGCAACTTTGTCATCATAGAAGTAGTGTTGTACAATGTTCATATAAAGTTAACTGTATTTTTTAACTTTCTACTTTCGTGCAAACATTTCATTCAAGGAATCGCAAAAATTTCTTAAAACGCTTGTTACAATATAATATTTCTACAACTGCATCAACTGTTTGTGTTACAGAGTACATTGTTGGAGTGGCGTAAAGTTTTCTGGATCTCGGGATGTATCGTGCTGTTGACCAATATCTTCTATATAATGTTTGGTTCGGCTCAGGTGCAGCCATGGAACGACCTCAGGACACTGGACGATGACGAAGTGGTGCATTGGAAACAGAATGCAGGTGGGTTGTCATAGCAACTAGAAAACAAACGTAATGTTACTACTGTTTAGTTCTCTACGAGTGGTTAAATTACCAAAATGGCCGGACAACCGCTGCTACTGGACTGAAGGAAAAACTGCTCGACGTGTGAAGTGATCGACTTTTTGAATGATGAATTTCTGGCGACGTAGTGCCCCAAAAAGTGATACAGTGAATTTTTGAACTTCTTGCAGCGAAACGGTTTATTATAAGACCAGTATTAATATTCCAAAGTATAAAAGTACGGAAAAGTGAAAATAGAAGTGACAAACATAACCTCAGAATTATTAGCACGCGAAAGAAGGTAACTTGTTTTTCATGGCAAAAATTATGAATTAAATGCGTATGAAAAGAATATGCGTAAGAAAGAATGAATGAAATAATGAAAAGAATATAAACTTTTTTATTTAAAAAAAAACAAGTGAACCGAACTCGACTCGGTTATAATGTTATAATAACGTGATAATGCGCATCTTGTAAGTACCTCGGTGGTGACGGTTTGGCCTAGTAACTCGTCGTAGTAAATCTAACGTGTTCCATGCAAAGTAAACAGCAATGACGTCACAATATAGTTCCGTGAAAAATGGCTTCAAATGGTAACTTAACGTAATAGAGTTTAAAAAGTTGTCAAAATTATTACTTTATGTAAGTACCAAAAGTAATTACTTTATGTAAGTCAGAAGTATCTTTCCCTTAAATATATTTTTACTAAAACGATCAAATTATGGTAAAAAAATAGATTGAAATAAAAAAAATATTATTGAAAAAATGGAGTCTATATCCTCTTCCACCCACGTGTAGTCACTTTTATTTTGACTATCAGAATCACAATCATGATTCATTGAGGTACTCACAAATTCTGTTAACTGACATTTTTAAAATATCTTCAAAACATAACACTCTAACTGCACACGACTTATTTATAGCACATACGACGGCAGTTAACACTAATTGCTATCATAAGCAAACATTGACATTCGAAAACTAAACAATCCTGTCGTGTAGTGGAATGAGATAGAAACAATCCATGTAAAAAAATTGAAAGATTGCATGAATGTTACTTTTGAAAGACAAACATTCTCGCACAATTTACGATAATACCATTCAGCGTATAAGTCGATCACGTAAAAGTTAAAGGAGTGAGTACTCAAGTTTAAGTGGCGCGCGCAGTGCTCTTGCATGTGAATACTTTAAGATTAGATGCACACAAGCTACAAACGTTATCGGTGCAATGCCTAGGCGAATGCACAATTTAGAGACATGTAGCCTATTCACACTGGACCCAATTGTTGATAAGATATTCTTTTCATACCAGATAGACTAATGGTTGATGCAGGAACGTCCGTCTATCACTGGTATCGACGTACTACACAGCATTGCACATGTGCCGCAGTGTCCTTTTTTCCCAGTCGCTTTTTTCTTTTATCAGTAATTAAGTCACTAGCACTAACGACATGAATGGAAAACCCTTTTTAAATATCTTTCATTTTTAAATGGATTAATCAAATACTTTCTGTTTCTAATATTGTTTTATAAGTTTGAATATAAAAGGTATTAGAATGATATCCCTTATGAGAGATATGTGATCCTCGCTCCTGGAGACATCTTGCGGCAAAGTGATCAACTACAGTTAAATTATAGTAGCTTCACCCTTTTTCGTTGCAGCTTGTAGCGTTCCTAGGAGCAGATAGCCCAATTACTTCGACTTTAGCTGTTGATATTTAGCACGCTTTTTAACAACTTTTTTATATATTTGGGTGTGTTTAACTGAGAAATCTTCCTTTCCAGTGGTGGAAAATTATAGAGTGATTTTGTGTTCCTAATTCGTAATCTGCTTCGAAACGCCGACAGATTGGGTAACAACTCTCCCTCCAATAACTTCCAAATAACTGTTACAGTTCTTATGCACCGATTCCAAGGGACAAGCTATAACATTGGATTACCCTACTCAGTCAGTGTTGATCTACCTGGCTATTTTGTTTTCTTTCGGTTGTGGCTTTACCGAATTGGCTCGTATTTCTACAATTCAGTATTAAGGGACAAACTAACCCATTTTGATAAAAAAATTTTAAATATCCCTAAACAATTTGATATTTTTTAAACTTTTAGTTTAAAGCCACTTTTTCTCTTGGTAAAATAACAAATTATAAAAAATAATCCGAATTTTTCTCTAACATTTTGCTCAAATTTTAGTAATCAAGAATCCAACCAAAAATAATCTGTTTTCTAAAGACTTTCGACCCGGGAACATCAGAAATTTATTTATGAAAATAGACGTCAGACATTACAGTCATTGTTTATTTTTGTCTCGAACCGTAAGTTTCTTTTTAACTAATTTAATTAATCAGTTGATGATGTGATCTTGAAAAATTAGACATTTTTGTCTTTTTTGGCGGCTTTTTTTTAGAAAGTGGAAAAGTTTGTGCAATGTTTCTGTACTGTTTATTAGTTCATTAGAACTTTCACTTGTCGAAAGTCCTATAGTTTATTTTACTCCAAAAAGCATTTTCGGTTTAATAATCTCAAAAATAATCGAATATTTCCAAATAATAAACACCAATAACTATATTTTTGTGATAGTATTATATTATATGTGCACATTAAAAGGGATCCTCTTCTCTGCGACCAACAGATCTCGATCCTCTTTTTTCGACCACTTAGAAGCTTTCAACTCATAACCCTATCTAATCTTACACGATAGGTTATATATTTACCAATCATGTTATTAATTCAAACGGAATTAATTACAATAATCACTTTAGTTGTTTGTATTCTTAAATATACAATTATTTTAATCGTATTAATCGAAATATAAATAAAAACTGTTTTTTATAATTTAAAAAAAATGTTTTTTATATTAATTGTAAACAATGGTAGTAAACATAACCTCAATTGAAGCAATATAATCGAACAAACAGCTGTGTTGCAAAATCAGCTGTTTAGGTGGAATGTTACATGATCCATTTTTTCAGTGAAACAATACAATCTGACAAAATGTTTTCTTTTTCCAGACAATTTACAACCGAGTGAAAAAAGCATCGAAATCAATTCAAAGAAAGAAAAAGAAGTGCCTTGAATGAAAAATGGAAAACAACACAATGCCTGTGTGTTGATTTTACAGTAGGTTAAGAATGCCGTATGGACAATTTGTTTTGCAATTACGGCGTGTACAGTGTTAGATAATTTAGTACAAAACGATTTTTGTAAGTCAATTTTTTTAAATGTAAAAAAAAATTAGCTGTCATATTTATGTTTACACGTAAATATTCTAGTGTGCTATTCTTTAGTTTTTTTAAAGAAAACCATATAGCTTTGTATAGTAATAAGTAGTGTAACAGCCTTAAATTTTAGGCTGGTGTTGAGGACATTATAAATAAGTGTACATAATAATTTTAAAAAATATTTGAACAATTAGATATGTATAGAAAAACGGTTACTTTTTAACTAATGCGACTAATATTTTTCTACGATATACGAAAACTGATGTCATAAATTTAATAAATGTCACTGATACTGAAATCCTTATTACAAAATCCAGGAATTGCTTTATTGTCGCTGTTTCTTTGGTTTTGCACTTTTACATTTTACATCTGAGATATACTATGTGACGTGTTATTTCCACTACAAATGGTTTTTCATATTTTCTTCATATTTTTTTCTCTAAGAAAACATTAGAGAATTATCTTATGTTTCCACATAATTAACTGCAGTATTTTCTGTTATAAAGTGGCATTACATTTCCATATCGTGGGCGTACAAAATTGTGTCCTCAACTAATGAATTTCTCTATAGTTTTCTCTCTTCCATTGCTTTCGTAATTCTTTTTCTCTGCTAATGTTAAAATACTTATCCGTTTCATGTAAAAATCTATGTGGCTTTGGAGATTGATAGGTTTTCAGTCTTTTTACAGTTTAAAAATGGAAATCGGTTAGACCAAAGTGACCTACGATACCCGAGAATTCTCTAATTGAAAATATACGATTTCCTGATATCTGTATAATGGTTTAGATATTGTTTTAGCAGACAGAAAACAATGCAGTGGCGATTTTTTTGAAAATCGGTTATTGTATGTTATAGAGTAAGCTGAAAAATATTAAAACCGTTATACATAATTCAGAAAAATGGATATTTTCGGTAATCAAATTATCGGATATCTCTGACCATCTTCGATCTTTAAACGATTTCGATCTTCAAAGTGTAAAAAACAAAGAAACTGCGACTTCAGTACAGTTTCCAAAGCCATTGATATTTTAAGTGTTTTTTCCTTTGGGTATTAACAGAGGTTCTGTGGCCCCCGACACGTCAGTTGCGAGCTTTTTGTATACCCATATTACCTAACCTTAAATGGACTCTAGTGCCCTTGAGGAGCTCCAGAATCTTGTATAAGTTGTCCTTGTTGAACTCCTGATGTGGTTGGTGAGGTCCATAGAGTTCTTTTGGCCTAAAGGACCTCGCACTCAAGGAGTATATGTGCTGCAGTTTCAACACTCACACAAACGACACTCAGGCGAGATTTGTAACAATCCCACCTTATGTAGATGATTCCGGATGTGGCCGTGTCCGGTGATCATATTTTAAGTTTATAAAGTCTCCCTGAAGTGTTTCCCTGTTTAAACCTGTTGGACCTGTGTTTGTAGAGTTTCCCTGAAGTTAAGTTAACGTAAAATTTATTAATTAACGTTAACGTGAAATGGTTAAGTGTTTTAGTAAGTAAGCGGTATTTTATAAAACAAGGTCGAGTGAACAAAGCAAGTTATAAAAGTAACAGAAGAGAAGAACAAGTTATAGCAAATGCAGAGCGCGATCGATGAATCACTTCTGAACAAATCAACTAAAATTTAACTGCCACAAATTAATGTAAAAGAAGATTGTTTTAAATCAAATGCAACTATGAAAAAGATTTGAAGAAAAAATATTAAAAAACAATTTGCGATAGGTTTTGTGTATCGCCGATGTAAAAAAATTTTGACCAGAGAGAAGTTGAAAAATAAGCTGCAACAATAAAGCAATTCGCGGATCTGTACTGAGGATTTGTATTCAGTGCAAAACCAAAACGGAAATCAAGTAGGAACGTAATGAACAAAATGCATTAAAGACCAATTAAAAAAATATTTGAGTATTATTTGCTGCAGTTCGGTGATAAAAAAATAAGTTTTATTTGAATAAAGCTATTATTTTTTGGTAACCAAGCAAAATCGTAATTTCTATCTTGTCTCACACAATTAATAATTTTCAACAAAAAAAATCTGTATGGCGTAATCTTATGAGCCTGCCAAAAAATTATTCAATTATATTTAAGAAAATTGTATTTTCTCTGAAATTGTAATATATTTTTATAAATCTTAAATTATATTTGGTTAACTTATTAACTGCATCGCATTGGATACATCTTTAAAAAAATGTGGACCAATTAGTTTTAAGTTCAAAGAACTTATACGGTTTGTTAATACATTTAAAAAGAATATTTATGTATTATCATTTATTTATTGTATAAAGACCTAAGTTTGTAGATATTTGTATTTAGTGTATACCAAGCATTTAATAACGTATTTTGCATACAAATTGTAATGTATATATCTTGAATAAATATTTTATAAAATACAAAAAACAAGTGTAATAGAAAATGCATTTTGTACCTTGAAATCAGCATTTTTTTAACAACATTCTTAACATCCGATGATACGATTAAATAGCGGCATATATTGAAATAAAATATGGTCCTTTTCAGGGCTCGGTTTGAGGAGGAACGTACCGGAACGGCGTGTGAAAGAAAAATACGATAGTTAAAAACACTTATTTAATCACTTATTACTTTGTTGTTAGTGAGTGGGTTTGGCCTACTACTTGTTACACTTTTACTAATTGCTACCATAAGCAAACATTGATAATCGAAAAGTAAATAACCCTATCGTGTAGTGGAATGAGATAGAAACACAATTCAGAAAGAGCGCATGAATGTTTCTTTTGGAAAATAAACACTCTCACACTATTTACGATAGTACCATTCAGCATATAAGTCGATCACGTAACAGTCACAAAAGTGGCACGCTCAGTACTCTCATATATGATATGTGAATACTTTAATATTAGGTGCACACAAGCTACAAAAGTCACCGGTGCAATGCGTGGAAGAAAAATGTAGAGAGACACAAGTGGTATGTCACATAAGTAATTTGGGTTTTATACAAGATGCCTCCGTAACAAATTTCAAAACAGTCGGTCAATGCGTTTTTGGCCAAAACTAAATAACAAACACAAACGAATGTCGAACGAATTCGCTCGGTCAATTATAAACTTTTTTCTTCTCCGAATTTTGTCTAATACGCAATTATAACAAGTGCTAAATATCTACAATTTACTAATTTTATGTATCTGTAGTCGCTTATCTTTCACTGGATCATTATAAACCTTGAAGCCGTACCTGTAAATTCACACAACCCTGCGCAAAAACAAATTTTGGTAATTATATCAAACATGTTGATACCTACCACAGCCACTAAGTTCATTAAATTTACAAGTTCTACGCCTCGGGTACGATACGAGCTGCGCAGGTAGTTACAGCGGCTACAAGAGGAAATTTCATGCCACTCTGCTCCAGTAACATCGATAACAGCAGTGCATTGTCCGATGAAGACGTTATACTGTTATTGGTTTTGAGTGAAAATCCCTGTTTTAGAAAGTTATATAGTACTTGCTGAATAAAATAAAATGTGTAGCAAAGAAATTATTTTAGTGTTTACATTTGATTACACGAGCAGCCGATAGGGCTGATTTTTTTAGGGTTGCAGAAAATTTAAAAAGTTTTTTTTAATGTTTCACAAATTACAGTAACAAATCACCTTTTTTGCTCTCGAAACGTCAATTTATTCCCTGGTAACAGTATTGACCGAGCAAAGCGGGGTCTCTGTTTCAGCTCGACCTTTCTGCATTTAGTTGTATTTGTTACGCAGTTTTTGGCTGGACGAATTGACCGCTTGTTTTGAAATTTGATGCTGGGATACCTTGTACAAAGCCCGAACGACGTACGTATAAGATTTTTTCACTCCATTTCAAGTTGGCGACCTATGATTTACAATAACGAGTGTACGCAGTTTTAGTCTAACGCATTGATAGATTTTTTTAAAATTTGATATGAAGTCCAATTTTATAAAGCCCAAACGACGTATTTGTAAGATTCTTTCCCATTTTCTTCTGTTTCAAGATGGCTACCTCTGATTCGCAATTTCAATCAAACACATTGGTCGATTAGTTTGAATTTTGATTCGTATAAAGCCCGAAAGACGTATGTACAAATTGTTTCCCATTCATTTACGTTTCAAGACGATAGGCTTTGATTCAACATTGCTGGCTATTTCTTCTAATACTGGCTGAACGGTAAAACATACCTTTGACCGCTTCATTGTGAGAGAGCATACAATTTCCATTAAAGTTGTTCTGGTAACATTCTTCGTAAATATACGGTTACCAATTAAATTGGCGGAAATTTTACGAGCGCTGTCAATTTGTATATTAATTAAGAATACAATGCAAGGTCTTCTGTTCATTGAAATACTAGTATTTCATTGGTAATCTAATTTTACTATAAACTAGATCTTTGTATTTTCTAAAAACTGTATTATTCCCATTATCGAAGAACAAATTTAGCAGAAATCTGCGAAAGTAATCACACAGCGTTATTGTTCATAATGGAAAACACCAGCGATTGCAATTTTGACACGTGAAACAATCAATGAATTATTCATTGTTTTCATTATTCCGGCAGAGTTCATTTGGCTATAATTTTATTTTTAATTTGAAGTATGGAATAAATCAACAAATAAATTATGAATTGATTGAAGTCATCGTAGTACCTACCCCATTTCATTGTACAACTACTACATACGTAAATACGGTGATCTTTTTTTATTTTAGTTTTTCAAATTATTCGACCTATACAAAACGTATAACAAACTTCTCTACTTAAAATTAGCTGAATGTCTGTGCCTTGTCAATATATTTACAAATAAAAAAATGTGGGAATCAAGTTTGACATATATCGTTAATGACACTGAAAACATTTTTAGGATATGTTAAATCGGACAAAAATGTCATAATCGAATGATCTTTGAATACCATAGATCGATTGATAACATAGTAATTCAGGGACACCGAAGAGAGCACTATAAGTGTCTGTGGCTTGGCAATATTACATCTGCGTTGCAATAATTAATAATTAAATTAAACTGTAATATTATTACTTCTATTTGACGACTGAGATGGCAAAAATAAACTTGACCCAGTCTCTAAAATGTATGTATGGAAATTCCATGGCAATTCACCTAGTAGTTTAGATGATTCTTCTCCACAAACATTAATACTTCCGATATTATAGATACAGATTTAGTAAATTACACTAAATTCAGTTATGAATCTAGTGTAATATTAATAAAATATCACTGATTCAGGTCATATATTCAATATCGTTTCTTAAGAACCTCAGGTTTTCAAAACTAAAATTTTGCAAATTGTTTCTTCTTACCGTTTAGGTTTTCACAAAGTTATATTTTTAAAAATTCATAACTTAAAGGAATGAAAGGGGATTAATCTTAAAAACACTTTTTCGATTTTTACCGATAATTACCAAATCGTAATTTTTGCTCTGTGGCATTCCAAAATTTTTTTGCATGCAATTAAGGACTTTGCATACGCCTTACTTTCAAACAAATTTAAGTACTTACTTTGTTCAGTTTAAACAAAATAATTTTCAAAAAAATCGTTAGAAACAGTTTTAGTAAATATATAGGTTAAAAAAAAAAATATGAAAAAGGCAGGCATGAAGTAGAAGAAAGTAGGCTGTCAATTTAAATAATGTATTCCTGTGCCAGTTGATCGTGTTCATGAGCGTGTGTAGTCTGCTGCAGAAAGGACACATGTAAGCTCTTATGTCCTATCTGTACTACACGGTAGGGATGGGCATTTCTGCTATTTTTACAAAATATCAAAGAACTGTTTGTTGAAAAAATAACTGTTTTTAAAAACAGTTGGAAAAAAACAGATTTAGAAAACTGAAACTCGAAGTTGTATTAGCAGCTAAAACATAAGCACAAACGTTCAGTTTTCTAAGACTACTTTTTCATTCCCATTACCACCATGTCCTTAACTGTTTTTGGGTGTAAAGCATTTAGAAAAAAATAATCCTTATAAGTGTAGTAATAATTAAATTACATTCTCAAAACGTAATATATATGTATGCCATTTTATATTTACAAAATGCAATTAATTTCTAATAGAAGCATTCTTTTTTTTACTTAAAAATTAAAAGCCTTTGCATATTTACTGAAATGCAAACAATTTAGAATATTTTTAGTTGATTGGGAGAAAGTAGGTTTTCATTTTTCAACACTGAAAAAAGTAACCTTAATAAGTACAATATAGTAATAACAACATAGGCCAAATATGTTTAAATAAAATTAGTTCTATATAGTTACAAAATTATAGGTTATTAATATTAGCATTAGCAAAAAAATAAGTTTTCCATTTTACAACACAGAAAAATATAAAGTTTATTGTAATAACATATTTAACAAAACAAATGTTTTTAAAGAAAATTAGGCTCCGTATAAAAATAAAATGTAAGATGTTTGTAATATTTCCCATCACAAAAACAGGTTTTTCACTTTTAAACACAGATAACAATGATAAAAAGTTATTCTTTTATCATTTCTGAATTTCAATTCAGGAACATAATCATCTCTACCTTTTTTGAGGTTAATCGTGTCCGTCTTTCATTTAACAGATTTCCAGCCTTTGAGAATATACAGCCTCTCACAAGGTACAGACGTTGCAACTATGTTGTACCTGGACCTGTAAAGTTCTGCCAAAATAGGATAAATATGTTGATGCATTTTCCACCAACGGAGTGGACAATTATTCTCACCATCATCAGAAAGAGGTAGAGAGAAAGAGGTAGAATGTCTTTGTTCATGTAGCTGTCTATTTCCTTTATTGCTCTTGCTGTATTGCTCTTGATAGTTTGTGGATGCTTGTCAGCCATTATTTCATTTAAAATTCCCCAGGCACTTAGGCTACTCTGTAGAGGTGTAGGATTTACAACTGATTTAGTTGTGATTTAGTGTGATAGTTGATGTGTAACTGGACTACAGCTAGTTTTACTATATTTTTCAATTAGTTGAACAACTAAATAACGAAGTTTTTTCTTGGCTTCTTCTAAGGCTGACTGGTCCTGAAAAATATGACTTTTGTACCTCGGATCTAATAGTGTACAGAGAGCAAAGGCTTTGTTCAATCTTTTTAAATCTTTCATTAAGTCCACTTTTTAAAGATTTAATAACGTTTTTTGCTGCATCATAATACTGATTTTTTCCTAATTTTCACAAATACCTTTCAGGCATCTAGTGACAACAATTACTGAGCTCCCAGTCATTTACTTCTCACCACTCATTGATTTATTCATTTCTTCAAATGGACTCAGTATTTCACAGATCTGCTTACAAATTATGTTGAGATGTAGCCTATATTTCGCAAAATTTTAGAAAAAGTTCTAAAATTACCTAAAATTGTTCAAGATATATACAAGAGTAGATATTGTTAATTTAAAAAAAATCTATACATCCAATAAATAATTAAAAACTATGCACTTAATTCTAAAAACATAAAAAAAGTAAAAGAAAACTTTCAAAATAGTTCACTAAATATTTTTAAATTTCTAAACACAAAGTAAACTACCGAGAAAAACTAATATAAAACACAATTATGGCTGTTTTTACAGTTTAAAAAATGTTTGAATAACAAATTTTACATTTAAAACTTTCAAACAACTCACAACAAAATAGAGATAAACTTTGACAACGCCCAAACAGTTCTTACTTCACTACGTTGCAACAAGAAACTTTGAAATAGAGGGAAAAAGTATAGCAGGTTAAAGAAAAGGTGTTTGCAGGAAAACAGTTAGTAGGAAAAAAGTTTTAGCGCTTGCGGCAACGTTCGAATAGAACGTAGGTGGTGGGGGAAGTCCAAACTGTTGTTCCTTGTTTAACAAATCACGAACCAGTCCAATTGAAACTGCTTGTTTCCGTTTGGAAAAGCAGTTTGTTTTTCGTATATAGAAAAACAGTTTTTTTTAACAGTTTGGTGTTTTCTTACCCACCTCTACTACACGACGTGATTAGATCTATTGTAGTAGTGAAACAAAGGTCCTTTTTGCATCAAATGATGTGTTTACAACTGATCAACTGATTTTTGAAAAAACTAAGTTGTCAAATTTGATCACTTCTGCCCTTCTGGCATCAAGTGATTCAATTGGGATTCCACATCGGATTATTTGCGCATGAAACCAGAAAGTTTTGAAATCATTTCATCCAATCGTCTTGTAATCAGATCTGAATATGATACATCTTCAGATCTGTAAATGCGTACAATCGTTTCTAAATATTTTTAATAAATAATTTGAATATGAATATATTACGAAATCGTCGTATGTCCATGTAATTTATATATGAATAAACAGTATAGCTTAATATATGATTGAATTCGACGCACATTCATATGATTTTGTATCATATGATTTTCATCATATTTTGTATCAGAAATCGAATCCGAAGGGACTCAAAAATTGAATGTCCTGTTCTGATAATTTTAGAATTCGTGATCACCGTATATTTTAACCCGAATACACACATGACTAAGTTGTAAGTTGAGAACTTCGGCTTGGGCAGTTAGCAGATTACATTGTTAGTAGTTCATTTTCTTTATGTTCCTCTCCGTCTACTTTTTGTATCGTTATCTGCTATTTTTAAGTGCTAATAGCAGTCTGCTAATGCTATTAATTAGCAGCTAAAAAAAGGATTGCTATAAATAGTATACCATTTTGTACACCTGTGATCTATGACCATAACTATGAATAGACTAATCTATGAAACTACGACGAACGAATGACGCTAATACTGTGTCTGTGCCTGTGATCTGTGTGCTACATTTTAAAATATACTTTTTCTATCTACAGACTGACTACTGGTTACGTTTTGTATTTAAATGATGGGTTGGTAGCGTGTAACATTATGTAAAATTTCCAGCATGTTTTTATAAAACGTACAACGTTTACAAATATGATATTTTATTTGTTCCGAACACATGAACAACATTACAAATTCATTACTTTTTAGAATTAGTGTGAAACAGTTTTACCTAAAATCACGTTTTAAATCTTCGGTACATAACCTCAATCAAATATTACTAAAAATGCCTCGAGAAGCCACACATACTGCTGCTCTGAAGAAACAACGATTAAAGCTAAAAGAAAAGAGTCAAAAATATTCTGCAGGAACAGTAACCTTACAAGTACTTGGTAGTGGTGCCTATGGAGCTCCAAGATGTCTTTACATGTTTACAGATCAGTCAAGGTAGGCTTGTATTTATGTACGTTCGATGCAACTGTAATCTAGTATTTGTAATTAGTATGTCACAACTTAAAAACAGCTCGAAGGTTATTTATATTTTTCTATTTCTTTGTAGCTTTGTTGAATTTTGTAATTTATGTAGGCTAAAAAAAGGTTATTATTATTATTATTATTTCTTTTTTAACATGAAGTAGGCTTAAGGCTAACTAACCTTGTTGAAGTTAGCGTTAACGATAAAACTCATCAGTGAATTTTACTGGCCATTACTAGCTAACCTAAAAACATGAAACTTGAACAGGGCATCGTTGACGGTAACTTAAGCGCAGCAACATTTGTTCCCAACCATTTTTTGCTTGTGACATACTAATGTATAAAATGACAACAGGGCATTAGCTGTATAGTCTTAAGATCATAGATCCACAGAGTGTTATAACATCTGGACTAATTTTAAGTATAGGATTTTGACATCCTGAAAGTAGGCTCCTCATTTTTTTAGAATAAAATGGTAAGTGAAATTCCAAAACTTCTGAAACAAATCCTATAAACGAGTGAAAATATACACATCACTTATTCATAACACTAACTGCTGCTGAAATAAAAAAAAAGTATGTGAACAGCTTAAGAATAGAAAAGCATCAGGTCTTTAAAACAGTCCTTGTTAAGTATGGAACAGAATTTTTTTTTAAATGGTGCACCCAAAAGCTGATAGTGTAGCAGTGTTAAAATTTCTTGTTTTTTTTCATAAAATTTTACTTTTATTGTTTTAACCAACAAAAAGAGTTATACTGTTGTAAAGTTTTGCCTTAAATTTAAAAATTGTTTAGCCTACTGTATAGCCTAATCTAAGAAGTTGTTTTAAGATTTATATTATTGTTAACTAGTTTTAGTCATATATTTATAACTGTTATATTTTGTTTTCTTTTATTTATTTTTCTCTTTATTTGTTTCAACCAACTTTGGGGTACACAAATGATTGATAATTGATTACAGTTTAATCAATCACTTTTTAATGTTCTGTGCCTTCCTCGTAGCCCAGTATTGCTTCATTCGTTGTGATCTTTATTTACTTTTACTGTTAATTTTTTTGTTTTTTTTTACATATCTATTTTGCATGATGGCGATGATTGTAAACTTTTATAAAAAAATTACCCATGCTAATTTGTAATAATAGGTATGTGTATTATTACCTATATGTAATAAAGATTTTTTTCATAGATACAGAAACACATAGTGTTACCGGCAAGTATGTGTTTGTCGGTTGTTGTTTATATGACAAGGTGCCTGTGGTAACCTTATTGGTTTTTCAACAGCAAAAAAAAAAAAAAAAAAAAAAAAAACGGAGTTGATTAAACCGATACAGAAAAGAAGAGCTGATAATGTTATGAAAATGTATTTAAAAGCCTTCATTTTGAAATCAAAATAGGTGCATATGCAGAGGGAAGAAAGATTTTACTAATTTACTGCTTTAGTTTTATAAATTTATTGGTTACAACCTTTTAAAATTCAGGATAAGTTGAATACAGATAAAGAAAATGACTTCAGTAGGGTCTATTAGTCTTGTAATTGTTTAAAGAAATTCTTTTAATAGAATATTGCCTGCTAATTTTAATTAATTTCCAGATATTTGTTCAACTGCGGAGAAGGTACACAGAGATTAGCTCATGAACACAAGATGAAACTGTCCAAACTAGAGCACATATTTATAACACATTCAACATGGAATAATATGGGTGGTTTGCCTGGAGTAGCCTTGACAATACAGGATGTAGGCGTTCCTGAAATCACACTTCATGGCCCTGCTGGAATCGTAAGTTCCCAAATAAAACTCTTTTACAATAATTTGGTACTAATCTACGAAAACCATTTTATGGCAAATATTCAGAATGTTTCCGATTTTTCAGTAATTTTTGTATTAAAATGCTTTATCACATTCCTAAAAGCAGTTATCCAAAATATAAAAGCATGGAAAGCACTGGAAGTATGATAAAAACTGAAAATAAAAGTGACCTGCATAACTTCAAAATTGCTACTGTGCAAAAGGAGGCAACATATTTTTGATCGCTAAAATGATAAAAAATCTTTATATTAAAAAAAAAATACTCAAAACCTAATTGACACAGTTTTTGGGTGAT
This sequence comes from Callitettix versicolor, assembly GCA_022606455.1. NCBI lineage: Eukaryota > Metazoa > Arthropoda > Insecta > Hemiptera > Cercopidae > Callitettix > Callitettix versicolor. The sequence continues at coordinate 34,630,100 of CM040186.1, forward strand.
AAAAAAACCCTTTATTTAAAAAAAAATACTCGGGTGAAAAACCTACTTAATTAAAGTAGTTACATGTAACGGGTTTTTGATCACTAAAACAATAAAAAAAACCTTTTTTTTTAAAAAAAATATCAATGACCACCTAAATGACACGCTTGTTGGGTGGTGAATCTAAAGACACAAAAAGAAGCAAATCGCAAAGTTCATAAATAACGGAGGCTATTTAGCAATTTTTTCATTAAGAATGAACAAAGTTATAAATCTTAACATTTAGTAATGGTTGTCAGAATGTGTAACAAATATGAGAATAAGTACATGTAATTAATAATAATTTGCATGACTGGTAAATCTATGTTTACATGCAAGTTTAGTATGTTCAATGCAATGTAAATGTCACAATATAGTTCTGTAAAAAATGGCTTAAAATTGTAAGTAATCTTTAAAAAAATTATTTAATTAGATAATAAGGTATAAAATAAAAAAAATATTCAAAAATCACTATTTGAAAAATGCAACCTACACTGCATAAATACCCATTTCACCTCCAAACTGTGTCAGCTTTAATAAAATTTATACTAATTGTTTTAGTATATTGTATATCAGCGGAAAGATTGTAAAAAAACATAAGAGTATAAAATAAATATACTCTTATGTATATATAAGTAGAATATATATCAGTGGAAATGATATATTTAGTTTTTTCTGGCAGTTGAAGCTGGTTTTAAAAATAATAATGACAAAAAGTTGATCGGTAAGAATAATTTTAGTCAGCAAAATATTTTTAGCAAAAGCTATTTAGAGAAATAGTTAAATTTTAATATATTATGAAAAGTTGTTTTATTGAAATGTTACAATTACAATTTCAATATTTGCAAATTAAAAAAAAGTTGGTCATACAAGAATGGATTATAATCCAAACAATCCAGTGAGCAAACAAGTAGCTCATGCTGTTTGCATTACATATAATTAAAAAATAGTAATAAAGATATTTCTAGTTGAATATATTGTTGTGGACATTGAAGTTATATTTATTTTGGGGGCATTATTTCTATGAATAAATGTAGTTTGAACCATTAAGTATGATTTGTAATATAATCCAATTTTCAGGATGAAATATTTGTAGCAACTCGTAAGTTTGTCATTCTTCGAGACTTGGTTGTTAAAATGTCCGAATCTACAGAAACTAACAGCTTCCAAGATAACGTGATGAAAGTGCAGTATGTGCCTATACATAGGAGGGTAGATAAAGATCAAAACAGTGAAGTTGTTAGAACGTGAGTAGATATTTTTGTATGCGTAATTTGTTTTTTTACATTAGTCATGTTGTGATTTGCCCTTAAATTATGGGCTGTGCAAAGATTATAGCTTAACCTGATTACTTCTTAATGAAATGTTTGTGATACGTAATTATAATTAATAGTTTTTTCACCAATATTGTATAATTTTTGTTGTTATATAACATTTTTTTTATACCAGTTAAACTAATCTGTACAAATCAGAGTTATAGCACACCAAATACTACCCTGCCAATTGTTCTATAACATTTAGATACTCTATTTAATTGTGTGGTAGTTTGTGTTTTTTTAAATCTGATGAAATATAAATTAATGAATATAATTAATAATTTATAGTAAATGAATATTTATTCCATCTAATAACAAGAGAAATAATAAAAGTAATATATACGAGATGCACCCAAAAATTGTAGGAATTTTCCTATACTACACTAGTAGTACAGGAGTACACTAATACACTAGTAGTTAGTGCTTACCATAACTACTAGTTTCCACTGTATTCTTCAAAATTGTCCCTTTGGGTATCGATCAGTGATCCCAATATTTTTTTTCATGATTCCATGTATCCCTGGAAACACTAAGTATAAGTGTTCGAAGCACGTCTTGCAATTCTGTCTGGATCTCCTCAGTTGTGTCAAAATGATGGTCTTTCAATTTCAGCTTCATTTTGGAGAAAAGAAAAAAGTCGTATGAAGCAAGGTCAGGCCATATTGTCCCCATGTTTTTGGAAACCAAAAGAATCCGAATGACTAGCGATGTATGCACAGGTGTGTTGTGGGGCAGAACCTAGCTCTTATTCTCCCACGGTTCTGAATATTTGTGCCACAAACATTATGAGTTGTTCATGTACAATCTGCAACAATAGCCTGTCACACTTTCACGATGTTTTCTGGTTTTGTACTTGTCAGTGATTGACTTGAATGCCCATCATCATCGGCAGACATTTGTCCATCCTTGAAGCATTTGTACAACAAAAAGTTTGACTTCAACTCATTGTCACAATAATGCATTTCCAAATGTTTCCACAACCATGTAATCGGTGTCTGCAGCAGTTATTTTTAAGCTTGAAGCAAAATTTGATGCAGGTTCTTTGTTTCTTAAAATCTGCCATACAAAAGTTGAAAAAATCACCACAACAGTAAAACACAATGTTACACAAACAAAACTCAATTGGCACTAATTCACAAAGTGTACTGTTAGCCAACTCTATCGGTAGCAGGTCATACCACCAATGGTTTGCTCACAGAATTCAAATTCCCAAATTTTCTAGGTAGCACCTTGCATTTATAAAGAATATTTACTGTGCATTAAATATAGTTGATAGTTTTCTTAAGAATGCGCATTTGTTCAGGCACTCTGTATCACCAAATGGTACCTCGTCAAACGAAACATCCGATGAAGATGTGGATTATTATGCATACGCTCCAGGCAGACACGTGTCACCTGTACGAGATCAGAAGAAAAAAACTAAACGGAGCAAGTCCTGTGAGCCTCCTGGTAAGTAAAATTATAATACAAACCCAAAAATCCAAAATAAAGGGGGGATGCCATTTTGGATAACAATTTTTTCAGTAAGCCAAGGGTACATGTAATACTTTTTTGTATCTAATTATTCTAGATTTTGAAGCTGAAATGGTTCTTTTTTAATTTATACATGACTTATGTTCGTTATTAAAGTTAAAAATTATATTTTTAGGCTTACATCAATAAACTGTATACTGTATAAGTAGGTTATAGCAAATATTATTTATAAAAAAACAGTAATTTTTGTTTGTTTCTTACACTCCTCACAACGTTGTCTAGCAGCGTTGTTCCGCCATCTTTTCATTAGAAAGATATCAGCCGGTGTTGACTTGCTGCATTGTTCAATAAATTTTAACACAATCTAAAATTAAGCATGATCCCTGCTTCTGTATTTACAGCTAGTAACTAATGCGCATTCAATGTTGTGGGGTGAGGTGGGTACAGATTAGCAATGTAGCTATACTTGAACTCAGGATCGGTGGTTGAGGAAATCAACTCTTATTATGTTCTTATTATTCCTTACATGTTCCTTATTCCTTTACTTCTATTCCTGTATATGTTATTTATTCCCTGTCATTTTTTTAAAAAGGGATTTGTGATTCCAGATGTGTTTTGGACAACCCAGGTTTTGGTTGACCCAAATTCGGTTAACTTTATTTTTGTTTTACTGTATTTAAATAACTTTTGTATAACTGCACTGGTGTATTCAAATTTAACTATTACTGTAAATAACTTTTGAAATCTTTTTAGCTTTTAAAATAATAACAATTTTAAATTCATAACCGTTAATGTTATGTTTGATAATCCAGATGATTTGGTAATGCAAACCAACTCCAGTCCCAATTAGTTGGGATTATTAAGGTCACTATATTCTCTTTCCACTTTAATTTCACATTGAGACCTACATATTTTTAGAAAGTGAACTGTATTTTTTCAATGATACAATTGTTTTTTCTTCCTGTAATTGTTCCAAACCTTGTTTAATTATTAGCCTAATGCAGTTTGTTTAATGCTTAATCCATGTTTCTTCCAGTTGCTAATACTGTTATCTGTTAATATTGCTATAGGAACAGTAGGCTTAATGATCTAGGTAAATCTTTATGTGTAGTAGAGCCTCGATTTCCTGTCACTCTTTTAACTGTCACTTTCTGTTAACTGTGAGGTAAATTCTGCTGACATTTCTAAACAGTCTTCCGTAGTAAATAATTTGAAATAAATAATAAATAAAATCAAAAGCATTTCCAAGATGGCTGAGAAAATATTGAAGATTATGTTCACCCTTCCCATGTCAAAAAACAGATAAAGATATTGTAAAGATTGGTAATCTGATCCGATCTGCCAATTGGTTAATTATTTTGTGCAATTGCTGAAACTGTAGGCATTGACAAACAAAGATTGTGTAAGGCAAATTTTATATAACAATTTTAATACACAAAAAGTGTGCACGAAAATGGTGCCTAGAATTCTTACAATCAAACAAAAAGAAACTTATGAAAATGTTTGTTCTCACACTGAATGCCTTCGAAAATTACCTAAACTTCTTGGAGAGTGATAACATGTGATGAATCTTAGTTTTTCACTTATGATAAAAAAACTAGCGTCAGTCCATGCATTGGAAGTCACCAACTTCATGGAGAGCTAAAAAAGCTTGAATGAGCAAATCAGAATTCAAAAAAAGATAATTGTTTTTTTTTTCATTATTCGTAGGATTGTGTACCTTCACTGGGTTTCTAAAGGTCAAACTAATTAATCGATATTACTAACATGAGATAAATCCTTGTCAACTCCGTTAAAAAGTAACAAAAAAGTGACCTGAATTGTGAAAGAACAAGTCATGGATTCTTCATCAGAACAACGCTCCGGCTCATACTTAATTGTATGTCAAGATGTTTCTAGCCAAGTATAACATCCCAGTGTTAAACCATCCATTTTATTCACCTGACCTGGCACCATGTGACTTTTATCTTTTCCCCAAGGTCAAATCTGCATTAAAAGAAACAAGATTTCAGACTGTTGAAGCTGGGAGAGAAACAACAGCACACGCCTTAAAAGATCTCACAAAAGAAGATTGCCAAACTCTGTTTCAACAATGAAAAATTCGAATGTAGTGTTATTGGGATACAGGAAGGGTGTATATTAAAAGGTATAAATTAAAAATAAAATATTTTACAACATTAGTCTCTTTATTTAATAACCACATTTCATATACTCTTACGTTCCTAAATCATCAACAGTTCCAGGATTGAACTAGACAGTGATCTAATGGGCCAATGGTCTGAGATGTATACATTGGGCAAATCAACTTACACACACTATAATAAAGTAACTTTGTTTTGAGTGTTACTTTATGTGACATCTTCATACCTCTAATTATATGATCTTTTGTGCAGTCCTACCTTTCCTCAGTTGCAAGGGTAATGGATAAACAGTTTTATACTTTAGAATTATTTCTCTTTGTGGTATCTGGTAGTGTCTTGTTGCAAATTACTGTCACTAATTAGTCAATCCATTATTCATGATCATGAATAAAGTGTCTTTCTCTATAATATAAAGTATTTAGTATAAAATATTGTGAGAGAAGGAATTGATAAGATTTTTTTGGCAAAAAATCAATAAGGTCATCATCACAATTACGCCAAAATTAGATTGTAAAAAAACACAAAAAATTGGAGATATTACAGAAAAAATAATAAAATAAACAAAACAATGTAAACAAAAACAAATGTAATAATAACTATAAATATGGGCCTAAAACTAGTTTATATATATATAACAACAAAATGTACACAATTTATAGTAAGGCTATAAATTGACCTTATAATAATAACAAGATAACGAAATTGATAAAAAAGAGTGAGAGAGAGGGACCTGGAACAACAGAGAAAAATGGAAAGTATGGAATCAGAAGACGCCAAAGAATGTTTTAAACCGAAAAGAAGATAAAGTGTAATACCTATTAAGTATTTAGATTGACTTTTTATGTGAGTTACTTGTCAGAGATTTTGCTCTAAAATAAATGAAATGATGATGACTATTTGGTTAAAATGTACAGATCCAAAGCGTCGCTGTTTAGATGAATATCCACCGGGCAGCATGTCAATGGCATACATCTGTCGTCTGCACAATCGAGCTGGTGCATTGATACTAGAAGCTTGTGTTGACCATGGAGTACCTCCTGGACCACTGTTAGGTCGCCTTAAAGCTGGGGAAGACGTTACTTTGGAAAACGGAACTGTAGTTCGTTCATGCGACGTAACAGAACCTGATGATCCTGGTGCTGTGTTTGTAGGTAGGCCTGAGTATTTATATATTCTCTTTAAAGAACTGAATAAAGGGTAAATCTGAAAACAGTATTGGCTTTCCAAAAACATTGACTTGTGTTAAAAAATATTCCATAACGTATTGTGGATGAAGCATATAAAGCAGTTCTTAGTAATAGACTTTCTGAACTGGTCTGTAGTGCACAGTATTGTGAACATTTTCTTGTTTCATTTGATTGTTAAAAAAGTATATAAAATCACTGATTCTATTTGATTATTTTTTATTATCTAAAATCACTGTTACAAAGTAAGAATAATTAATAGCACAAATTACTGCACAATGGCTAAAGCTAGGAATTGTAATGAACCACTCTGAAAGTTTTCACACTTCAAATTCTGCATCACTATCCAGTCACAGCTGGATCTACAAATTTTCAATTCCTTGCCAAATATCTGTAAGCGTCCCATTAAAACATTTTACTGAGTAAACAAACATAAGTTCCTTCGCAATAGTTATTCATTACCTTACAATTGCGATGAATTTTAATAATAATCACTATAAGTTTTTATTATTTATGTTTTAGTTAAAGTGAGAAAAATTTGCTCACGTAAATAACTCAGTGAAAAATATTTATATACAAATTAAAAATAGCACAAAACATGTACTAAAAAAAAGATTTTCCTCCTTTCTTTCATGTGAAGAAAGTTTTTGACAAATACATGTCTGTTGAGTTCTGTGTGGTTTATAGCCAACATCCTAAGGTAGTGTAGGCCCCATTGTTGTTACAGAGGAGTTCAGAGGGCCTAGTATGATGTGCCTAATTTTTATATACCTATTTGAAATTAAAGATACACCAAGTACAAATACTGTAAATAGTTTGAAAATAACTAATAAAAGCAATTACTTGACAAAAATCTTTCCACTAGTTATTTTGATTTGAAAACGTATTTGAAATTGTTGCTAAATGTCGGAAGACATTTGAACCTCAAATAGTGACCGTTCTGTCAAAGTAAAAGTTAAAGATCTATATAACTCAGCCAAAATTAGACATAGTACTGCTGTTTTAGTCTAGTTGTAAACAAGAAGGATGGCAGTTTGTAAGCAAATACTGCTTAGATATTTGTAAAGGATGGATGTCAAGAACTAGTTGTGAGTAAAGTGAATTAGTGATTTTTTTTTTTTACTTTGTTGGTTCTAAACAGGATCATTATCTGATTCTGATCATAATTATCTGATTCTTTTATGAACCAAATGTTGTTTTGTTTAGAAGTATAAGCTACATCTCGTCCCACATTCTAAATGACACAGATGTTGTTTGGTTGAAATTAATCTATTTTTGATTTTCCAAATTGAATGCATGCCTGTAAATGGAGTCATATCTCTGAAACTAATTATTTAATCCGAGTAAACCGAATATTGTTTTTAGGGTTGTAATTGTTTTAATTTTAACATAATATACACAATAGATGTTTTCAGGATTATATCTATGACAGTGCCAGAGACTTCTAACTCTTTTTTTTCTTGTTCTGTACTCTTGTTTTTCAGTTCCTAATTCTGACCCGGTATCCAAACCAATAAGAAAAGTGATTTACTTTTCAACTGGTATCTATTGAAAAGTTATTTACTTGTCCAAAAGTTTACAAAATTAATTTATTTTTCAGTAAATTTTGTAAGAAACATATTGAATAAAAAATAACACATTTGTTTTTTTCATTGCTGCCAAAACATTAAGTTTCTGTAAATAATTTCAGTGTATTTCTAATGTTCCTATATATGTCAGTTGTAGAATGTCCCACAGAAGAGTTTTTAGACAGCCTCTTGGAACAGCCTGCGTTTGTCCCTCACCAGCAAAACTCTACAAACGAAGTGGATGTTGCGTACATGGTTGTACATTTCACACCTTCGCACATCATGCTCAATCCTCGGTAAGTTTAATTGGTTATCATGTGTCGTAATTAAACAAAAAAAACCTTTCGACAAATGTAGGAAAAATATAACCAAGTACATTTTCAAAATGGAAGGATAAAGTATAGACCAATAAATCAAATTTGAAAAAATATCTTCTCCAGCATTTAAACACTTAACACAGGGATCAAAACATACTAATAGCCTACAACTTCTCCAATGTGTTGGTAAAATGTTAGTTACAAGTTTAATTTCATTTATGTATATGTAAAATATATATGTGTATAAAGTTATTGTTTTGAAAGAATACATTCAAACACATGTTATTTAATTGTGAACGCTACGTGTGAACAAGGTCTGATACAAGTCAAGCTTAGCAGCAAAGCAGTGCATTGTGGCCCACCTGAGTTATGGGTATACTGCAGTAAATATTTATGCGATCTGATTAGAAGATTGTCAATAGCCGCACATAATGACGCTCTGAGCACAAAGTATTACAATACTTTATTCATAAAATATTGTATTCTACTTTTACGCTATTATATTTTACACAATTTTTATATAGGCCTTACTCGACTTGCTCTTTTGAATTTCACTTACATGCTTTGATTTCTACATTATCTTATACCACCATTACATTATCAATCACCAATTAGACTGAATAATCAAGACTGTACTGTAAATATAATTTTCATCTTTGTCAGTTATAAGTGAGTTGCATATTAATTTAAAAATTAAATTCATAGTTTAAAAATCACTGAAGTGCCATTATTAAAATCTTGTGTACTTTTTCTTTGTGAAAAATTATAGCTAAAATGGCCAAAATTCTCAGTATTTTTTGCATATTTTGGGCATCATGAAAAGTTAAAAGTTGATTCATGCAAAGGTACCAAGAATGGATGTCCAGATTCTCTCCAAGCACTCACCATCTGATCCTCAATGATAGCAACTCGTGCATGGGAAGCACCGCTGTACACAGGATACAACACAAGTTGAATCTTCTTGACCCGGACGTATTCCCGCTACTACGTGACCAAGATTTGTCTCAGCTGAACAATACCTTGAATAAAAATTTCTCTGTGTGCAGAGGTCACACAGTCAACTCGTTTCATCTGAGGCCTTTTAAACAGCTTGACAAGTTGGTAGCATTATTTTGTTTTTATTTTTACGATAGGTAAAAGAATTGATTTGATTTTTACTTTTTAATTATATAAAGTGTAAGGAAAGTATGGTGATTGTAGAAAAAATTATGGTGGATATTTATGTTTTCACATCCCCTGAGTTTAAAAAATGGCTTTACTTGAATGCTTGTACATCTGTGTTCATTGCTGAAAATCATTTTTTAATTTTGTTTGTCTGATTTACTTAAAGACCATAAATTCCTCTGTTTTTAAATTTGATACATTGTTTTATGTGATGAATATTCATACATGATTAAATTTGAAGTAGAATCTGATAAACTGAATTTTTGAGAAATTAGATTGATTTTCCAGTTATGTTAGAGAAGTGATTGAATGTGAGAAAGTTTGTGTAATGTTTTTGCACCATTTATTTAGCATTTTGATAGTTTTGCTGTAGATAAAATATTAGTAAATACAGCATATAGTTATTCTTGTGTAGAATGTGTTACCCAACAAACGATGTAATTCTGTGAGTGGTTATACTTAACAAAACGTGGAAAAAAATGAAAATTCAATTCATGAAATGTTGGTCATATTTGAAGGCACAGTAAACAAAATAAAGAAAGAGGAGACATTTCGTATAATCAATAGGAGCTACATTTCCATCTTGGAAGATGTACAAATCACAAAATATCCTTGAAAAATATTTAAATTGTAACAGTTTTGAGTTCAATGCTGTACACTGATTTATTACACATTAAAAAGGAGTTTAGATGTTAACTGTACTGTAGTAGGCATTTTTCAAGTGTAGTTCACAGAATTATGGTTGTAGCACTTATCAGACGCTTTCTTATACAATACATTGATTAATCAATAGACCATCTTATATATATCAATGTGTTTTTATATCACATTCTGGTGCTCTGTTATATTCATGAAATCGAGAGACTGAATCTGCTTCATTTGTTTTCTTTATCAACAGCAGTTGGAGACACTTGAACACAAACAGTTTACATGTAGACATTAGGGAATGTCCAGATTATTGATTGTGTAATTGTTCTGGGTAGGCTTTATGCTTGTAGACTACAATTGAAATTGATTAACTGATAATAGTTCGTATTGTACTTACTGTGTATATTTTATAGCCTGTTACATTTTACTGTTTTTTTATTTCATAACATTGTCATCTACGCACTGAGTGCAGTAGACGTTTTGTGAATCTTCATTCATTTGCGCACCAAACGGCTGTTAAAGTTTGTCTCTTGATTACATAAATACACTTTTTTATACAGTAATTACATTACTGTCCTGTATTAATAAAAGAGTGAACGAGATGAGCCACTCTGCCTGTGATGTCCTTGACCAGTTGTTATAAGCACACAGGTTATCCATCACCTGATTGACACTTGCATGACAACATTAGGGCTGCATGTAAATTAATTACTGTATTCAGTTTTTTTTCTCATTTCTGATATCGTTTCAGTTAACCCAGATTTTGAATAACGGTAGCAGTTAAAGTGAGTTTTACTGTACATAACTTAATTCACTGTATCAGATTTAAATAAAAAATTTTGAGGAGTGTGAGATAGTTGTAGAATGTCTTTGCGCTATTTATTTGTTCCTCTTGTATCAAAACTGTGGTCATAATTGTTTTTATTTCTTTTTTAAACGCGCACCCTTAGTATGTTTTAGCATTTTCATATTTATCTTCATGTTACAGTACTCCAAAACTATTAGTGGAGCCCAACTTATACATTGAGGAAACCATCGCTGTAAATGGTTTCAACTCTGAGCTGGCTTTATATCGAGAAAAAGTGTCCAAATTACCAAACATCGACAGCCAATACCAGGAATACCCTAAGGTTGTGTTCCTTGGCACAGGATCGTGTATACCTAACAAGACAAGGAATACTAGCGGAATTCTGCTACATATCAGGTGATTATACGATCTGAACAGATTTTATGAGAAAGACTATGTAATGTTTGTATCATTTTGTTTAACTGCTTTCTACAGTGCTACGAAATGTGTTGTCATAGACTGCGGAGAAGCGACATTCGGCCAAATGGTGCGTTTATACGGCGTGGACGAGTGTAAAAATTTGTTTAAAAAGCTTGTGGCAGTGTACGTGTCGCATCTGCATGCAGATCATCATATTGGTTTAGTAGGATTATTGAAAGCTCGTGCTAATGCACTGGACAACAACGCACAGCCACTTTACCTTCTCGCACCCAGACAGATCCTCAGGTGGCTCAACTTGTACGACAGCCATTTTGAAAGCATCCTGAAAAATTTGGAGTTAGTGCCTCTAGGAGCAATGGTGAGTGTTTAAAAGTGTAGTGAAAAATAATATTTCCATTATAATAGTATTTAAAGTAAATTAGCAAGATACTTATGTAGACATGTTTAGGTCTGCATCTTTTATTCAATTCATTAAATGTTGTTAATTTCCTTTAGGTATAGGAAACCTAAATAACAGAAATAAAAGTAAAATGTGAACTGAAACATTGTTATAAATAACAAAATATATTTTATTTCATAAAATACTTAAAAACTTAGTTAATACAATAAATTATTAAAATCTTCACCTAAAGATATTGTTTAATGAATTTTATCCATTTAAAAAATAAAATAAACTCTAATTATAGTGAACACTGGCTAAAAAAAACTTGGATCAACAGTTAAAACCTACATACACTACAAAATAGTAATTATTTTATTTATGGACCTAAACACTAGTATGTACAAAAGTTTTTGTACTATTTTTAGTAAGATTTTTTTAAATAAAATATGTTTTTTAAGTTTAATTAGAGGAGTAAAATACACAAAATTGTCTTTCCCATTCTTCAATATTCTGTTTGTTGCTCCTAATTTAATAAATATTCATTTATTTTGTATCCAACCTTTTCTACATTTAATCTTATAAACATATACGTTTACATATGCATGTGGAATAATTGTTCACTGTTTGGCAGTCACAAGCAGTTTTTTCTGTATTGAGAAATGTTGCTTACTTTTACTTGCTGTAATGAGATTTACATATTTTTAAAAACTGGAAAAGGAAGAAAAATTTGGACAAAAATAGGTTATCCTAGTCTTGGTAACCAAACTGAAATAACATAGTAGGCTATGTATAGAAATACATGTGTAGTAATTTCTGATTCATTTTTGTTTGATAATAACAGATTAACATGATTAAAAAAAAAACAAGAAAAGGTGGAAAACGTACCATGCATACCAAGTTAGTTAGATTAGCGTTAGACTTGTCCAAAATAGTTAAAGCACTGGTCAGTCTACTGTATCTCCAAAAGTTTGCACTCCTTAAGATTTGGGACTGATGATACTGTAAGCCCTTGCTTTAATGCTGATACTCCTTGTTATAGGTATAAATCAGTCAGTAAAGTATAAAGTTTTATAAATTAAAGTGTGGATGTTAATATATATTATTATATACATACTGTGTCTTCTAAGTAAGCAAAATCTATTGACCATCAGCATGTATTAAACGAAGATTTGAACATTATAACAGTAAAAGACAAAGTAAAAGCTGTAAAAGTGATTAATAATAAATTTAGCACTAAAAATAAATTTAAACAAAACAATGCTGTATTAAATTCCTTCTATAAAATATGTCATAATTTATTATATTTAAACATTGTAAGTAGAAATACTATAGGAGTGCACGTGTGCCCAGAGCTAAGTGCAAATAAGCTGTCACACTGTGATAGGGCATTAAACCATCAAAGTATTAGAATAAATAATATCCTAGAAAACAAAAAATGTTTACAATGACTGTCCAGGTGCATGAGGTGCGCTGGTTATTGATATCGAATAATGTGAAATAAGTATGTAAATGCTGGAAATAAGTGAGCCGTCTGTAACATTCAAGACTCTTTCAGTAACATTAGAGATTCACCAGTGAATTACACAAGCTGTAGTTGAAATTATATGAGGTGCTACCCAGAAGTTTGGGGAATTGGAATTCTGTGCATGAATAGAGAGATTGTAATGCTGCCGATAGAGAGGGTGAACAGTTGTGAATTAATGTACCAACAGCTGTGTTACTAAGAGACCACATTCTTGAGTTGCAATGTTGTGTTTTAGTGTTGCAGTGATTTTTTTTTTTAATTTGTGTAAATGACAGGTTTGAAGGAGCAAAGAACGTGTATCATATTTGCTTCAAGCTTAAATAGACTGTTGCATAAACACAGTGCATACTTGTGAAAACATTTGGTGACAATCCTATGAGTCAAAGTAAAACTTCTTTGTTGTACAAGTGCTTTAAGGATAGACAAACGTTTGCTGGCAACAACGAGCGATCAGAAAAACCATTGTAGAACACAACAGAAAACATCGCAAAAGTGTGATCTACGATGTTTGTGCGATTGCAGGAATGTCATATGGGCATGTACAATGCATCTTGTCAGACATTTTGGGCATGAGACGCCACAACTGTCTATGCTAGTCATGAAATATGCTAGTCATTCAAATTTTTTTTTTGTCTTCCAAAAACAGTAGTGATTCCCTGCCCAGCCTGTTCACATGACCTCATTTCTTGTGACTTTTTTTGTTTCCCAAAATAAAGTTGAAATAGAAAGGCTGTCATTTTAACACAATTGGGAGATCCAGGAAGAATCACAGAATGTGCTTCAAACACTTACACTTGCAGACTTCGAGGATGTATGGAAAAACGCTGGTATCTCTGTATCCATGCCGAATAAGACTGTTTTGAAGGAAATGGTGGAAACTAGAAGTTATGGTAAGCAATTTTATATTTATGGGAAAATTCTCCAACTTTTGGGTAGCACCTTAAATGTTTTAACCATCAACTGCTTGACTGTGGTGGAAAGAAGTTGAAACTTTTATGTTAAACACAATGTTAATCTCATTATTAAAGACAGGAAATTTGAAGCGTTATTTACACTTTCAGGATTTCAAGAATTTCTCGTTGCCTAGGGACACAAAGCAACGACTTCTGGATGATCTCAAGATGTCGTCCATCCTCACTTGTCCGGTGAGGCATTGCCCTAACTCATTTGGTGTAACTTTGAAGCACTTGGACGGATGGAAGATAACATATTCTGGTGACACCATGCCTTGTGATGCTTTAGTACAGTTAGGTATGTAATGGTTAGGCCAGTATTTCTTTGTCAGAGATCTTTGATCAGATTGTAAATAAGAGATAATGCCAACCTCTTACACTTCATAAAAGAAATGCCATCATAAAAATGTTTTGTAAAAGATGCCCCATTATACCATAAGAAAATTGTAACGATTCACAGATTTTTGACAAAGAAATGTGATAGTGTAATATCGGCTATAAGAGTTTTAGATTAACTAAAAGTGTTTAACTTATTTCGGGTCAGTTTTCAGGACAGTGAAAACCAAACAATTTTGGAACACAGCTGTCTTGTTGACATGATTGAAGCAAATTTCCAAAAAGTAACATCACATAACAATGTTAATAACTTTTTTTATGTAAATATTTTATTTTGTAGTCGTTTGTTTTTTGTAATATTTGTTTTAGCTACATGTTTAACATCACACAGGTCTATATTAATTAATTACAAACACATTTCTAAATTGCACATCTTTTTTTTATATGTGTTCATTATATACAAAAAATTAGCAGTCACGGGACTGGTCGACAGAAGTGAAAACTGAAATAAATGAAACCAATTAATATATATATATATATATATATATATATATATTGATTTACGAGGTGTGTTCAGAAAGTAACGAGAATTTTAATTTTTTGAACAAAATATTTATTCTTCTACATTGATGTTGTCGCCTTCAATTTTTGGAAATAGGAAAAAGTCATACGGACCCATGTCTGGCGAATATGGAGGTTGGGTCATCGTTACAGTACTGTTTTTGGCCAAAAATTCATAAACAAGCAATGAAATGTGAGCTGGTGCATTATCGTAGTGCAAAAGCCATGAATTGTTTTGCCATAGATCCGGGCTTTTTTTTTTGGATACTTCATGCAAACGGCGTTGAACTTGAACTTATAGGTAGTACTCCTTATTTACTGTTTCACCTGGTGGCAGGAATTCATGATGCACTATGCCATTAATATCGAAGAACACAGTAAGCATAACCTTCATGTTCGACGGCACTTGTCGAGCCTTTTCAGTCTTGGCAAGCCAGAATGCCTACACTGGAATGGTTGAGCCTTAGTTTCGATGTCATATCCATAAACCCATGTTTCGTCACCTGTTATAATACATTTCAGTAATTCTGCATCGTCGTTGACTTCATTTAATAACTCCTGAGCAACTTCCATTCGCCGCTGTTTTTCTTCAAAATTCAACAATTTTGGAACGAATTTTGCTGCCACGTGT
Source organism: Callitettix versicolor (assembly GCA_022606455.1). Taxonomy (NCBI): domain Eukaryota; kingdom Metazoa; phylum Arthropoda; class Insecta; order Hemiptera; family Cercopidae; genus Callitettix; species Callitettix versicolor. Next base: position 34,645,545 of record CM040186.1, read on the forward strand.
TTCATACACAAAACACTGGAAAAATGTCATGACATGATCCAGTCGATATGCCAACATCATCAGCGACCTCTCTAATTGTGATTCAGCGATTGTTCATAACCATTTCTTTTACTTTTTCCACGTTTTCATCGGTTGTTGATGTGCTGGGGCATCCAGGGCGTTCGTCATATTCAACATCTTCACAGCCTTCTTGGACATGCTTATACCACTCATAAACTCTTGCTTTACTCATAGCAGACTCACCATAGGCCTTTGTTAACATTTCACACACTTTGTTACACTTTATTCCATTTTTTACGCAAAATTTGATATAAATTCTTTGATCCATTTCTTTTAACAAACGAAAATCGCCGAGCTCATAAAAACATGTCTAACCTTAGTGGCTGTCACAGACAAAGTCAACAAACAGCTGAAAGTTTTATCATACTTCAAGGGCATGTATACCAACATAATAAAAAAAAATGTTTGAAAATCGGACTCTCCAAGCCTACAAAATTTAAAAATTCTTGTTACTTTTTGAATACACCTCGTATATTTTAATTCATGATTTAAATATGTTTACTTAAAATTCATCATAAGAAAGAAGTCCTAAAGGGATAATGTGTACATTAATTACAAATTAATCTTTTTAATAATGCAATGATTATAATAATACACAATTTAAATATTATACACACTATACACGCATTCAACAATTTTCACGAGGTGAAATTAACTTTTCTGTATGCACCTATATTATTACTAATATATTATACACACTACAAATATAGTAATTACTAAATAAATAAAGGTCTGCACATATTATAATGTATTGCGTGTATTTCCACCAACATGCTTTGATACTAATAACCTGCACATGTATATACGAGGTACATCCAGAAAGTAAGTTCTGTTTCAATTTCTCTACGCTGCAGCGCGGTAGACGCTTTGTATCAAGGAGAAGAAACGTGCGCCATTTTGAGTTCGCTGTCAGCCATGTACGCTTTGTTGTGCTTGTTTACAATGTCGGTGTTGATTGAAAATTCCACCGCTTGTGAAACGAAGTGGGCGTCCATCTTTGGTTACAGAAGAACTAGTTCATGCGATTGATGACAAGATCCAGGAAAACCGCAAGTTTACAATTAGTGCTCTTGCTATGGAATTTCCCCAAATCTCACGATCACTAATTCATGAAATTGTTACCGAAAAACTGAAATTTCGTAAACTTTGCTCACGTTGGGTACCAAAGATTCTTACTGAGCAACAAAACAAACCGGATGGGTAGTGCATTTCAGTTTTTGACCCGTTATGATGAAGGCGGCGAAGAATTTCTGACACAGATAGTCACAGGAGATGAAACTTCGGTTTCTTACAACACCCCTGATAGTAAGCGGCAATCGATGGAATGGAGGCACACTTCATTCCCAGGAAAGGTTAAGCCGAAACAGATATTGACACCTCGAAAAATGATGTGCACAGTGTTCTGGGACTGGAAAGGCATCTTACTCATTGATTTCTTACCGCGTGGTCAAACAATTAAAGCAGATGTTTATTGCGAGACACTTAGGAAATTGTGCCGCGCAATACAGAATAAGCGCCGAGGATTGCTGTCAAAAGGTGTTCTTTTCTTCACGACAACGCACGACCACACACTGCAAATATGACGAAAAACCTCCTACAGGGATTTGGCTGTAACGTGTTTGACCATCCTCCGTACAGCCCTGACCTCGCTCCTAGTGACTCATCTGTTCTTATATCTCAAGTCTTTCCTTGGCGGTCAACACTTCAACAATGATGAAGAGCTGAAAGAAAATGTTTCCAACTGGTTGAAGACACAGGCGGCAAACTTCTATGAAGAAGGTATACAAAAACTTGTGCCACGCTATGACAAATGCTTGCAAAATTTCGGCAGTTATGTGGAAAAGTAGTTTAAGAGTTGTAGAATTTTGTGCAATAAATAATTTTTCTGTATCTGTACACAATTTAATTTTATTACCAAACGGAACTTACTTTCTGGACGTACCTCGTATGTATAGCCGTATAGCGCTGTGCAACGCAGGAGTTTGCTGTTTATACTTTAATAGTTCACATATACACTAATACAAATATTACACGTGTTCTGCACTCTCAGACTCTCAGCATGCCACAGCTCGCAGCTATATTGAATTAATATGAATCACCATATACAGACTTAATGTGGCGCGAGCTCAATGCTTTTTACCTACATAAAAAGTGCTAAACGCGCCTAAAGAAGTTTTCACTTCAAAAATATACATATAAAAAATGTGAACATTTTTGTAATATTTATTCATGTTAATTTCTTTAATACAATGGTGCACATCCTGCAGGTGTGGTGTTGACCAGGAGAAATTGATACATATCAGTTAGTATTTTGGACAAGTAGTTGCCTCTAAACAATTTGGATTCTTTATTTTTAGTTCACTAAGTATGTTGTATATGCAAGTGAAATTGAAATTGAATTTTCCATTTAATATGTTGTCTGGAATTTCACAAATTCAGGAATAGTGGCAGAAATATTCCTCAGTAATATAGAAAAGAACAATTTAACAAAGAAAAATACATGTTACTATAGTTATGTGCAATGATACTAGTTATAAGCAATGATAATATGTGCTTATTTGTGGTTCAGCAAAGCATTTTAACAATTGCAACAAATATTTTAATAATATCCACCCAGCACTCAAATTCACAGTACTATGGCTACAACATGAATATAACTGAAAGAGCCTTGTTTAGGAGGAGTGGCTGCTAAAAAAATATATTTCTTTTTCAACCTCCAAACCTACCATTAAGTGGCCTATCAAGTGGAAAATGACAGAGCTGTGCACTGGACAATAACGCATCTCTTCTACTATAACCACTGCATTTCCTATTTTATATCACCATTTTGAGCTGAGTTGCAGAGTCATCTATTGCTTCTTTCAATAAGTGTGAATTGTGAAGTGTCGTTAGTTTTTTTCAGGCAGAAGGGAATAATGCAGCAGAAATTCATCACAGAATGAGCCAAATATATGAAAATCATCTGGAGCAAGATCCAGGCTGTACAGGAGGTGATTGAAACTTGTGCAGCATTGGTCATGTATTGCCATGCATGAAAATAACGCTAGAAGACAGCAGGCCTCTCTGTAATGTCTGACAATATGCACCTGCATTGTTTAGTCCATTGTTGCATGAAATCTATGAGCAACATGCCTTTATGGCCTCAAAGAACTGTAGCTGTGATCTTTCTGTTGAATTTTTTTTTTTGTTGGTTCTGAAAGCTTCTGTACACCATTCTCACATAACATCATCATTCATGAAGTTTTCATCGTATATTAGGCTCATTTTGCAATGTATTTATGCTGTGTTTTTCTCTTATGCCTAAATAAAAAAATAATTTTTGTGATTTGTAAGAGAATCAGTAGATGTGGTTATGTTTACAAATACAAAACTCATCCAAAACTGATATTATGAAGTTGAAAATGGTAGCGGTTTTAATGGAAGAGATGTGCTGTCGTCGTCCCTTATGCAGTCGGCCTCCTACCGCTCAACATGCCATTTCGTAGTAGATTTGGAAGTTGAAAAAAAAATAGTTACTGATGATTTTTCTTAAATTTGGCTCACATCTTTGTGTATCTGTAAAGAACTAGAGAAAATTTACAGTTTTATTTCCTGAATAATTTCTGCTTGAGAGAGTATATGTGAATAATATATAATAAAAGTTAATAGTTAAAATATTTTTTTGTATTTCTTGCATTATTGAAACAAGAAACTGAGGATTAAAACAAAAGTATAAACTATTTTAATTTGTAGCATTATTCAAAAAAACAATATTTATTCATCACAGCTAGCTTTATAGTTGATTAACATAATCTAATTTTGTTTTTCACTGATGAAGGTATGGACTCGGATCTTTTGATCCACGAAGCTACAATGGAAGACGAATTGGAAGCCGAGGCCAAGATAAAGATGCACTCAACAATGTCACAAGCTATCGAAGTAGGTCGAGACATGAACGCAAAGTTCACGCTGCTCACCCACTTCAGCCAGAGATACGCCAAGCTACCTCGTTTTAATGACAGCTTCGCTGCCAACGTAGGCATTGCTTTTGATAACATGCAGGTAAAAGAACTCTAGAATTTATACTAAATTGTAAACATGCAAACACAAACAATTTAAAAAATATTTTTTTGAAATTTTTTGTAAAACTAAAGAAGAAAAATTGAAAAAAGGCTTATGTAATTAGTAAAACAACTAATAGGCTATGTCCCGAAAAATTATGTCTAAAATATATTTTATTATAAGGAGTAGAAATTATGAAGAGTAGATGGTTTATTACTTACTAACTTGAGTAGTTTATAACTAGTCAGTGACCCCTACAGTTTGAAACCAGTACTAAGTAATAACCACACTATTATGGATTTTAACAGTATTTTTTTAGCAAATTTCTATTGGAAAATGAGCTATTTCTGTGGTAATATCACATCTAGATCGGAGGCCTTAACATGAGTATTAATCCTAACCTCTAAGATTACTTTTTTAGGCTTATTAAATAAATAAATATAAATATATAATATGTGTAAGTGCGTGTGTGTGACACTTCCAAAATTGTGGACCCATTTTATTCATACTTGTATAAAAATGACTTTAGAGAAGTTTGTTACCCAGCAAAGTGTCATTTAACATTTTCAAAATGTCAGCTATTTTAAATCTCATGAAACTTTTTTATCTTGCATTTTAAAGATTTGTAATGACCACCATTTTAAACCTGTTGATCTGGTTTTGTTGAGTAATGAAGCTGTACACACTATTACCAAAATCAGTTTCTATGCTAAATGTCAATTACATCTGACCAAAATTGTGAATGTGAAACTGCTAACATATGCACACATGCGCGCACACACACAGAGTTCACACAGAGTTTTAAAAAAAAACCCTAAGGCACTCCTATATCCCAAAACATTTTACAACAAATAGCTGAAAGGCAGCTAAGTGTACAGAAAATTATCTAATTCATATTATATTTCTGAAAGTTTGTGTGTTTGTTTGTTTGTTTGTTATTCAATCACGCTTTAACCACTGGACCAATTGAGATAAAATTTGGTACGTATATGGTTTAAGTATCAGAGATACATATAGGCCTATTCCCGTTTTACAAAAAGTCATTATACTACTTACCCAGCCCAAAATAATTATCAGTTTTTAGTTTTGTAACATCTGTTAACTATAGTTAGGTTTAATTACTGTTTACTGAACATGAGATTTAGGCACCTGAGATGGACATAGATCTAATCCCATTTTACAAATTTTAATCTATGTTTTATTTATTGCAAAATTATTGTTTTTAATGTTACATTTTCATCTAATAATCACAATCTGGTATTTTTCATTTAAGACTATTCAGTGTTTGTAAAACAGAGTGCAGAATATATATATATTATATACAATTTTATTAGGATACTTTAATTGTAAGGTAGTATATATATTTGTGTAATTACATTATATGAAAAAATGGTAAATATGCAGTGCAGCATCTATTGGAGTTTTCAATATTTTTCTTACTAAAATGCTTTATTATGTGCCCAAAAGCAAAAATCCAAAATATGAAAGCAGGAGAAGTACGATAAAAATCGAAAATAAAAGTGACCAACATAACCTCAAAATTGCTACCGGCGAAAATCAGTACCGTGTTGTACTGATTTTAGACGTATTTTTATTGTTTTACTGATCTACAGTAAAACAATAAAAATACGTCTAACACAGGTTTGGATGATAGGAAACCCATTTTTTAAAAGAATAGTGCATAACCTAAGTGATACGGTTGTTAGGCCTAACACGATGATGCGTGAAAAAACCTTTATATTTTTTTAAAGATTATTTGGCTACATATCCTAAACTGTCACGGTTGTTAGGCCAAACACGGTGATGTGTGAAAAACCTTTAAATTTTTTAAAAGAATACTAAGTATATTAACTGACACGGTTATTAGGCCTAACACGGTGATGTGTAAAAAAACTTTTATATTTTTTTAAAGAATACTACATATTCTAACTGATATGATTGTTGGTCCTATGATTGTCATGTGTGAAAAAAACCTTTATTTTTTTAAAGAGTATCCAAACCTTAACTGACATGGTTGTCAGGCCTAACATAGTGATGCGTAATAAATCTTTATATTTTTTTAAAGAATACTCCATAAGCTAACTAACATAGTTGTTAGGCCTAACACGGTGATGCATTGAAAGAACCTTTATTTATTTTTTTTCAAAAGAGTACTCCATAACCTAACTGACACGGTTGTTGGGCCTAATACTGTTATGCATGGAAAAAACTTTATATTTTTTTTAAAGAGTACTCCATAACTTAACTAACACGGTGATGTGTGAAAAAACCTTTATATTTTTTTAAAGAGTACTACATATCCTGACACGGTTGTTGGACCTATCACGGTGATGCGTCAAAAAACCTTTATATTTTTTTAAAAAATACTAGGCTACATATCCTGACACGGTTGTTAGGCCTAACATAGTGATGCGTGAAAAATCTTTATATTTTTTTACAGAATACTTCATTAGCAAACTAATATGGTTGTTAGGCCTAACACGGTGAAGCATTAAAAAAACCTTTATTTATTTTTTTAAAAAGAGTACTCCAACCTAACTGACACGGTTGTTGGGTTAAACGGTGATGCAGGAAAAAAAACCTTAATTTTTTTTAAAGAGTACTCCAAAACTTAACTAACACGGTTGTTGGTCCTAACACGGTAATGCATGATCTTTAATATATATTATGATTGCTGCAAAGCCGTGACGGGTAACAGCTAATCATATTATATTTTTGAAAGTTTGTTTTTGTTTATTTGTTTGTTATTCAAATACACTTTAACTACTGGACCAAATGAGATTACATTTGGTGTGAACACGTTTTAGGTATCTGAGATAAACACAATACTATTCCAGTTTAATTATATAATAATAACTTTTTAATAATACAGTATTTTATTAAAATATGACATGATCCTGTTTTAGCGTATCAAGTAGCAAAAATTTATATGTCTTGGCCGAAAACCATAAATCGTATAATATTGTATATAGCAATATATTAAAATGAAATGACCTATTCTGATTTTGAAAATTGACTATAAATTTTATTGCTTACATTATAATTGCAGGCAAAGCCGCAACGGGTAACAGCTAGTTAAGAATAATTTCTCTTAGTACATTCTGCTATAAACCAGTGGTACTTGTTTCAAAAAAAAAAAAAAAATTGACTGAAAACATGTACTTACACAAAGAAACATGATTACACATTTGATAGCATTATATGTGTTATATATATATAGCATTATATGTGTGGTAGCAAATTTATGTGTTGTGGTACATCTGTACTGATTTTTAAGGATACATATCAAATGTGTAATCATGTTTATGGGTGCTTTAAACATCCTATACATTGCCATTGAAATATATATTCAGATTTCTGGCAGTACCTTAAGTGAAAATAGTTATGTAAAGGGAAAAAAATTTCTTGTTACGTCTCTAAACACATCAACCAATGCCTTATGATTTTATTAACTTACCCTTATCTCTATGTAGAATTATTACAAGCACAATTTTTCTTAAAACTGTATTTATTTTAAAGGTTAGTCTCAATGACTTACATAAGCTGCCGCTCATGTACCCTACTTTGAAGCTTATGTTTGCCGAACATTACGAAGAACTTGAACAGAAAGCTATCAAACGACAACTTAGACAGGAAATGTTGACTAAAAGTTAACTGTTAAGATATTTGCATTTGTTTTGTAAATAAAATAAATGATTACGTAAAGTAATATTTGTGCCTTAAAATGGTTTATATTTTGCAATGATTTGCTGGCACATCAATATGGCTTTTCACAGAAAACTATGGTAAAAATATTAAAATAATTTTGTAAGTGCTACTGAATGATTTTTAAAAGTGTTGCTTTATCTTTGACGTCTACAAATGGAAAAATCACTGACACAAGACATTTCAGTAAATAACAAATACATTGTACTTATTTTTACTCATATTATTATTTGTCAGATGTGCCAGAAACTTCATTGCAATTCTTAACCCTATTTCTTTCTATTTACAGGCCTATCTATTTTTAAAAAGGTAATAATCTATTAACTTGAGCATGTAATTCCATGTGTAACAGTTATTATATATGCATTTACTAATAGGAAAACTTTTCTTAGTACAAATATCATTGAATGAAGTAACAGTTTTTCAAGCAAATTTGTGGAAAAAGTTTATTTATTCCAAACCAGAGAGCAGCACATACTGAAACTCAAACATTTTTCTAGATAAAATTATTCTTTTTTGTGAAAAAGTAAATTTATTGCAAAACCAGAGTGCAGCACCAACTGGGAAGACAATACAAGCACATGTACCTCCTAAGAACTTATATTTGCTTCAGAACAAAAAGAAGAATCAGTTTGTTTCAGAACAATATTTCTTAATAATTTAGCTTCAGAAGCATTAGGAGAACATAAGTTTAAAAGAGGCTAAATACCTTGCAAATTCATTTACAACATTGCAGCCTCCTAACAAGGTCTATTCACTTAATATCTTGAATTTATGCTTTAAACAAACTATCAAGAAAATATTAATGTGATAGAGGTCAATTTGCCTGCCAATTTAATTTTCCAGCATTGCATTCATTTATCAACTAATGAAAAAGGCTTGCAATGTAAATAAATTGTCAACCATTAAAATGCTCACCAGCTCTGAACCCAAATGAGACATATAAAGCTATTACTTTTATATATCTCTTTTAAATTAATTCTACATATAATAATGGTTTCACACATCAAAATCTATCAAAAATATTTGTTAGAAAATTGGTAATATAATTAACAAGGTTATGTAATAACAAGTTTTATTTTTTTTTATTAGACTCACAATTTTAGTAAGGAATTATTTACAAAAGATGATTCTAAAAACATATTTTTTGTTGTAGCAGTCTACACAAAATATTTTACTATATTTTATATACAATCACAACTTTATGTTCAGTTTTCTTCGGCTTTTGCAGCTCGGCTTTCCTTTGTTCCAGTGCCAACAGGGCCATGTCTACGTTCCCAAATCATGCGATGCTTCTGCTTCATATAAGCACCTTCAGCACCCCCTACAACACCCAAATCACCATCTGAAACAAAAAATTGCAAATTAGTGTGTTGTAACAAATCAGGGATGATTTTGTTTACACACATTACAACCAATAAATATTACAAAAATAATGCAGAAACTTTCTAAAAAATTAGACCAAAAACCATGACAAACTAATTTCTCAAATTTGGTTTATCAGATTTTGCTAAACATTTGGTCATATATAAAGATCTATAACTCAAGCACTGTGCAAAATTTGAAATACACAAAAGAATTGTGTTTTGTTTTCAATTTACTTCCTTAATCTTAATTGCTTTATTTCAAACTAACTACACTGACCTGAGTGATGAATCTTCATTTATGACCAAAATTTGAGAAAAATCTGATTAACCATTTTTTTTAAATCGGTGATGATTTTTTAATAACTGAATCCATATTTTTATGAATATAGTCAGCCACCCATATTTTTCTTAAAAAATAAGAAATATAAACTTTAATTTTTTTAAACAATTATGATAGAATTTCTACCAGTAAAAAATTAAACAGTTTGTTCCCCAAATATGCAGAATCTTTTGAAAGTTTGTATAACAACTATTATTTATTGTAGAGCATGGTTTACGAGGAGTGGTTAAAAAATAACCAGACTGCTTTTTCTAGACAACCAGCAACTGTGTCAAGGTCAAACACTACATTACCAACCCTTTGTACTAGACTGTGCATCCACTGCCCATCAGAAAAATGCCTAGCATTTTTAAAGAGCAAGTTTTTGGTGAAACTTGAAAAGTCTGCCGTAGAAACTCTTTTTTTTTAACAAATATATGGTGATCATGCACTCAGATTTTTGAGTGGTTTTAAACAGTTCAAAAAAGGGCGAGAAGAGACTGACAATGACCCACGTCCAGGACAACCTTCAAAATCAATGCTGACTAGATACTGAAAAAATTGTCAATTTAATTAGAAAAGAAAATCGGCTGAGCATTTGTGCTGTTGCTGAGATCATCAGAATCAACAAAGAATCAGTTCGGCACAGTTTGCATGAACATTTTAATATGGAAAAAGTCTTCAACAATGGTGTCCAGAAATTTCACACCTGAACAGAAGGTCTCTCGAATGAACATTTGTGCTGACATTTTGAAATCCATCAAAAAAGACCCTAAACTATTGGAAAGAGTAATATAATGTGAAAAATCATGGTTTTTTATTTTCAATCCAGAAACTAAGCACCAATTAATGTAGTGGAAGAGCCTCTATTCATTGAGACTGAAAAAAGCTCAAATGTCAAAATCATAATTCAGAACCAAGTGTTTTTCACCAAGTGGATGTGTTTCACGACATCCATGGGATTGAATATGTACATTTGGTACCTCAAGGTCAAGATTATTACCTTGAGGTCCTAACTAATATCTGTGAATGAGTAAAAAGACAGCAACCTTGTGGAAAAACAAGTCATGGATTCTTCATCACCAGTCCATACTGTATTGGTTGTCAGGATGTTTTTGACTAAACATGGGATCCCTACGTTTAAACATCTACCCTACTCACCTTGCTCCGTTTGACTTTTTTTAATCCTAAAAGTGAAATCAACGTTGAAAGGATCAAGATTTGGGGCAGTTGAAGCTGTGAAAGGAAAAGCGACAGACCCCGAATCAAGGTTATTATACAGAAGGTTGTCTCAGTCAAGCGCACATGCCTCTTGCGCATGACGTCACGCTATGACCTACCACCGCCACTTGTAATGTGCGAAGCTAGGTATTCACCTAGCTGTGCTGTGTTCGTAGTGTGTTTCAAAGTTTTATTTTCCAGTTTAGACCAAGTGATTGTATTGTTTTCAGTTAAATCAAGTGATTAAAATGCCTGGTAAGCGATGTGCAGTGGCAATTTGCAATAACAGCCGCGTAAAAACACGTGAGTTGTCTGGTGACAGGCCTAAAATACTTTATCATAGATTGCCTAAGGATCCAAACATTTCCAAACAGTGGGCACAGTGCTGTAAACGGGCAAATAAATTATTTAACCCTCTTACTTCTGTAATTTGTTCTGAGCATTTTACTTCCAATGACTATGAAAGAGATTTAAAAGCAGAATTGTTAAATATAACCCCCAAAAGAGTTCTTAAGGAGAATGCAATTCCATCCATCAACCTAAATTTAAAACAAAAACATACTACAGGCATAATCTAAAAAAAAGACAGAGAAACCCGAATTAAGAGTAGAGAAGGCAAAAAACTTGTTAAAACACTTGTTAACAATATACGTTCAGAAAGTACTTCAACTGCAGAAGTTATCAGTTTCATTGAATGAAAATAAATTATTAACTAAACAAATATTTTGTCTTAAAAAGCAGATTAAGCATTTACAACAAAAAATTGAGCTTGATACAGTCGAAGTGAGAAAGCTAAAAATAGAAAACCAATATTTCAAAAGAAGAAATAATTAAACGTCTTTGACGTATGAGAAAATGCACAAAGTTTTAACATCAGTGTTTACTGGAAACCAGATTGATATATTACTTGGTTTGAAAAAACATGTAGTTTGTATTTTTAAACGTCTTTAAATCATAGTAAAAATAAAATGTTCATACAAAAAAAATATTTAAATTAAATATATTGTAAAACAAGATGTTTAGTTAACAATTCTAATTCCATTGAATGAGATTTCATATTTTGTATTGTAGCTGGGCTGTTTACTTCTTTCAAATACTTTAACAATCTTTAATTTGAACTTGACTATAATTACATTTCATATACATTTTCCTATATATATATATATGGAAATTAACTTAAAAGTTTCAATAACTAAACAAGAAATATGATCTTTAATATGCTATTAGAATGAGAAAATGTTAGTGAATTACTTATAAGATTAAACGAATTTAGTAGTAATGAAAGAAGAATTAATAAGGACATGAAGGAAATGAATTCCTACAAATTAAAATGCAAAATATGAACATCACTTCTTTGCCTACCCATTACTTTGCCAGGCCTTAGCGGCAGCCACGTCCACTGCTGGTTACATGTGCCTTATGGGACTGAGACAACCTTCTGTATAATAACCTTGACCCCGAATATTCTTTCAGAAAATGACCTTCAGGTCATGAAACCCTGCTTTGACCAATGGAAAATTCATCTGAAGTGGTGAAGGTGAGTATATAAAAAGGATAATGTTAAAGTTGTGATAAAATAAAAACAAAGAATATTATACCATTAATCCAGTAATTTTTAACTAAACCTAAACATATTCATTTTACTTTCTCAGTATCTGTACACAGTACAAAAATAAGAAAGTATGGTGATCATGAAAAAAAATAATCTTAAGGTTTTGATGGACCTTTACATTTTCAGATTCCCAAGTCAAAAACTGTTTTTTTTTATTTGACGTCTGTTCACATCACTTGAAACTAAACTAATTTTAATAAAAATGACATCTAGATTCATTTACCCCTATTTCACAAAAACTCTATAAAAAAAATTTAAGCTGTTTTTTTTGTGTGAAATTGATAAAATTGTTTTTTCCTTTTTTAATTTCATTAAAATTTGAGACAGCATTTTCATAATAACAAAATTTTCATGCTGCTTTTATAGAGATGAATTTTTCAGCATAGTTCTGTACAATATCGCATGCCTTTTTTGTATCCATGTGGTGAAATTTAATAAATAAAAGCTTAAAAGATTCATAGTTTCAGATACAAGAATTCAGATACTTACACTTAATGAACCAGTTGGCAGCAGCATCTTCGTACATCTCGTAAAGTTGTTCGCATTTCTTTTGATCGGGCGCTTCATAAATCATACAGTCCTCATAACGTTCACGCAAGATCGACAAGATTTGCGACTCCACTTTCCTTTTTGACAAGCAAAAGCACTCAGTTCAGAAACAGCAAAGATATTCAATTGGGAAGGAAAGTGTAATAGCTTAGAGATATATTAACTTAGAGATTCGTTTTTCCTTCAACAGTATCGTGTTATAAGTTAGAGATCGACCTGTGTAATTAGACAGAGATTCCGTACTGTGTATTAACTTAGAGACTATAGTTCCGTCAAGTGTTGCACCTTGTGTATATGTTGCCAACGCCGCTGCTTGCAGGCGCTTCAGTATCTTTTATCTAACAAGTAGAATTCGCTTAGTTAAAGAAAGATATATTATTAAAATATAAAGTTCATTTGGATAGGTTTTGTTCTGAAAGGCTTATGTGCAATGCTGTAAATGTATACTATTTTATATATGTAGTAGTAATAGTAATAATAATATAAAAATATTGTTTGAAGGCTGCTTTATTGAAACCATATCCGAATTGAATTAAGAAAACAGCCCTAAATTAATGAATTAATTATGAATTAATGAAATCTATTTTTTTATACAGATAATTGTCAAAAATAAACATTTAGATATGTTGTTGACCATAGTATTGACAATATTTTCAACTGTAAACTCTAAAATAAAATAGTGATAAGGGAAGCGCCTGCAAGCAGCGGCGTTGGCAACATATACACGCGGTGCAACACACTTGACGAACTGTAGTCTCTATGTTAATACACAGTACGGAACCTCTATCTTATTACACAGGTCGATCTCTAACTTACAACACGGTACTGTCGAAGGAAAAACGATTCTCTAAGTTAATAAATCTCTAAGCTATTACACATCCCCATTCAATTTTATTGTTTATTTTAAATATAAATACTGAAATGTTTAAGAACATGTATGTCATTTATAAAGTGTTACATCAATTTGTTTTATGTGTTTGTAATGTTATTCAATATTATTTTTGTCCGGAATGTAACAATATACGAGTTACACGTATCGTTTGGTCAAACCAAACTTTATCATGTAATTGTGTTTAGTGTTTATGACGTGTTTTCAATGTTTTGTTTAACTTTGTGACAACCTCGACAGAGGGATTGGACATTTTGTATTACGGCCTGAAGATGAAACACTAAGGCTTTGAAAATGTTGTTGCCTTTACGAAGTGAGTAAATAGACCAGTAGATAGAAAAATGGGTCATAATCCTGATTATTTAAATATGTTGTCGAGTGGCTATGTTGCAATAATAAAAGTTATTACCAGCTGACAGAGGGCAAAAAGTCAATGAAAGGGAGTGATGCATAGGGTCTACTGGTATACATCTACCTACTCTGTATACATCTATTCTTCATGCCTAATGTCAGTAATGTTTTTTCCTGGTTCCATCCAGCAGAAACAGATGTGATTAGAGAACCCCGGTAAACATAATTCTTTGTTCTGTAATGATTCTGTTCTATTATTTTATTCTTTTCTACTTTTATTGATTTATTTTTCAAAAGTGTTAGTCTAACTTTTTTATAGGAGTCTATCAACTGTTGTTTTTAAGTTTATTACTGCCCCTCAGGGGGTGCAGACTAGTTTCACCTATTGAGAGGATTTAGACATCCCTCATGGTACCCGAGTCTAACATACACTTACAACACTACACTTGCGACATTAACACTTTACACTCACACTTACATTTATGGCAGCAATAATAGCCTCATTGTGCTTTTCACATTAAAATAACAAAAAACAAGTTTATTACTGGGCTAATTAATTAGTTTTTCACAATAGACTGTCATACACAAAATTCTAAAATGTGCTTTTAAAGTAATTTCATTATATATGGTCTTATTATATGGTCTCAATGATGTAATTTAAACATTTATGAATTTTTTAACGAAATATTTTTACTATTTCCACCTACTACTCATCTCATATGCTTACTCCTTTACTAATTTGGTATTGTGACGTTCCAGAATGGCAGTATTCCACAAAGGGTTAACTCTTTTGCACTTCAATGTCAAGAATGGATATTGCATAGCTGCTATTCTATTTACTCCAATAACGACCTAGATTCAACATAGCACAAACAAGCTTATTTTTACTCCAATGTCAATGTACTTTTGACTTTTTTTTTGCTATAGTTATGAGTACCAATATGAGTTATCAGTTAGTTTGTGAACTATTTCCCCATCTATACTTCCATAGCATTTCTATGTTCTACTCGAAATAAATGATTATGCTCTGCTGTATTTTACACATTCACTATTTACACATAACACGGTGTTTGTTTATCATGACTTGAACACTTCACCTGTTTTGTTATTCACTGTGTTTACAAATTTCTTTGAAGTATATTTATTCCTTAATATGTTAAGTTTGTGATAGGCCAATTTGATATAGGCATAGTCTGCGTACGCCTAAACAAAATACTCCTTCAGATTTTTCAAATTATTTTTTTTAGTTTAGAACTTATGAAACAAATAGTTGCTC
The DNA here is from genome assembly GCA_022606455.1 of Callitettix versicolor. Taxonomy (NCBI): domain Eukaryota; kingdom Metazoa; phylum Arthropoda; class Insecta; order Hemiptera; family Cercopidae; genus Callitettix; species Callitettix versicolor. Next base: position 34,660,935 of record CM040186.1, read on the forward strand.
TACAAATAGTAGAGCAAAAAACTTCTGTTCGGAAGCTATTATCAAAACCAACAAAATCAACCTAATTTCTCAGAACCAATTCATCAGATTTTATACATTCATATATTTTATACAATTCATCGCCATATTATACATCCATAACAAATGACAGTGGTCAAGGTTTATTTACAAAATAACCAGGGTGGGGGGGGGGTGGTTTGATGTTCCTTATGATACAATCCTTATGTAACGTAAGGAAATACTGCAATATGAAATATTCTTCGTGATATCAATTAAAGAATATAGATTTGTTATTCATTAAAAAAAACTAAATGTTGTTATTTATCTGAAAAGTCCAAATATTATGAAAACATAGTTATTTAAATAGATTTTCATGAATCCAATTTTAAATATATGTTTTAAAGTGAAAGGTTATTTTTTTAAGCCAACATACTTATCTCGTCTAAACTGGCTATTAGCTTCATGCTTGCATATAATATCATCTTCGTAACACTGGTCAATTGTTGGTACTCTGTTGAACCTTTGATGATACCATGGGTATTGCTTCTGATTAGGTTCAACAATATTTTCTGAAAGTACAATACAAATGTAAACATTTGGGAATACTTTTATTAAATTTACTAAGATCTCTATATGTAACATAACCATACAACCCATTTTGGGCAGGGCAGTCCAGCTTTACAGTAGGTTCTAAGTTATGTTGCCATAATTAGCCATGGAACAGCTAAATGCTTTGACAAGTAGACTGTTTTATAACTAAAAAAAATATTTTTTTAATGATCGTGTAGCATAATTACCAATAAAGTCCTCTTTTCATTATAACTTCTTTGTAAGTGTTCAGCCAAACTTGTAACAGCTCAGAAGTAGTATGCATTATTACTTATCCAATGTATTCCTAATGCATTTCCTTTGTATTTTTAATTAAATTTTTTAAGGTGTCAGTAAAATATTATGATCTTTACTAAAACTACTTAAACAGATAAGTTGAAATGTGAAAAGTATCATGCAGTTTCGATTTCAGTTGTCAAAAAATTCAAACAATTTCCTTAATAAACATATTTTATATTGATTACATTTCATTGTTAATACACAAGTATTACAATTTTTGTATTAAAATTGTAGTACAACATCCTGGAATGGAAATATGCTTATGTTTAAATTGAAAAAAAAAGTTTTAAGAACCTGTAAAATTGAATGTTTTTTTTAATTGTGTAGACATTGGTAAGCTTTCAGTTTACCTCATCCTTTGTCAAGGCCTCCTCAAATTATTTGAAGGTGTGTCCTACTTTAGAGCACAAAAGTTATGGTCACATTATGTGTAGAATATGTATATGGTAATTAGTTATGTCAAACTATTACTAGTACAAGAAATAAATCATATGCTGTATAATTTTTACTGTTTTTTTATTTAAATCTGTAATGTACAGTTTATTACAAGGATATGTAATTTATTGAACATTTCTGATTTTATTAAAGAAGGCTAGGTTTTTACCATTTTACACTCAATTTGTGAGAGCGCTGAAATTTTTTACCATTAAGGAAAATGTATATTTTTATTAAAAATAAAACTATTAGATATCGGTAGTCACACTAAGCTAAGCATTTAGATTTCACAATATAGATATCAACAAGTTGATATTCATAATTTTTTTGTGAAAAACTGCCACTGCAACACAACAAGAGTGTAACTGGAATGGAAAGCTGACAATCTGACTGAGAAGCATGTTTTTTATAGGCTATGCTAAATCACATCTGGAACAAAAGTCGGTAATTATGCACTTTCGGGTGGTTTACTAAAGTAACGATTTTTGCAATTTTTTTTAATTATGTACTTTATTGTCAAATTAAGTTATTCACATTAAATTTCTTATGACTTTAAGCCATTTTTAACGGAACTATATTGTGACGACATTGACGTTTACTTTGCATGCAGCATGACGCAAAACCTTTAAAAACTTTAAAGTTTTTTGTAACCATAAAACAACATTACTACACCAATATGACCTACTGAGGTACTGCTCATGCATGTTATCACAATATTATAAATAGGTTAATTATTATAGTGAAAACTTCATGCTTAGTATGCTGCTAATTGTTGTAGTGAAAACTTTGTTGATCATAGCAGCCACATGATGACAATTTCCCTATAAATCACGGCATATTTAAGGATGCTTTTTTGCAACCGAAGTGCAGCAATAATTGTGAAACTGGTAAGAAAACATTAAAACTTCAATGCAATCGAAAAGCCTTTATAATTTTTTCATTACTATTAACACATATTTAATTAATCGTTTTCATTACAAAAAACAGGTTACCTACTTTCGCCAACGACCAAGTTCAGTTAGGTTAAACACGTAACAATCAAGACATGTTAGGTTGATTAACAACAAATAAGTTGAGTTAATTCTTTAGTTTTTTTTAATAAAAAAGTTTATATTTTTTTAATTATTAATAACATGTATTTAATTATTTTCGCAATAACAAACACATTACCTGCTTTTGCAAGCTAGCGATTTTGGGGTTATATGGGCTACTTTTATTTCCCATTTTTTCCGCACATAAATTTTGTATTACTACTTTTGGTCATGTAAAAAACGTTTTGGTGAAAAAGTACAAAAATTGACAAATCACCTAAAAGTGCATTTTTACACAAAAGCCATGGGCTAGAACAAAGTAACAGTTTAACAGATTTGTTTACTATTAAATAACTAATTAGAATAAATCCTACAAAACTAAGTGCTTTATTTATTTAACAATACAGTATAGGCATATAGTAATTTCCAATGTGCAGTACTTGTGCATAATTTTTATTTAGGCTATGTGTACCATTGGCTAAAATGAAGTATTTTGGTTTTTTTATAGCATGTAAGATTTTTATCTTGTTTCATGCTTTTAATGATCAGTTTGTTGTGGAACTTCAAATGAATGATTTTATTTTGATTTCTACATGCTACTCAATAATATCTGTAGCGCTTCAGCCACTCAATTTTGCAGATAACTAGGAGTTCACTGCTGTAGATACTTGTTTTAAATCAACTAACTTAAGCCAAGAACCAACTTTAGTGCTATACTGAGCTAGAATCGCAAAAGAACATTCAAAGTCAGTCTCATTCCATACACTTAAAAGAGTGACTATTTTGACGAATCGCACATGAGCAATAGCTTCTACAATATCTATGTTATTCAATTTGTTAATTTTATTAGCTAATAAACTACTACAATGCTATATTATTAGTCTAACTGGCATACATTTTTGACATTAAACTGCACAAAAATTATGTAATACAGTTTAGTTTATTAAAACTATTTAAAACCTACTTTAATTGAGTATAGGGTTAAGTGAACAGTGAATTGCTGTTCATTAGATATGTTTACAAAAGATTTGTCAATAAAACTAAAATGTGGTTTTTGTTGTTAATTAATTTAAAGAAATAAAATAAAAACAAAATACTAAAAAAAGTTTTAATTTATTTTTAACCTACAAAATATCAATACTTACTTCTAAACCATACCACAGGTCCATCAACCATGCTACATACTGCATACACAAAGGAATTAAAGGACGTTTTAACGTCAGTACGTTCATCAGCACCCATAATTGATCTGACAATTTATTTTATTTATAAAACAAAACAAAAGGTCAAATAACCTAACTTAACTATTATTTTATAACTTTCTACTTCAGTGCTACAAAAAAGAAGTGGAAGAAAATTGAATTATTCTAATCAGCTGATCAGTAAAAACGAATCCACAGTCTTTTAGATTTATCGCCATATTGTACTAGACACTAGGCAGTAGAATGAATTTAAACATAGATTAACAACTACAATTTACAACTAATAGATTAACACAAATACAATATTACCTTGTCATTTTTATTCTTGCAAAATTAATAATTATATAATATCACTACTATCACGGAGAAATTTTATTGGTCGACAATACATTTAAAAAAATTCTAAATAAGGGGCAGCCATTGTAAAACCAGACCAAAAATTACCTACAATTGTCAATAATTTGTAATAATTTTACAATACAGCCATATTAGAACATTATTGCTTTAGTTCAGCCACTTAGTAAACGGTCTGCGTGTGAATTTCTAGTGCATGTAGAAGTATTTCCCTCCAACTCTCTCCCTCCAATAGTTCAGTTACACAGAGTCTGCAAATCTGAATCTACAAACTCTTACTACTCGGCGATAGTGAAGGAAAAGGAGGAGATATGATCATTTTTTTTTGGTGTTTAATGTCCGACTATTGTGCATACTTGGGCTAATGCAGACGAAGGAGATATAATCAGATAGTGGAGAGTCGACCTCTTATTTGCATATTTCTCTATCTGTCCCATTGGTGTTCTTCCCAGGTCTTTTTTAAGCCAATATAAATGGTGTTCACATAAAAATATCGTGTGTTGAAGTACAAAATAGGCTGTGTATTATGTAAAGGTCGTCGAAACCTATTCAGTTCAATCAGTCCTATATAGCAGCCATTTTTGAATTCAATGTATGACATTTTAGGTTAATATAATTTATTTCCAGGACTGTTAGTAATAGAAAATAAACAATTATAGGATACATAAGTAGAATTTCTTTCTTAACGTTCATGCTTTATGCCAATTAGACTAATGTGAACAAGGGATCAGTGTTAACGGTAAAGAAAAAGAAAAGAGAGTAACTACCGCTCGAACTAAGAACCTTTAGGCACGCATTTCAAGAGACGCAGCAGACTGATAGCCCCTGCACACATAAAAAATGGCCTGCTAAGAACACAACTGGGACACTGAGAAAAAATATGTGAGTGAGAGGTCGAGCCCCCCAATTTTCTCATCACAACTCATTTTGTCCTTCACTATCAGTTGCAGCTAGGGAATATTAATTATCAGCGTAACATGTATCAACTGACAGCAGTACCACCAGATAAAATGTCAAGCCAAGTGTCAAATCACGTGTCTTGTAACTGATTGCATTTCTACTCATTTCAGCGATTTTTGAAAGTTGAAGTAAATAAGACAAACTTTGTATGAAACTTTTGTTCTGGAAACAAACTTCAGCAAATTTTGAATTTGTTGAAGTAAAAAAAACAAACTTTCAATGAAACTTCTGTTCAGGAAACAAAGGTTTAAAAAATTAATAGTACTGTGTTAATATAAGGTAATACTAGTATATAATAATAAGCTATTTACCTAAGTTAATTTTACGAACATAGTAAGTAGATAATGTATACATGAACTTCTTTACACTTAATAATTCAAGTAAATTTGTGTAAAAATTCAAGTCCATCATGAGCTTTCCAATTTCCACAAAAAATATTCTTTTAATAAATTTTTAAACATCTTCAGTTTTATATTTAAACAGCAGTGTAGACAATTTGTTTATGGTATGTTATGTTTTTAACTGTTTTACTTTTGATTTTTTTTAATGTTACTAAAGAGTAGGCCTAATACTTTTTGGAGATATTTGTTTTAAAAAATCAAAATGGTCAACATTTTGAAAATATTTTAAATCATGTATTTGTTTTTGGTACAGATACAGTACATTATTTTACTAATGCGTATACAAAATCTATACTTAAGAGCCTATATATATTTTTTTCAGTTATAACGTTTAAAAAGCAAAACAGTATAAATTGAGTGTCTTATATCTGGATACTTACCTGTCTTTAATTCTGTCACAAGGCCTAGTAATGGTGGTGGTTCTTGTATTGATAATATTTTTGCTAAGTCATGTATGGACTTTAAAGCATGCTCAGTTATTTATTGATTTTGTGGCTTATCACTTTATTGATTTTGTGATCAGTTACTCACTATTTTGTGGCTTAAATTTTAATGAGTCTAATGTAAAGAGTACAGAATATTTTTATAAATTAAATTATAAAAAATTGTTTGCTTCATCTGACTGCACTGACTGGTCTAAATGTTGTATTTTTAATGAGGCTGAAGCTGCTATTAACGGTTTAAAATCTAGTATCCAATGTTGTATCAAAAAAGCTATGATTAGAATTAAAAAGTATAAGTATATTTACAGAAAGCCATGGATGACATGGGATTCTTAAATCAATTGAACATAAAGAAATATTATATAACTTATGGAAAAATAGAAACTCTGATATGTATAAAAATGAATATAAAAAATTGATAAATATCTAAGAAAAGTAGTAATAGAAGCAAAAAATACTTCTGAAGTTAAATCAGCTGAAAGTAGCTCAAAAGACCCAAAGAAATTATGGACCTATATCAATAAGAAACTAGGTAAAAATAATTTTTAAAAATTGTTCTATAAATAAGATAAATATTGGAAACACTATCATTGAGGACATTAACTCTATAAATGAGCATTTCAATGATTTCTTCTCAAATATTGGCCATGATTTAGTTAGTAAAATACAATCTAATAGGTCTTCCCAAATTGATGTCAAACAAAATACCAAGTCAGTGTTTCTGATGTCAGTGAGTAGTTTAGAAATACAAAAAGTAATATCTAATCTGAAAGACAGAAATGGAGGCTCTGATAATATTCACTCAAGTGTTTTGAAAGCTCTGAGCACTAAAATAAGTCCAATTTTGGAAGTAATTTTTAATAAGTGTCTCTACATAAGTCTATGGCCCTCAGCCCTAAAACAAGCATATATTGTACCTATATGCAAATCTGGAGATGCAACTTTAGTTGATAATTATCGTCCAATATCTCTTATATCTAATATATCTAATAAAATTTTTGAAAAATTGATACACTTTAGAATTTATAAATTCCTTATTAAATGTAAAAGAATAAATAATAAACAATACCGATCTATTCGTGGTGCTGGCACTACTGAAGCACTTGAGTGGATCCTAGATATAATTTACAGGATGATTGACTGTGATAAGGCTATTATTGTTACTTTTATAGATCTCAGTAAAGCATTTGACACTGTTGATCATAAGATATAATTAGAAAAATTAGAAAACTAAGGTATGAGAGGTGTTGCACTTAATCTTATTAAGAAATATTTGTCTAATCGAATGCAAAGAGTCAAAGTTGGTAATGTTATTAGCACTTTTGAACAAGTTAGTATTGGTGTTCCCTAGGGTACTGCAATAGGACCACTTTTATTTTTGATTTATATCAATGATATTTTTGAATATTGTGAAGATATGTTTGCTTTTGCTGAAGACACTATTGTTTTATCTTGTAATAATACTTGAGCTCTTGCTCAAAACAGTATGAACCAAAAATTGCAGAAACTTAAAGATTGGTTTACAAGTAACAAATTAACTTTGAATGTAAATAAAATGGATCATATGACATTTGGTTGTTATGCTGATAGTGTCCCACTTTGTACAAAAATAACAATAAATGATACTCCTGTTAAAAGAACTTAATATTACCAGATATTTAGGTATTTTCATGGATTACAATTTAAAGTGGGATATTCATATACAATATGTAATAAAAAAAGCTAGATACTTCTTATTCTTAGCATATAAATTGCTTTACCAACCTACTATTTATTGCTTTTAGAAACTATTTATTATGCATATGTGTACAGTTTTATTAACTATGGTCTAATTATTTGGGGTATTGCATATATATCAGAACTTAAACGGCTTATAAATTTACAAAATAAATTTATTAGGTTGTTGAATTACAGTAATATTCCAACTTTTGAAGAGTTGTATGTAGCCAAGTGTGTTATGTTCCACTATAAATACTTAAGTGCTACTTTTTGTGACTCTACCAGCAGATCAAGAAATAAGGACATTGCATATCACAAACATAAAAAAACTATATATGAAAAAATTGTTTATACGCTGCAATAAAATATTTTAATTTATTACCTAATGATCTAAAAGACCTAAAAGTGTCTCACAAGACAAAAAAGAAAATAATTTTGAAATACTTTAAGTATAAATTATAAGCAAACCATGAACACATTTAAATTGCGAACTGGGTGTTTCCTTTAGTTTAAATGTAAACAAGTTTTTTATTTTCTTTTTTATTAAGTTTTTGTTGTTTGGTTATTAGGCAATGGCTCCTGAGCACAGAGAGACACTTCCTCTCTCTTCGGGATATATGTAACTCCTTATGGAAAGATATGTACGTATAAAACCAATAATTAAATACAGCTGGAATAACAAGTGAAATAGCCGCCTAGGTGGCCTAGTTGATAGCATACTGGGCTTTCACCCCGTGGACCTGGGTTTGATTCCCGGCCAGGGCTTGGCATTTTCATACGCTATAAATATTCCCATCATATGCATTAGCCCAAATGTGCACAGTAGTCGGACGTTAAACAAAAAAAAAAGTGAAATAACAAAAACAAGTGACTGAAAAATGGAGCGTTTCTGGACTATAGTTAAAGAAGTCCTTTCTTTAACTAGAAGAATGAGCTCCAAACAAGCTTTGTGAAACACCCTATATAGTGTAAATATTTTAATATTTGTCATTATTCATTGTTTTAATTTATCTTTTATTTAGGCCTACTGTTGTTTAATTATTTTCATAAATTCCAGTGATATAAAAAATGTCACAGAGCTTTATACTAATGACAGAATAAGAGCAATAGACTCTCCTCTCTGCTACAAAAGTACCCAAAAAAGTTTGTCAGTACCTGGTGATTAGAACAGGTGAAAGGTATTTAAAGCCCATATCTCACCTTATCCAAATCCACAATCTGGTTTGAGATTCTCTGGCCTCCTACTCCTGTCCTCAGAGCCAGGAAAGTGTTCCCTGAGTAGGACTTTCAAAATGTCCACCCCAGTTGTATACTAACCAGTAAGACCAACAAAGATCACCCCATGGGGTTCAAAGGGTCCAAGGCTAAGACCTTGTAAAGTCTTGCTCCCTAAGAAGTATGGTCAACCTCTTCACAGAACTTCCTTTATGATTCCTGTCTCGCCCTTTTTAATGTCTTATTATACTTGATCAGGGCCCGCCTGTAGGCCTTTACTAGGCCACTTACTGTAATACTTGTCAGCATTAAAAATCCTTCTATCATGTCCCCTTTGCTCAGAAAGTGCTGGGATTAATCCCATCAACCTTCGTTGTAAGAGAGCAATTCCCATGAACAAAGTTTACAATTATCTCCACCAATCTTCCAACTGTGTACTCCAGCTAATGCAAGTTACCCATTTGCCTCCTAAGACCTTAAGATCTTAGGATCTTTCTTCATAGGCTCTCCTCATCTGGTATTCCTAGAATTTCGGGAAGTATCCACAGATCTATTAAGCATCTCAAGATACATGACAACATGTCTATGATGAGACAAAGACTGCTCTTTAGATACACACCACACATTCAATGCAACATGGATGCCATTGGTCTCAGAGTAAGATCTAAAACCACACTTCTAGTCTTCGTTAGGAAGGTTGGTGTAATACCTTTATTAAAAACATGAAGTTTAGAAGCTACAATAAAGGAAAGTAATTGCTCACCTTTAAAGTAATGTCGCTGCTCCCCACACTATGTGATGTGTGTTGAGATCACTCCAATGAGTAGCTCAACCGTTCCATCACAGCAGTGCTCCACCACCCTTCTAAAGCTGATGGGTAGAAGCTATCCTCATGTGGGAAGTATGCAGAGGTCAGTACAACCCTTCAGCTCCTAGTACTAACTGCAGTAAAATCCCTGGAACATAAAGATGACAACATGAGTATCTCAATATAATTCCTAACAACTATGCAAGTCCTAGGCCCTAGCTGATCTGTCATATATCAACTTACCTCCACATAAAACTAGTCCTGCTATTCTGGCCTGCTGTCACCCAAGGTTCTTGTATCAAGGCAATATTGGCTTCATCCTGCTCAAGCAACACACTGTATACAGTGTGTGTGTGTGTGTGTGTGTGTGTGTGTGTGTGTGTGTGTGTGTGTGTGTGTGTGTATATATATATATATATATATATATATATTGTGTGTGTGTGTGTATGTGCGTGCAGGTACATCCACTCTTCAGTTTACACATATCTCCCATCCCATCCATACTCTAATGGAATGTTAAGTATGAGAGACCAATTTATAAACTTATCACATAGTGCCAAGTAATGATAAAAATATAAGAATATAACCCGGTATATAGACAATATGTTTTAGGAGTGTTGTTTTGAAGTATTGATTAGAAAACCATTGAATAAAAAAGACATTTTCACCTTTATATAAATTACATAACATTTTGTTAATTTATTAAATTAGGTACCATACTAGCTGGATATTTCTACTTTGCTATAAAGTGTAAACTTTTTTTGGACATGGAAGTGGTAGGAGATAGGAAAATAAATGCAGAAATTTATAGTTGTTGAAAATTTAATTTTTCAACAGTTTTTGATCAAAACTTTATGTGAGAGTAGAACAAATACAGTAAAAGCTACATCAAGATTGCTAATTTATTTGAAACTAGCTGACTAAGGTGATTAATTCAAATATATATATGGTTCATGGGTATACAACCCAGTTGCAAACAAGGTGAAATATCTAGGCATGGTGTTGGAACCAAACTAACCGAGAATGCACATCTTTTGTGTATTGCTAACTTCGCCCTACTCTAAGTAGCCTATTTAATAAGTTTGCAAGTACTTTTATAAAAGTGTTAATTTTATTTCAACAATACGAGATTTATAAATATAAGTTACCTTGGATACAAAAAATCATTCTTAATTGAATATCTGTGTGATCAACTTCACTTTGATAGATATTAAACTCATATTTATAAAGAAACCCATCTTAAAGAAGGTAGGAGAAAGAAACAAGGATTAAAGGATAACCAAATAAGAACAGCAATAAACAGAAACAAAAACAACTCCAAGCTGTCTCAAAATGTTTAAGGCCTGTAAGGATCATATTATTCAACCAAATGTTAATAACTTGTCACTATTTATGATATTTCTGTAAATAACTAAAGATAATATTTTTGGTTAGATTTATCTTCAAACATATTCTTTCATACTTAGCAAATAACAAAAATATAACCAAATACTGTATTCCAAATAATAAAAATTTTGATTTAGGCACAAATATGAGTATAATAATAATTCACTTTTGGTAATTATTAATAGAACTGTACAGAATTAATATCATTTTGTGCAGTTTATAAAATAACTTTGCTAACATTTAAAAAAAGATTTGTCAACCAAATTTGTGCCATTGTTTTCATGATTCAGAAACTTTAATTTCTTTAACTTTCCAAACAAGGTTTATTTTTTCAAAAAAAAAACAAAATCATTTTGTCATAAAATAAGCCTAATTAGTTTTGTCTAAAAATGTAGACCATAAGTACCTATGGATGAAACAGGTTTGCTACACAAAAAAAAAAATGCTTCTGGAGCTGTTCAAAGAAAAATTGAAAATCATAGGAATAATCAAAATCGGTCCATAATTATTCTTAAAACAAAAATATATTTTTTTAAACTAGTTTTATAATTAGAAATTATTGTCTTAAATACATGTAAATATTTTTTTATTTTACCTTTGTTCTTCAATGGTAACATAATATTTTAAACTTAAGTATGAATTACAAATAAAACTCGTGCAAAGATTAATATATTTTACTCTATAAAAATATTTTTCATTTAGTAGCCTAAAATAAATTTTTGTTTTGCTCAAATTCTAACCTAGGTGTAAGCATTTCTAACCTAGGTGTGAAGTTTAATTGAACACTGTAAGCTGGCTATAAAATGGTGTTGAGTGTTTTATGAATATTTATGTACTGATATGTGCTATATATATTATAAATAATAAACAATAAAGGCTAGATCAGATGACATTTGACAAATAATAATAATAGAAATTTTGTTATTTTTAATATTTGTAGTAGTATTACTTAATGTATTAAATGCAATTATAATTTTTTTACAGTGTTAAAAATTTTGTCATTCGGATGCTGCTTCTGTCCAAAGAAAGCAGAAAAAAGCAGTCTGCAAAAATATAATTTTGCAAGAGAATTAAAATTTTTTAAAGACAAGAAAAATAACAAGAGCTATCAAAGACAGGCAGCAAATGATGGTAAACTAGAACTTTATGACACATAATACATTATACATACAAAATATCACATCAAAAATTTTAACTTATATTTACATTGTATTGTAGATTAAAAATTTTTAAATGTTGTTGTCTCATAAGCATTATGTGGGTAGCCTACTTACTCATAATTGTTTACAAACACAATAAAGGAAAACCTTAAACCACAAAATAAAACTACCTTACTTTAATATCAGGTAAAATTATGTCAAACTAGACTTACTTTATAGTACAATTTAGTAACATATAGTTACACATTCATAGAGTTACTTCACTATAATTATTCAATAATTCAGAACTGGTTATTGTATCCATCTGGAAATGGAAACTATTTACAAACATATACATCAATGCTTAACTGTATATGAAACAAGCTTAACTAGTTTTATATAATTTTTATATTAAGTTAGTTTATATTTTGTGTTTTACATTTTATCTTGTATTTGTTAGTTTTATTTGTATATATTTACATGCATGCTACCATAAGTAATGATATCAAATATTTTCTATGTTAAATTTATTCTTTTCAAAATAAAATTAATCAAACTTGGGAGAGAAAACATAAAAATAAAATTATTCTACTTCGAGTTGAATGACAATGTACTTCAATTTTGTGGAAGTATTAGTACAAACATTATATAGCAAAGAAAGTAGGGAAAGTTTTGTTGAAAATCACTTTTAAAATGTATAACATTTGCAGATAAATTGTTTAAGTTATAAAGTTTAATTAGGACTTTTTATATTATGTATACAAAATAATATTTAACTAGTTTTTGAAATTATGTACATTAGTTTCTATATGAAATTTATAATTGGCTACAATACATATTTGTAATAATCAATGTTATATTTTTATCATTCACTATATTAAGAAATGTTATTGTGAACTTTAAAATTTTTACATAACTCCCTTTTAATTACCCTTGAATTACATGAAACCTTATAATTACCTAATTAAAAGAACAGGTATAAATACGTAGCTGTTCATCACCTTGAAATTTTTTAAAAGAAACTACCATTGGGCGACATCACATATTACAAGTATATATGCTTGATGCAGGTCTATTTTAAACTATTCTTAAATACCTGTGTTACATTGTCACCTAAACTTTTGTTTACCTCATAACATAGAATAGCAACTTAATTTTAAAATTGTATTTACAATTATTTGGTCTATTCTCACAGCTTTGAACGATCTAAATAGAAGATTTATTAACTTCAGGCTTCGAATTGGGACATTTTTAGACTCCATTATTGATGCAGAGTTCCATGAGCGTGGTAAGTAAATTTTTTCTATAATCACACATTACCAGTCCACTAATATTTTGGTGTTACAATAAATTCTATTCAGTTCAATTTTAATAAATGTTTCAAAATAACACTCAGGTACAAAATGATTCAAAGTTTTTGTTATCAGTACTTAATTCTTGCTGTGTTTGGTATGTTGATTCTCAAAAATAATTCATATCAATTGTAACCATACACTTGTTACCCATCTCTTTTTAGCCCAAAATTCCAATATGAGATTCATTTGTAATTCTATTTAATACTGCGTTTGGACACTGCACTTTGTTAATGTACTCTTAGATTAATTTCCTAGTCAGCTTGGCCATGTTTTGTCACATCACTGTCTCACAGTTCGGTAGGCCAGCTCGGCTGCACAAACACTCAACTGACCATATCTGGTGGCGACAGAGATTATTTACTATTATAATACCAACAGACACTATTTTTATCTGCCAAGTGCTACAATTACTAGACCTATTTTTTCAATTAAATGTCCCGCTGTTATGAATCAAACACGCTGACCAAGGAAAGATTTATTTTGTGTTTTTTGATTCACGGACTGAAGCACATACTGTGTAGCACCAAATTCGGTTTTACAGTTCATTTGTTCATTTCGTTGTAAGATGCCAATTTCGAGGTATAGTTATCACATGCACCTGATGCATAGTATAGAACAGAATTCAGAGTATGTTTGTACTACCATTTGTCTTTATTTATGAGCTCAAATTAAAATGTGAACATAACTTCACTAATCACATTCATCAACATCCATAATAAAGATAAACAAAATAAAAAAAAGCAATCATCTGGGAACTTCCTGTTCCAATCAATTTAAACAAATAAAACAGATAAAAGCAAAATAAACAATTATTATAAAATAACTGTATTATTTCTTTTCTCTAGTGAAATGAAATTATGTCAGCAAATTCACAACACCAGGACTAGTTGTGTCCGGGCTACCACTAAAAATGTTTTATACTGGTAGGAAAGGAAAGGAAAACCGAGATCTACTCTAATCATTTTAAATAAGTCACTTGGGCTAACTGAAACAACAGCCATCTTCCAAATATATTTACTTCTACAATAACAAACACCAGAACTACTGTGTAAAATAAATTTTTACAACTCTTGTTATTCCTCTCTTTAAAATAAATTTTAAATTAAACAAGAGAAAAAACAAAATATAACCTCTACTAAATTTATTAAAACAATCTAGGTTAGCAGAAATGGTATTAACTCCAAAAGCCGTTATTTGACACAGTGTTAAACACCAGAACTATTTCATCTATGTTTTCTGATGAATTTAGTTTTACAATTAAAACACCAGAACTACTTTATCCTTGCTTACTGCCAAATTAAATTTTATATACATTAAAGCAACAGGACGATTAACTATTTCATTCTACCACAAAAACAGATATGATCAAATCCAGATGTTCTGATATCTGTATAAGAGGATCTGATGACCAAAATCACAACTTTTCTTTAGTATTACTTAGAAAAACTATTTATAAAATGTTTGCTATTTTTATTTTGTTTTGATTTTTTTTCAGAATCATTCCATCCTTTCTATTTGGGAGAGCGAAAGAAAAAACATGTATATGCCATAGTTAAAGTTAAAGATTTATATGGGCTTAGCAGGTGAGCTACAAAAACAATTAGCAGTTTCAAAAAGAAAAAGTAATGCTTAATTAAAATTGTCAGTTATTTAGTTTTACTTTGATTTTTATTAGTGCTACTCATTTATGTTTTGATAAGGAGGTGTGTGGGACTTTTTAATGTTCACTCACTATGTTTTAAATTCATAAATAAAGGACATCCACAATTTAAAAAAATTTTGGTTCTCTAAGTTCAACAACATTAATATTTTCTATTTCCTAATCGATTATTTGAAAAACTAGGGAGATTGTTATTGTTTTAGTGGTCAAACTTAAAGAATATATAATTTAAATAATTATTTTAATTTAAAAGAAAAGGAATAAAAACATAGGCATAACAATTTTTTAAATATATTAGTTTAAATGTTATTCAGAGTTTAATATTTCTGATTATTGATATTAATTTTTGAATTTTAGAAAAAAATGATCGCAGAGATGACAGAACATGGGAAAAATGATAATTTATTTGTCTTAAAATTTGAGTATATATTTAAATTATCACATTCAAAATTGATAAATTAATGATTTATCTGTACAGGATTTTTTAACATTTTGCCATGCTTAAATGAAATTCCAATACACGACCCCAGGATTTAAAATTTTTTTTTGTACAGTAGTTCAAGTGGACTATACCTAGGTCATCCTACATACCACTCTCTACAAATACGTATTGAAACAATTTATATTTTATTCGAAGTATCTGATAAAAATACTACTACTGTACAAATAAATAATATTTTTTTGTTTTTAAAAATTAGGAGGACAGTTAATAGTTAAGGCGCTAAAGACAGAAATTATGAAGTTCAAGCTCCCAAAATATGAAAACTTAAATTCATATTATGAAAGGATAAAAGACCATTGTAAGTAATATAAAACACAAATATTTGGCTAACTATAATAAAAATCATGTTTTATAAAAATATACTATTCAAATTCAATAAAATAATTAATAAATTTATTGCATTATGTAGTGATGGAAATCCGAAATGTTCCCCTGCTGACATAAACCTGTAAAAATATTTATGTAGAAGACCATTTAAATGTACAATTACCAATAACTAATTTTATTAAAACATTACATACAGTAATAATTACTGGTATTTATGAACATAGTTATAAACTACATTATAAACACAGTTATGAACTAGTTATACACAATATATATTTTGTCACAACTGTTATATTATTTTACAATTAATTACTTTTAAAAATACAATCTACTGTTTTCCTCTAACCAATGCTTGTTTTTTAATGACTCTTGGTAAAAATAACAAATTGGTAATTGTAACAAGTTCATACAAACAAATATTCGGATTGCTCAAACTCAAAGTTTTTAATAATTATTAATAAGTAATACTCTTAGTAATTCGTAAAACATTAAATAGTAAACAATTTAGTTACATTTACATGGAATAATTATGAAACTCAATTTTGAGAATTTTAAAAATAGAAGTTCATCTCAGCCAACTTTTAATTTTATTTCTTTTGATTAGACTTCTTATTTTACAACTTTATTATTTTTTAATTCAGTATTTAATTAAGTAAACAAAATTGTTCAGTTTCAAATTGTACAAGACTACTAGCTATATATTATTAAGTAGCTATAGTTATCATTAAATACTCAAAAATTAAGCTTTGTTTAAATAACTTGCACTCTATAAACATATGCAATTAACTGAACATTTTTGGTTCACTGAAACATCGCCTAAATTTTTATTCCCACTAAAATTATGTACAATACTACAGCTAATGATGTGAAATTATTCGCTTCAAAATTAGAAGTTGAAAGTTTTTTTACAGTAAATCATTGTTGCGATTAAACAAACATTTATAGTTTTCAAATTATTATGATTTCAAAAAGTATGTTTTAATATATGCATTGTTTTAAAAGTTTGAAGTGAAGAAGGAAATTTATAGATTCCAGATGAAAGTGAAAGTTTGTACTCTACATTGCTTTCAAACAATTATTTTTATTTTTATATTGTTTTTACAGGGAACGAGGCTGCAAGACATCAGCGCCCCCAGACAAAGATGTATGATGACACCAAATACATGTTTGCATGTAAGTAACTGCAAAGTACCACGATTGAGTAAAACTTAGTAGGCAAAATACTAAAGCATCAAGGGAGGAGAGGACTAAGTTTTCCTGTTACATGCATGGAAAAATGGAAAAACCATAGCAAGGATTGAAACTTTTCAGTATTTAATAATTCTATAAACAGGCCTGTGATAATGTATGTCACATATGTTTTTTTTTACAATTTAAAATTCTTACACAAGAAATTCTAGGCAATTCTGAAAACTTTGATTTTTTCAAGAATTATTAACTAACAATAGGCTCCACAGAATCACTGAAAAAGTTTGCCACCATTTAAAAAAAACACACTTTAAGTATTTAATCAAAATCAATAAATAATGCATGATATTGTAAAACATTTTCATCTTTTTAGATGTGAAGTAGCTGTATCGTAGTTTTGACTTTTTTTTAGGGAATACCTGAAAAAAATTGTGTTTGCGTTAACATTCAAAACTCTACACAATAAACATTTTTAACATTTATGATTTACTGAATATTTTTTACTTTAAAGATATATTTACCAACAACTTGTAAAGCTATGTGTTTTGATATTGGGCCAGATTTTTTTTAATGAATTTATATTTTAATGTTTAATAAAATTCAACCTATTACAAAAAGCAAAACTGTTAACAATTATTAATGCTTCCATTTAATATCTTCTGCAGTAAACTGTTCTTTTTTTCAGATGAACAAGGCAAATCTCTCGCTCTAGGTAAGCTATTCACATTAAGAATAATTATTTACAAAGTAATTAAAAAATATTTCATTAATGAAAATTAGTAAAAAATTTAATTTTAATATATATATATATATATATATATATATATATATATATATATATATATATATATATTATTGGAATATTATATATATATTCAAATATGTTTACAGCATTCTATTTCCTAGTCTTAATCCCTGAATATACTCCAACACATTCCCTCCTACTCTCTTCCTAAGCAGTGGTGCCAACTATCTGCCTTAGTAGCCAACCATTGGCCATTCTCTCTAGTAAATAGAGCTATTAAAACCAGCTGTTTTGTTTTAACATCTTTTACTACCATTTAAGGAAGACCATTATTTCAAACACTTTGTAATTGTTCACATTATTTTATTGGGAAAAGCTAACACATCACCATCAGAATTTTACTTCACTCAAATTCAACATTTCTTCTACCTTAAATTTGTAGGCAGTACTTTTTATTTAGAGGTTATAAAGCTCTTGTCAGAATGCATTACTTTTATTTTATCATTATACATCTGTTTCTATGAGAAAATTCCATTATCCTCCTTGTAAGAATAACTATGAATCATATACTTAAAACACCATGAAATCTTAAATCTAAAAAATTCTTATTAGTTGCTTTGAACTTTGGCACAATGTTGCATTCGAATATGCACATGTTTTTATGTACCTATTGTTATATTATAAATGTTATACATGTGACAGGTAAAACATTTTTTTGAAAAACAGCACCATCTATTTGTACTAAAAGCAATATAGTTATACTAAATATTTTACAATTACTTTTCAATGTTTTCAATTTATGATCCATTTATGATTTCCATATTTTAAATTTTACAATTCTGTTTCAATTTCTTCCATTTATGATCCATTCATGACAATCAAATTTCCAATTTTATAATTGTATTTTAAAATACATTTCCGATTTATGATACATTTACTACTTCAAAATTTCTAATTTTACGATTCTAATTCAATGTTTCCGAATGCATTGTTAAACTGTACCAGACATAGCCACAACAGTGTGTTGTTGGGTACACCCAACTGTAAGCAGAATACTAAGATGAAAATGTGTTCTTTATGGTAGACAAGCAGCATTGTAATATTTGTTACGTATCCAACTGATGTTTCTAAGTGACCTTAAGAACTCATTTTAATTACAAAAAGCTAAATATTCTTGTTGTATGTTTCAGGAACACTCTTTACAGTAATTGCGGAAAGGATGGCAGATGTAATGGACAATGACAACAACCGCACTGTTGTTGTTATGACCTCAGGCTGTGAGCCATAAATTTCTTTGGGTATGTATTTATTGTCTCAAAATATTTTATTTCACTGATTAAATAGCAATATAGTAAATAAAATAAAAGCAAAGGACTAAATGAAACGGAAGAAAAACAAAAATAGTGTTAAATTGTTAAAAATTAAAAAAAGGTTAAATTAGGAGAGAAATATAAATTGCATTATCTAATTGGAACCAGTAATTAAACAAACAACAACAGTTATGAATCATAAGATTTATAATTATTGAACTTTGTTCCTTAATGTTAGATCATGATGAAACAGAACATAAAATATGAATTTATAGATCAAGAAAAAGGCAAAATTGATATACATGGACAAAATTATATATATATATATATATATATATATATATATATATATATATATATATAACAATGCTTTATTGACAACAGAAAAAAATAAAATGCATAATTCTTTTAACATTTTAAGGCAAAGGTCTTATACTGGTTGGAATACTTTCTGTAAACTTACACAGGATAAATACATAAATATTACTTCTTTTTAACATTAATTTTTTTTTTTGCTTATAATTTTACATTATTACTTTATACACACTAAATTACACCACAAGCAATCAACAAATATTTTCACTATTATTAATAATTAAATTTCTTTATTTAATTGTGCATATACCATCATGCCTGCTGATCATACAAACACCCTTCCACTTAAAAATGCAAGAAATTCTAATTTTGGAATTTGAAGTTTTTTGAATAACCATTTTCTAAAAACAACAAAATTGGACAACTTTCCACAAAATGAAAAACATTTTTTTTCTCTTTCAGATTATACATAGAGTAGTCCAAAATTGTCCCCTCCACCCAAGGCTTGTAATTTAAGTACAATAATCCTGCCCTACATTTCAACATTATTATGGTAATTTATAAATTGCAGTGTAGATAAGACAGGTCACCCAAATCCAGAGTACTGTAAACATTATGGTAAATGGATATATTAGCTGCTGGGTTATTACATTGTTTACTAACTTGCTGCATAACTTTCCCGCAAAGTAAACATCTGATTTTGTCATTCTCCCGAACAGTTAAAAACAGTTAATTGTATTTTTAGCTGCTGCTAGCTTTTGCAATAGATGTGTTTGCAAAGACATGGATTTGGCTAAATTCAAACATAAATAATTGTAATTGTTTGTAAACGCACTAGATTTAGTGTGTTATGGGTGAACAAATTAAGTTAAAATATGTTTTAACTGGTCGGCATTCTTAGTTTTAATGTAAGCACAAAGGTTCATCTTTTGTGTTGTTGCAAATAATTATAGTTATTGTTTTTAAATCAGTATTTACATACAACAATACCGATCAAGTGCTGTGACTAATTTTGATTATAGTATATTTATCTTGCTGTAGTGTGTCTGTCTTAAGTCTGTCGCCAAATGATTCATTGAACAAACTGGCAAATGGTTTCAGTTGTTTTTGTTAATTACAATATCACTGGTTTATACAACTGAAATGGTGTTTTGTTTGAAAAACCTCCATACCATTGGACGTGGTTAAAAATTCTTTAACCAAATAGAATTGAAATTTATACAAGAATAGAAAATATGTTCTGCAAAGAAAATTTTCAAATCTAATCTTTGTTGATTTATATAAAGAAAAAACTGAAACTATATACTCTTTATATTTGTACAAACACAGGTATGCTTACAGCCTTATCTTACAATGTTACTTTTAAAAAATTTAAAAAGATTAAAGAAAGACAAGGAAAGTTAGGGCACACACCTAGGCTGACCAGGTCTGACAAGTGTCATGTATATTTTACACAAATAATTGAAAAGAAAATGTTCAGAGTCAGAATAGGCTGTTTTGATAATCATTTTTTTTTTTAATAGCACTGATATTATTTTTGCAATAATTATTTACAAACAAATTCAAATGAATCCTTTCACCTGTAACTATTTAATGTTCCTATACTGATTATGTTGCAAGTATTCCTTTGATATATTATACATACTATATATTAGATAATCTAAAATGTTTTCTATTCACTTGATCAAATATAAGAGAACATACACTCCATTTATTCATTAGTGACTCATGAGAGTATACATATGTTATTTATATAATTTATACTAAAGTCTGATTTTTACCAATTTTTCTTTATGTGCAGAGTACTGTGAGCCCAGCCACGGCTCCGAAGTTTAGGCCTCGATGTTTTGGTGGAAGGTGAGCAAATATATCAACAATATTATTTTCTATTTAGTCAAGATTACTGTAGTTTAGTACTATTTGTTGGATAAGCAGTGTATCATATCTGATGGAGAAGTGTAGCTTTATTTGGTGGTGTACATTTCACTGCAACTTGAACCAAATTTGATTGTAAATTAAAATTGTTATTACTGTTAGTTTTTCTATCCCATCTTTGTTAGTCTTTTTTTGTGTGTGTTTAACGTCCAACTATTATGCACACTATTGTGCAGACGATGGGATGATTTATAGCGTATGAAATAACCAAACCCTGGCCAGAAATCGAACCAGGGTCCTCGGGGTGAAAGCCCTGTACGCTATTAACTAAGCCACCAAGGCAGCCATCGTTAGTCTTAACAACATTAAAAAATAATAAAGTAAAAGTCAATTAACACTGATTTATTGTTTTTGTTTTCAGTCTAACTGTGGTATATATCACTCACCCAGCACATAGTGCCCTCGCCCTTTAGGCCAGTATTGAAATCAAGCATCAACAGAGAGCACAGGGATACTACAGGTAGAGAAATAATTTAAAATATAACTGTTAAATAAAGGTGTCAGTTGAATCTTTCAATGTAAGCTTAAAAAAACCTTAGCTATTATGTTCTACATAATCATTAGTTACGCAAATAAAGAAGTGCTTAGAAATTTTTGGAAGTTTGAGATGGTATAAACAAATTGTATAAAAAGTTGTATAAACAAAAAAATTGAAACTTTTTATATTTATGGGTCTTTTTGAGTCTATGTGCCAATTTTGTCACAACTGGGTATCATAATTAATTAGCCCTCCAAAGATTTTGATTTGATGACAACTAGTATATGCACACAAACAAAATCATAACTAATATAAAGAATTAAAAAACTATAAATTTGTT
The DNA here is from genome assembly GCA_022606455.1 of Callitettix versicolor. NCBI lineage: Eukaryota > Metazoa > Arthropoda > Insecta > Hemiptera > Cercopidae > Callitettix > Callitettix versicolor. The sequence goes on from CM040186.1 coordinate 34,683,071, forward strand.
ATAGTTTTAAAATTTTGTCTTTTTTAAAAGTTATTAAGCTGAATATCTTGAAAAATGATAAATTTACAAAATAATAACATGAAATATAAACATTCTGTATTTAAAGAGAAAACTTTTTTTTAATTTTTACTGTAGTCCAAAGGATAATTGAGTTATCAACAAAAACAAATATTTAATTTTGAATGTTAAAAATTGTTTTGGTTCTTTCTTGGTAACTGAACTACTTTTCAAAATGTGGTAAATACTTTGATAAATTTTACCATTAAAAATATTTTTTTTACCAGAACAGTTATTTTTTAGTAAGCTAACATTACTTATTTAGCTTATGCTTAATATCAAAAGAACTAAAAGCTAACAGTGGTAAAACCCAATTTTGATTAGTGTTTAGTTAAAATTAACATATTTTTTATAAACCGAATTAGTAAAATTTTAAATAACTTCTACAATTTACACTAACTAAAATTACTTTTAAAGAACTTAGAAGTTTTTAATAACATCTGTTTATTTTTACAGTTACCAACAAACATCACAAAAATTCCTCTTGCTACCCACTGATTCTCCTAGGTAGAATCACCTTTTGGCTTTTAAACATTCAAAATTATGGGATGTAGCGCGACCACGCCCGCTGATAAGCACGTGCATCCCGGACCCCAGAACATCTCCTGGGGACAAAATGGTCGCAAATTGGAAGAAAAACCATACTTGTATGATGCTGCTGGTTCCAATGGCAGGAGTTAAGCGATCAGTTGAGGATAGAGAAGAAAACTGAAAATCTTCTACAATTTAAAGAAAATGTAATAATAATAAAACAAATACTTATTTAAAACAAAATAATAACAATTTTTTTCTGAAATATAAGAAGAGATCATTATTTCATCTTGACCTTTATAGTTATCAAGTGCAGAAAACTTTGTCACCATTATTTTACTGTGTTCCTAAACTGAATGTTGTTGTTTTTTGTCTCTGGCATATTCTAAATCAACAAAGAATTAAAAAAATCAAGACCTCAAATTCATAATGATACGTTGAATGTATAATATTTTATTTTAATACTGAAAAACATTGAAAAATATTCTTAAAGAAATGCAAATAACAGAAAATTCTTTATTTAAACTTTCTGAAAAATATCAAGTAGATTCCTTTCATGACAGAACAGAGCTCTATAATGCAATTTATTTGTTTCTCAGAAACTTTTTATGACAAATAAACACAAGTTGTAATTTCAAACAAAGGAATAAATATCAGTAAAATTGCAGGCCATAAACAGATATTATAAGTTAATGTTTTTAAATATAGCACTTGATGAAAGTCAGAAAATTCTTTGTAAAAATATTCAGAATAATGCCTTGCTGGACAACTCTTAAAATTCAAAATAAAGCAAGAAGTAGTGGAGAAACGGCAGGGGTTTAAAACGACATTTTTTTCTTATTCAACAACAAACATAAACAAAAAAAAATAGCTTTTATTTAAACTATTAAAAATGCGCCACTGAACAACTCCTACCTCCTTCATGATTCTGCTATACCATAATATAAGCTATGTTTGTCCAATTCCCTGAAATATTGAATAACAAATGATCACAATTATGTAATTCTAAATAAGGCAACATGAAATGGTGAAAACTTAGGGCTTAAACAGAAGAATGATTTCAACGAACATGAAGAAGAGTATCTAGAAGATATACAATGCACTTTACCTACTTGGTTATACACAAATAATGCATTCAGATACAACTTGTCTTAATTATTATCAACACCAAAAAAAAGTTATATCTCTTTCATGATGTGTTTTAAAATGTGATTACCAGAAATACTGAACAGCGAAACCTGAAGCCCTTAACCAAACTACTCTATACTTTTGTGATCAGAAAAGAGAGCTAACAACCCTATTGTATACATAAAGATTAATTATTATGCTAGAACTTCTGCACTTAACAAGTATATATTAAAATAGTATTTTAAATACCTAGGGTGTCCTGGGTGTAAAATGCAATTATACGGACCAAGTACATATGTTGTGCCCGTGGGCTAGTATAGTCTGTGGAGTATGGTGCATACCATGATTTTTACGTTTACAGGTCTAAGGTTTACAGATGAAGGATGCTTTTTATCCCCAGCCAACTGGTGCATTAAAATTCTGATGGCGGCACACCAGGAATCCCCAGTAGCTTATATGGCCAGTCTGGGTGTGATAGGAATTTTATATGTGTAGCTCTTGTGGGATTTTCATTGTTGGAAATAAACCCAGAAAACTGGCAACATATGTCCTGAAGAGTAAAAATAACATGGAAGTTTCTGTATCTATAGTTCCACAAGCAGTGAATTGTAAAAGACTGTATGGTCGTTTGGCAGACTTACCTAACCTGCCCAACAAGAGATGGAGTCAAATCTTTCAAATCAGATACACGATTGAAGATATACATTATCCACGTGCACACCCACCCACACACACACACACACACACACACACACACATACTCACACATATAACCTCTTATAATATGTTAAAGATGTTAAGATCGGTACCTATTTCATCGTCTCAATAAGTACTCATCTTACAATCAATGCGACTTGAATCTTTCATCAATTATAATTTGCTAATCACTGGTGTTTATATAAGTATTGCAATGCAGAAGTAACAAATTTCGCCCTTCATTAATTTTCTTATTTTCATTTTAACATATATGTAATGAGGATTAACTGAGTAAAAATTAAAGGTGTTTATAAAGTCTACAATAATCAAGCCACCCAAGCTGCTGCAGAGTATATGTATGGGAGGTGATAATTAGCAATTTTCAGGTATATAAAACTTAAAAACAAAAATTCCTATAGAGTCAGCAGTAATAACACCTCAAAAAGCATGACATAATTGTAAAAATGAAAAGTAAAATTTTGAAAATCCATAGAGTAAAAAGTGTAGGAAAATGTTCGAAAATGCCACTTTTAACAATATTCTCCTTCTTCAAGATTGACACATGTACAGTCTAAATTACTGAACTGATTTTAGTCATAGGTGACGCTTTTTATCTTTCTGTTTACAAGTTGTGAGTTTTGCATAAAAACTCCAAAAGTAACTGTGTTTATAACTGTAATTACTTACAATTTTTAAACTGTAAAATTTTAAAAAAAGCAGCAAAAAAATTGAAAATTGAAATCTAAGCAAAAACAGTTTAACTACTTAACCAATTTTGATCAACGATGACTTACTTTATTTATTTACAGTTATAACATTTGCTTAGTGCTTAAAAATTAAAAAAATATGTTAAAAATTGTTATAGTGCAAAAACTATCAACAAATTAAAAAAAAATAATAATAAAATTGGACAAGTTGACATCTAAAAACAGTTCAAACTAATAAACCAATTTTCATCACTGATCAGTCATTTTATTTATCATGGTTGTAGTTTCATGGTCTTTCTATAAAAATTCTAAAAAAGTATATTTACATTTCTAATATTGCAACAAACTGAAAAAACATTAAGCAGTTTCAGTATTTTATACCCTGACTAACTAAAAAGCTGATCTATGAAAAATGGCTTGCTTTCCATATTCATTTTGACATATGGAAAAAATTTACCTTTTTAACTTTTTTACAATATTAAATAAAGTTGGATTGTCTCACAGTCTTGGGCTGCTATAATCAAATCTAACCACTAAAATAATGTCTTTACATGTACATTAATGTAATGTTTTCAACAATTATTAAAAATTTAATTTATCATTATAATCTTCCACAATATTTGCTAAAATCCTGCAAAAATGATTGGTACCGTGACACTCCTACCAAAATGATCCCATCTAAACAAAAACCACCAAGTGGTAAGCCTATAGTTACCCACCAATCCAGCCAAGCCTATAGTTAAAAATGTTGTGAAACACCTTTGAATTCCACCAAGAACTACTCACACGATTATTCAGTATCACATAAAAAGTATTTGGAATATCTAAAACATAAAAAAAACGAAAATTAGATTAATTTCACAAAATTGGTTCATCAACATTTTGATGAAATTTTGATCATATATTAAAAACATAACTAAATCAGTGTACCAAAATTGAAATAAAAGAAGTTAATGGTTTCAGAGTAAATTGAAAAAATGAAAAACAAACCTAAAGGCGGTCAGGATTGATCAAGAACAAAAGGGAACTAACAAAAATGTGATTTCTGACAATGTAATTATAAAGTTAAAGGATAAAAACACCAACAAACAACAATCATTGGAAAACAAGATTAACCTGGCATTGAAGACACTGCAAAACTGGGCACAAAACCGTAATATGGAGATAAACACAAAGAAAACTGATAGTTTATCAGGTCTTCTTAAAACCTCAGAATCACACATTCAGCTTTAACTACAACAACCAAAGCTACCAGAAAGTGAAAATATCATTTACCTTCGCATCACCTTGGATAATAAACTTGAGTTAGATGGACCAAATTAAACTGTCAAATTATTTTTTCTTCAGCAAAAATAGTAATAATCATCATGGTCATGTGTACTGAAATTAAAAAAAAAAACGAAATTAAAATAAAAAGTTAAAGAATATAGAAAAACTATAATAAAAATAAATAATACAAACAAAATGCAATAAATACGATGGCTATTTTTTTTCAAGGTCCGATCGGTCGCAAAATAAAAACCATAGTAAAAATCAAAAATTATTTCTTTGTAACAAGTACTTACATAATTACGCTATTTTTTTCTACATAGTCGCCACTCAGATTTAGACATTTATCGTAGCGTAGTACCAACTTCCCAATACCCTCGTTGTAGAACGTAACCGTCTGTGTTTTCAGCCATGTTTGTACGTTGGTCTGCAGCTCAATGTCTGTGCCAAAATGTTGTCCTCCTAACCAGCGTTTCATGTGAGCAAACAGGTGAAAATCGGATGGACCCAAGTTCGGGCTGTATGGTGGTTGACCAAACACTTTCCATTGAAAAGACTGTAGGAGCGTCTTTGTTGAAGTTGCAGTGTGCGGCCGAGCATTGTCGTCGAGAAGGACAATGCCTGATGACAACATTCCTCTCCACTTATTCTGAATTACCCTTCATAGACGTTGAAGAGTCACGCTATATGAGGCTGCTGTAATGGTTGTGCCACGTTCCATGAATTCCACCAAGAGAACTCCATTTCGGTCCTAGAGCACAGTAGCCATGCACTTTCTGTTGGAGAAGGTTTGCGTGAACTTTTTTGGTTTACTGGAAGAGTGAGAATGCATCCATTGTTTGGATTGTTCTTTTGTTTCTTCAGTTTCATAATGGACCCATGTCTCGTCCCCTGTGACAATTTTGTTCAAGAAAGTTTCTCCTTCATTGTGGTAACGCTGGAGAAACGTTAGGGAGGCTTCCATTCTCTGTGTTTTGTGATGGTCGGACAGCATCTTGGGAACCCATCTCGCGCACAGTTTGCGGTACTGAAGTTTCTCGCTCACAGTGGTGTAGAGAGCTGACCTTGAAATTTCAGGAAATGAATCGCTCAATTCAGAAATTGTGAACCGATGATTTTCTCGAATTGCCTCATCCACTCGCTGAACGAGATCATTGGTTGACACTGACTTCCTCCCTTGACCATCTGCATCATGAACATCTGTACGTCCTGCTTTAAAGTTTCTGCACCATTGTTGCACTTTCCTGTCACTCATTGAAGTTTCACCGTACACAGTACTTATTCGTCGATAAATTTCGCCCCTCAGCCTGATGAAATCGAATTACCGCACGAACTTCACACTTGGCAGGAGATGCTATTGTTGCAGACATGTTTACGTCCTATCTACGTGAACACAACTAAAAGGAAGTGATAAAAAACGGGAGTTTTTATTTTGCAACCGATCAGACCTTAAAAAAAATAGCCCTCGTATAAATATGAACCTATACCTAGTTACCGATATATATATATATATATATATATATATATATATATATATATATATTTAAACATAACAAAATATACAAAATTTGTTATTGGTCCTACAATAAAAACAAAAATAAATAAAGGAAACAAACTTACCTAAAAATAATTAAGAAAAAAATTTAAATAAATACCCAAATATAAAAAAATTGTTGCAGGGCTACAGAAATGACACACAACAATAACATTATAGTAATTAAATTTTATTAAAATAATACAGACAATGAAGGAATTTAGAGTCCGATCAACGGCTGAGACACAATTTCCAATATCATTTGTAAATAATTACCCAAGCTACATATATTGGAAACCATCACAATCAAGGATCATGACATATGTCCTGTTGTGATTGTTTCTCCACAAAACTTGTGTTGAAGTAGGTTCCTACGAGCCAACAGAAATCCACACTTTAGGAAGGAGTGACCAATGAAAACATGGATAACCATAACTTGCAGCAATCCTTCCTCTACAACTTGCATGTATTGATGACCTGCAAATACAAACAGTATCTTTAATCACCATCAGTTTGTTATTTTCCACAGTTGCCCACTCATTCTCCGAAGTCAAAAGAATTACATGCTTTACTTGTCTGAGAAAATCACACGTTGCATGCTTGGCAGTAGCAGAGTTGCTTTCTTAGCCACAATTTCAACTTTAATGTTCCCAACAATTACACAGTGTCCAGGTATTCAGGAAAATGATACTCGAATGCCTCATTTTCAAGTCTGTAAACAGAGATAAAAATATCATGAACTAAAGGGTTTACTGAATACATATCCTAGATGACCTGGAATGAATTTTTTGAATCAGAACACACTAGATAATGCAAAGACGGCAAAGAGTTTGGCAGAAAAGACACTAAAAATAGAGGGTAATCCTTACTTATACGTTTAGCCTGTTGAGCAACATTCACAACCAACATTATTATCAATTTTCAAACCATTTGTGCAAATAATTTCAGTAGACAAATGAATACAAATTAATTAGACAGCAAAACTTACGATGATACAACAATGTCAATAGTGTTGTGTTTTAAATATACACAAGATGGGAATTCAAAGTTTGGCAAGATGATGAACCATGGAGGTATGAAACAAAATGACTTTTTGAACATTGGAGGAATTAAAATATGTAAGTCGTCAAGAATATGGAAAGTTCTAATGTCTAGAGGAGTACTTATGGTCGTCCTTCATATAGTTGGAGCAATTAATTATTGAAAGTAGTATTATAAGCAGAGTGCTATGGCTTACATGACAAACTGCTTAAATTCTTTAAGTGCACCTGCTGTCTATGTCGTTGATGGTAGGCAAGATGCAGTTCTCTAATCCAAGCGAGAATGCTCATGATGGGACTAGAATGAAGAGCACCAGATATAAGGACAGGTTGCAGAGTGATGAGCATGATACAGCTTCTTTAAAATGGATGGTTATGCAGAAGAATATAAAATGCTGCTATAATGAATTTGTGAATGAATTACAGCACTTAAAACATCAGCTACATCATGTTACATTGTGACTTTAAATCACGCATGTGAGGGTTCCATGATAGTCTTTTGTAGCATTTTAAATCTAAAAATTGAAGAGAAGGAGTAGTCTGAAACTGTATTCCATAAAGACATAGAATACATGTCGAAGCAATACACTGAATTTTAGCAGCAGAGAATTCAAAGCCAATAGATCCCATCCATGACCACAAACTATTTATTACCAGTCACAGGTATCTTTCAGCTATTACTATATTTCTGGTGCTTACATAGATATCAAAATCATCTACAAATAGCAAAGATCAGAAAAGTCACTGTAGGTTAGAAGTTATACTATTTATTGCAATAGAAAACTAAATACACCCAACTGTGGAACATTATTCTCTAAGTAGATAATATCTGATACCATAGCTCTAAGTTCACCCTGAAGTTAAATTTCCTATTAAAGTAAGTATGTTGACTTGAATACCTGATGATTTTATTGTGTTCAGTATTCTTTCCCTGCAAGCCTTACCATATGCCTTCTCAAGGTCAAATAATGCTGCAACCAATTTTTGATACAAAAGAAAACATTCTGTATGGCAGACTCTACCAAAACCAGCTGATCCATAGTAGATAATCCTTGCCTGAAGTCACACTGTTTTTTGGAAAGTAAATTATTGATTTCTAAATCCAAAAAAGGTGACGGTTTACCATTTTTCTCTGTCAGCTTGCATAGAATGCTAGTAAACAAAATATAGGATTATAGCCACTTGGATTAGTTTTATCTTCACCTAGTTTAAGAACAGGAATCATTGTTAATTCTAACCAAGCATCAGGGAATGCATGTTCCTTGAATATACAATTGTGTATCTCGAGGTGAGAAAGCAATTCTTGATGTTGGAAGATTTTTAATCATGGAGTTAACTTGGTTATCAGAACCAGGAGCTGCATTTGTGGTAGACAATAAACAGTGTGCAGAATAAACAGTTATCCAATAAAACAATTATGTAGAGTAAACAGTTTATTTAAATGAGAATGTCCAGATGTTTGTGTTTATAAAAGGCAGTGTTATATATGGAAGAAGAGGAAAACCTCACAAACTGTTGATGAGGAGAGTGGACATCAGAATGAGAGTACTTAAACAGCTAGTGCCAGTCACTTGGGGAAGTACTCTGCATATACTTAAATTTATAATGCTTACATTAAACCAGTAACAACATACGGAAGTAAAATGTTAGTCATGCCCAATAAAATAAATCTTGAATAACTATAAAGGTACTAAAACAGTGCTTTAAGAAATATCAGTGAAGCAGTGAAGGCCACACCATTAACAACTGTGCAACTGTACACACATAATCTTCCCATAGAAGAAGAAATAAATATTAAAGCAGCAAGCACATACCTGTGACTTTCAGGGAGTAGCTCAAACAACATGGACAAAATGTTCAGCTGAAACAAATAGATCAAAATCCCAAAAAAAGCCTCTGTCCATTATATTGCAATATCTTAGACGAAACCATATTTCTTAACTAACAACCCAATATTCCTTTCACAAATATCACTCTCTAAGAAGAAATAAATAAAAAGGACATGCCTGCCACGAAATTTTTGACTGAAATTCTAGCCAATGCCACAATAAACAAGTGATATCACTTAGACCAGTGTATAAGATTATACACATATGGATCGCAGGACAAAAATGGCAACTCAGGAGTGAGGATACACTCTTCACTCTTATCACACTACTTCCTGGTGGGATAAAACTGAATAAATTTTGATGTTGAAGTTTGTTGATTCAAACAAATTATCTTGGATTCTCTCCATATAATTTTGAATCAAAGTTGCAATCACATGAAAATTGTAATTTTAATAGGCTCTAAGGCAGCAATTCAAACGATCTCGTCATAAACTGTAACTTTAGACACATCAACAAAAGACATTACTGTACATCATTCATTGCAGATTCTACTGACACAAAAAAAAAAGTGTACTACAATGGATTCCTTTATATATGGAGGTCCTTGGGAATGAAACAGCAAATGAATTAGCTGAATAAAGCTACCAAACTTCAGGAAGCAATAAATAAAGCCTAATGTGACAACAAAAACTATACTCAAAATAACAATGAGAAAAAGGAGCAGACATAACTAAAGGGAATGCAGAAGGAAATCATTAGAAGTGAAATGGATGCAGACTAAAATCAAAGAAAAACAAACTAAGATAACATGCAGTTGCTAATTTCCAACTCAATCTAAGTCACAATTAACTTGCTGTACATCTCAAGAAAATTAATGTTTACAGTTCTTAATACATTAGTGGATGGCCTATGTCAAAAGCTAGACTCCAGAATGGATAAAGAACACTTTACATCTGCACACAATTGTGTTAGGATGCAAAACATTGATGGTCTGTAAGTATAATCCAGGATAATAATAATAACAACAAAATGATATGATTTCATGTTTCTGTATAAAGATTCTATTTATTTATGAAATGCTTTGTAAAAATAAGTAATTTTGTTGCAATTCTTTTTTTTTTTTTAAGCTGGATAGGACAATAACAAGTGATTCCACAGCTAAGTTATGTCACTTGCACCAGTGGTGATAAATAAGAATAATAGTCCAACATATTTATATTTAAATTAACAAACTCTTCCTAAGACAAGTTTTTTTAAAAAAACACTTTCTCCATTCAATTGCATTAAGAAAATATGCTGACTCAAAAGTTGCATTTTTAAATCTTTCTTCAACAATATATCTTTCTGTCTATTAGATGGAAGATACATTTTAACAACAAGAGTGTGGATATTACATCTTCTTATAAAGTAATACAAACACCACTTCAATACTGAAACTGTATCTCAAATTTTGGTTAGCACCAGGTTGGAACCTGGATAGCAAGCATTAGTTGATGGAGACCACAGAAGTCATATTTAGAAATTGTGGTGCATCTGCTTCCAGAAATTTACCTTCTTCCATTAAGTATATCTGTCCAATAACAATTATGGGATGATGGAATGCTACAACAGATGGTTAGAACAGATACTTTATACATAAAGACTTTATACATGCTATTAATTCCTTAAACCTTTTTTCTTCAAAACTTGGATGGAAACAAACCAATTTTCTGAAACTTCATGATCAAACTAGCCCAATTTAGTTAGATTGTATCTCGTCCATTTTTCTATCTACCTACTGTAGTTACTTACTTCCTATACTTAGCAATATCTGTTATTGTAGACTAAAACAAGATATTTGAAAAGGGAAAAAGGAGTTGACTTTGACACTTTTATGCTGACACATTACTTCCAGAAAACACAAAGTTAAGCTTAAGCAATTGCAAAAATAAGTTTATGGGACAATTACCCAGTTTTATAAGTTTATGGGACAGTTAATTTTCAGTATATTCATGCTGTTTTTTAAGATTTAATAGTAATATTAGATTATTAATTACAATGAGGTACACCACAGAACTATACAACATTAGGAATAATTGAAGATGTTTCTTCCAACCATTAAATAGTGTATTATGGAGTTATTGTTTTTGATGTTTTATAGGATGATAGAGGACCTGAAGGCATGTTTTATTAGAAGTGTATACCAAACCAAACATTAATTACTAAAGTAGACAGTAAGTGGGTACTAGTTCATTCATTTGTTTTCATTTGGTAGTTGAAATGAAGTAATTCATTTGGTTTTGATTAAAAATTAATTGTCTTAAAATTGAAATATAATTTATTTACAGTAATTTAGTAAACTGTCACTAACTATCCTTCTTATATATGTATAAAATAAAACACTTTGTTGCCAAGTCAACTGTGTCTTTATGTATTGATTCGTTTTTTAGCAATACTTAAATTTAGTAATTTACACAATTTGTCTCTCTACCATGTCTGCTTCTGTATATATCTATTTTTACACTACTGATGTTGGACAATACTAATAATTTTAGAAATACTAACTGGAATAAATTAGTTAAAAATATCTAATGAAAACTAACTTTACTTATTACTGATGTTAGCAATGCTGCTGAAGTGTATGCCTTGTAAATAAAATGCCACACTGAAAAAGTTAAAATGAGAATAGATTTCAATTTTTAATCATTCAAATATTATAAATCATGAAAAGACTCCAATCATCTCATTTCTGTTAAACTAGTTGACATCTGAGAATGAAAACTTTGTCTTGTATAGGTTATGACAAATAAAACATCAATCAGCTGTTCTGTACAATTACTGCTAAATTAAAACATTACTTAATAAAAAAACAGGTGTATAAGTTTACAATACCTTGAGAAGGCATATGTTGCTTACAAAATTATAAAAATTCAGAAAATAATAAAAATCATATAGCTCATAAAGATAACTATTGTTATTGCTACATATGTAAAGCTTGTATTTTTTTAAACACAAAACAAAACATGAAATTAGTACTTTCAAAGTTACAGAAACTGACTAAACCTATGTTTGTACTGCAGTGAACTAAACAAACTAGAGTAGGCCTACATAGTACATCCCTTAGATCTAGCTTTTTTACAAGGGTTGGTGTAATACCTTTATTGAAAACATAAAGTTTAGAAGCTACAAAAAGAATAGTAATTATTAATGTATAAAGTTAATGTCACTGCTCCCAACACTATGTGATGTGCTTTGATATCTGCTCCAACGAGTCCGTTCCATCACAACAGTGCTCCACCACCCTTCTAATGCTGATGGGCAGAAAGCTATCTTCATGTGGGAAGTATGCAGAGGTCAGTACAATGCTTCTCTCCTAGAACCCACTTGTAACTCAATACTAACAGCAGTAAAATCCCTGGAACATAAAGAAGACAACATAAGTATTTCAATATTATCCTTAAAAACTATGCAAGTCCTTGGCCTAGCAGCTAATGTGTCATATTCCCAGTTACTTCCACTTAATGCCAATCCTGTTATTCTGAGTCCCATCACCTAAGGTCCTTTTACCAAGGCAATGTCAGCTTCACCTTGCTCAAGTAGCCTCTGTAAAACAGCAGTTGTCACCTTACTGTGATGGAGGTTAGCTTGAAATACTCTTATCTATTCTTAGGGGGCTGAGCAGAATTAGAGGACTGGTGTGGGTATAGACCAACACAAGTTATATCTAATCAAACACCACAAAATTCTATACATGCACACAAACACACACACACACACACACACACACACACACACACACACACACACACCATACACCGTGTACAGTGCGCAAGTACAGCCACTCTTCTGTTTGCACACATATTCCAGCATATCCATCCTCTAATCGAATGTTAAGTATGAGAGACAATTTACAGACTCTTCGCATAGTGCCAAGTAATGATACAAATACAAAAATATAACCCTGTATATAGACAATATATTTTAGGAGTGTTGTTTTGAGGTATTGATTAGAAAACCATTTTATAGAAAGACATTTTCACCTTTATATAAATTACATAATATTTTGTTAATTTATTAAATTAAGTACCATACTAGATGGATATTTTTACTTTGCTAAAGTGTAAACTTTTTTTGGACATGGAAGTGGTAGGAGATAGGAAAATAAATGCAGAAATATATAGTTGTTGAAAATTTAATTTCTAACAGTTTTTCATCAAAACTTTATAAGAGAATAGAATAAATACAATAAAAGCTACACCAAGATTGCTAATTCATATGAAACCAGCTCACTGAGATATTATTTCGAATATATAATATGGGTATACAACCCAGTTGTGAACAAGGTGAAATATCTAGGCATGGAGTTGCAACCAAATTAACCTGGGGGATACACCTCCGGTGTATCATAGAAAAACAAATAATTGATGCCAACAAATAATTGATGACAGTAAAAAAGACTCTTGGGAACAACACAGGAACTAAGACTAAGTACAATGAAATATATATCTACACTTATATTAAAAGACATTATAATGAAATGGTACTGTGGTGTGGTGGACTAAATCTTAGTAGAGATGGTCAGGGAAGCTGTGACAAAAATTCAGATACTGGCCTGTCTGTGTACAACCAGCATCATGAACTCACCTTGTACAGAATGGCAGCTATGGAGATTATGTTTGGCCTTCCACTCATAGATTTATATGTCATACTGGAGTCACATAGAAAAGCATATAGACAGCAGGAAAGTGGAGTCTAGTTAAACTTAATTTTGGGGCATGCCACAGAAAAAATCAGAGACCCGATTCTGATAGAATGACTGCCATTTGATGTCAATCATTCTATATACTCTTTGATGTCAAGATGACATTTGAAGAGGAAAATCTAATGGTGGGAAATTCTAAAGAACTTGTATTATATACAGATGATTCCAAGACAAAGAAAGCCAGTCATGCTTAGGTGTACGACTTGAGACCTGGGACAAAACGCATTGTTACCTAGAGACAATATACCACAGTGTTCCTGGCAGAGATAAAGGCCATTAATATCTAATTTAAGGTGGGATTTTAATAGTTCCCGAATTCACATTTATAACTAAGCTGGTCTAAGAGTGTCGTCAGAACCTCAATTCTTTGGACATGCATCTGCATTCATTGAATCTAAGCTGGAAGTTAAAATATTTCTATGTCTGTTTAGGTGTGTTATCAATAGTTATGTCAGTAACCAGCACCCAGTTCATTACAGGGCTCTGTGGTCTGAGAGCACACATGAACTGGGTAGAAAAGTACCATAGATAAACCATGTGTAGGTTATGCAAGATTGAAGACTCTTCTTTTTTTTCCGGCGAAAAACCGTTAAGTTTATCATCGCCGCTAAAGTAGGATTGAAGAGGAAACTACAGCTAACATAATCTGTAAGTGCGAGTCTCTTGCCAGCAGGAGACTAAGGGAATTTGGCTTTAGGACCCTAAATACATTAAGCAAAATGAGCTGGTCAGTTGACAGATAAAACTTACTGAAGGCATCTGTCTACTGAACTAGTAACCAAAAGGCTTTATTGCACAATAGGTCCTTTGATCACTGTTTCAGGAGATGTGTAGTACTTAATATAATTTAATAGCTGTTCAATAACTGTAAATACTAAACATTTAGCAGATCCAAAAATAAGAATGTCCACTTTATATATTAGAGCTAGTTGTGTATCACCCATGTTTTGTTAATTCTGCCCCACTCTGTGGTGGTAGCCTATTTAATAACATTATAATTGCAGGCAAAGCTGCAACGGGTAACAGCTAGTTACTTTTATAAAATAGTGTTAATTTTATTTCAACAATACTGAGATTTATAAATATAAGTTTCCTTGGATACAAAAAATCATTCTTAGTTGAATACCTGTGTGAACGACTTCACTTTGATAGATATTAAACTAATATTTTAAAAAAAACCATCATAAAGAAGGTAGGAGAAAGAAAGGAGAATTAAAAAGATAAACTAAATAAGAGCAGCAATAAACAGAAACAAAAACAACTCCAAGCTGTCTCAAAATGTTTAAGGCCTGTAAGGATCATATTATTCAACCAAATAATAATAACTTATCATTATTTATGCTATTTCTGTGAATACAGAAATATTTTTCTAAAGATAATATTTTTGGCTATGTGTATCTTCAAACATATACTTGCATACTGAGTAATCAACAAAAATAAAACTAAATACTGTATTCCTAATAATAATAGGCAAAAATATGAGTACAATATATAATAAATTAACTTTTGGTATTTATTAATGGAACTGTATAGAATTAATATAATTTTGTGCAGATTATGAAATAAATTTGCTACATTTAAAGAAAGAATTGTCAACCTAAATTTATGCTAAGTATTTTCATGAATCAGAAACTTTTATTTCTTACTGACTCTTCCAAACAAGGTTTGGCCATTTTTTGTCAAAAAAAACTTCATTATTTTCTCATAAAATAAGCTCTAATTAGTTTTGCTAATTAGAGTGAAGACCATAAGTACCTATGGAAAGAAAACTGGTTTGCTACATTCAAAAAAAAAATTGTTCCTGGAGCTATTCAAAGAAAAAATTGAAAATCAAAGGATTAATCAAAATCTGTTCATAATATTTCCTAAACACAAATATATATTTCTTTAACTAGTTTTATAATTAAAAATTATTATCTTAAATACAGTTAAATAAAAAATATTTTATTTTGCCTTTGTTCTTCACTGTTAACATGATATGAATGGTAACTTAAGTATGAATTCCAAATAAAACTCCTGTTTTAACTATTCAAAGATTAATATATTTTCATTTTTATAAAAATACTTTTCATTTATTAGCCTAAAATAAATGTTTGTTTTGCTCAAATTATAACCTAAGTATAAGCATTAAAATTTAATTGAACACTATAAGCTGGCCACAAATTAGGGTATACTGTTTTATTAATATTTATGAACAGTTATGTGCTATGTATACCTATATTACAAATAATAAACAATAAAGACTACATCAGATGACATTTGACAAATAATAATACTAGAAAATTTGTTATTTTTAATATTCGTAGTAGTACTATTTAAAATATTAAATGCAATTATAATTTTTTTACAGTGTTAACCATTTTATCGTTCGGATGCTGCTCTAGTCCAAAGGAAGCAGAAAAAAGCACTCTGCAAAAATATAATTTTGCAAGAGAATTAAGATTTTTTAAAGACAAGAAAAATAACAAGAGCTATCAAAGACAGGCGGCAAATGATGGTAAACTAGAACTTTATGACGCATAATACTTTCTACATACAAAATATCACACTCAAAAATTTCAACTTATATTTACATTGTATTATAGATTTAAAATGTTTTAAAGTTGTTGTCTCATAAGCATTATGTGGGTATTCTTTTTTTTTCTGCTAGGATTATTGTCACTATGTTCAGTATAATAATCTGCCTTCCCTAGCTTCGTCAATTCTTCTTTCGTTGACGCATTTCGTAGAATCAAAAACTATTTCTATCAATAAACATAAAAATAAATATATTCTACTTCGAGTTGAGTGACAATGTACTAAAATTTTGTGGAAGTATTAATACAGACACTATATAGCAAAGAAAGTGGAAACTTTTGTTGAAAAATCACTTTTAAAATGTACAACACCTGCAGATAAATTTGATAAGTTATAAAGTTTAATTGCAACTATTTATATTATGTATACACAGTAATAATTAACTAGTTTTTAAATTATATACATTAGATCCTGTATAAAGTTTATAATTGGCTACAGGACATATTTTTAATTGGCAATGTTAACTTTTTATCATTCACTATATTAAAAAATGTTATCGTGAACTTTAAAATCTTTTAAATGACTAATTACCCTTGAATTACAAGAGCAATTACAAGAACCCTTGTAATTAACTAATTACAAGAAAAAGTATAAATACTTAGCTGTTCATCACCTTAAATTCTTTAAAAGAAACTACCATTTGGCGACATCATGTACTACAAGTACATGTGCTTGATGCAGGTCTATTTTAAACTATACCTAAATACCTGTGTTACATTGTCACCTAAAATTGTGTTTATCCCATCCACAGACAAGTAACTTAATTTTAAAATTGTATTTACAATAATTTGTTCTTTTCTCTCAGCTTTGAACGATCTAAATAGAAGATTTATTAACTTCAGGCTTCGAATTGGGACATTTTTAGACTCCATTATTCATGCAGAGTTCCATGAGCGTGGTAAGTAAATTTATTCTATAATCACACATTACCAGTCCACTAATATTTTGGTGTTACAATAGATTCTATCCAGTTCAATTTTAATAAATGTTTCAAAATAACACTCAGTTACAAAATGATTCAAAGTTTTTGTTATCAGTACTTAATTCTTGTTGTGTTTGGTATGTTGATTCTCAAAAATAATTCATATCAGTTGTAACCATACACTTGTTACCCATCTCTTTTTAGATCAAAATTTCAATACGAGATTCATTTGTAATTCTATTTAATACTGCATTTGGACACTGCACTTTGTTAATGTACTCTTAGGTTAATTTCTTAGTCAGCTTGGCCATGTTTTGTCACATCACTATCTCACAGATCGGTTGGCCAGCTCAGTTGCACAAACACTCAACTGACCATATCTGGTGGCGACAGAGATTATTTACTATTATAATACCAACAGACACTATTTTTATCTGCCAAGTGCTACAATTACTAGACCTATTTTTTCAATTAAATGTCCCGCTATTATGAATCAAACGCACTGACCAAGGAAAGATTTATTTTGTGTTTTTTGATTCACGGACTGAAGCACATACTGTGTAGTACCAAATCTGGTTTTACGGTTCATTTATTCATTTAGTTGTAAGATGCCAATTTCGAGGTATAGTTATCACATGCACCTGATGCATAGGATATTCAGGATGCAACAGAATTCAGAGTATGTTTGTACTACCATTTGTCTTTATTTATGAGCTCAAATTAAAATGTGAATATAGCCTCACCAATCACATTAATCATCATCCATAATAAAATAAACAAAATAAAAAAAAACAATTATCTGGGAACTTCCTGTTCCAATCAATTTAAACAAATAAAACAGATAAAAGCAAAATAAACGATTGTTATAAAATTACTATACTTCTTTTTTACTCTAGTAAACTGAAATTCGATCAACAGTCACAACAGGAGGACTAGTTGCATCCCGGCTACCACCAAAATTGTTTTATACTGGTATAAAAAGAAAACGCTAATCATTTTAATTAACCACTTGGGCTAACTGAAACGAAAGTCACCTAGCAAATATATTTACTTCCACAATAACAAACACCAGAACTACTTCCTCTCTGTAAAATAAAATTTAAATTAAACAAGAGAAAAACAAAACATAACCTCTAATCAATTTATTAAAACAATCTAGGTTAGCAGAAATGATATTAACTCCAAAAGCCTTTATTTCGCAGTGTTAAAACACCAGGACTGTTTCATCTATGTTTTCTGGTGAATTTAGTTTTACAATTAAAACACCAGGATTATTTTGTCCTTACGTACTGCCAAATTTAATTTTATGTACATTAAAGCAACAGGACTATTAACTATTTCATTCTACCACAAAAACAGATGTGATCAAATCCAGATGTTCTGATAACTGTATAAGAGGATCTGATCACCAAAATCACTTCTTCTTTAGTATTACTTCGAAAAACTATTTATAAACTGTTTGCTATTTTTTTTTTCAGTATCATTCCATCCTTTCTATTTGGGAGAGCGAAAGAAAAAACATGTATATGCCATAGTTAAAGTTAAGATTTATATGGGCTTAGCAGGTGAGCTACGAAAACAATTAGCATTTTCAAAAAGAAAAAGTAATGCTTAATTAAAATTGTCAGTTATCTAGTTTTACTTTGATTTTTTTATTAGTAGTACTCATTTATGTTCTGATATGTTCATTTATGTGTGTGTGTGTGTGTGTGTACCTTTTCTAAATGTTCAGTTACTATGTATTACACTCATAAATAAAGACAACCACAATTTAAAAAATTTTGGCTCTCTAAAAGTTCAAACAACGTCAATATTTCTAATTCCTAACAATTATTTGAAAATCGAGGAGTTTGTTATTGTTTTAGTGATCAAATTTAAAGAAAATATATAATTTAAACAATTATTTTATTTTAAAAGTAAAGGAATAAAAACATAGGCAACAAACTTTTTTTTAAATATATTAGTTTCACTGTTATGCACTGTTTAATATTTCTGATTAAACTGTTGTTCACTGTTTAATATTTCTGATTACAGATGTTAATTTTTGAATTTTAAGAAAATGATCACAGAGATGACAGAACATAAGAAAAATAATAATTTATTTGTCCTAAAATTTGAGTGCATATTTTAATTATCACATACAAAATTGAGAAATTAATGATTTATCTGTCTAGGATTTTTTCAAATTTTGCCATGCTTAAATGAAATTCCAATACCCGATCCCACGATTTTAATTGTTTTGTACAACTGTACTTCAAATGTACTATATCCGGGTCATCCTACACCCAACTTGCTATACCACTCTCTATAAATACGTATTGAAACAATTTATATTTTATTCAAAGTATCTGATAAAAATACTACTACTGTACAAATAAATAATAATTTTTTGTTTCTGGAACCTAGGAGGACAGTTAATAGTTAAGGCACTACAGACAGAAATAATGAAGTTCAAGCTTCCACAATATGAAAACTTAAACACATATTATGAAAGAATAAAAGACCATTGTAAGTAATATAAAACAAAAATATTTGGCCAACTATAATAAAAATCATGCTTTATAAATATATACGATTCTAATTCAATAAAATAATTCATAAATTTATTGCATTATGTAGTTACAGTAATCTGAATTGTTCCTCTGCTGACTGAAACATGTAAAAATATTTATGTAGAAGACCATTTAAATGTACAATTACCAATAACTAATTTTATTAAAACATTACAGACAGTAATAATTACTGATTTTGATGAACATATAAGTGTCTAGCTAGTTATACACATTATATATTTAGTCACAACTGTTATATTATTTTACAATTAATTACTTCTAAAAACAACCTACTTTTTTCCTCCAACCAATGCTTGTTTTTTAATGACTCTTGGTAAAAATAACAAATTGGTAATTGTAACAAGTTTATACAAACAAATATTCGGATTGCTCAAACACAAAATTTTTAATAGTTTCGAGTATGTAATTCATAAAACATTGAATAGTAACAAATTTCATTACATTTATATGGATTACTTATGGAATTCAGTTTTGAGAATTTTAAAAATAGAAGTTCATCTCAGCCAACTTTTAATTTTATTTCTTTTGATTAGACTTCTTATTTTACAACTTTATAATTTTTTAATTCAGTATTTAATTAAGTAAACAAAATTGTTCAGTTTCAAATTGTACAAGACTACTAGCTATACATTATTAAGTAGCTACAATTATCATAAAATACTCAAAAATAAAACTGTGTTGAAATAACTTGCAGTGTATAAACATATGCATTTCACTGAACATTTTTTGGTTCACTGAAACATCGCTTAAATTTTTATTCCCTCTAAAATTATATACAAATAATGTGTAATTTTTCGCTTCAAAACTAGAAGTTGGACTTTTTTACAGTAAATCATTGTTGCGATTAAACAAACATTTATAGTTTTCAAATTATTATGATTTCAAAAAGTATGTTTTCATGTATGCATTATTCCAAAAGTTTGAAGTGAAGAAGGAAATTTATAGATTCCAGATGAAAGTAAAAGTTTGTACTCTACATTGCTTTCAAACAATTATTTTTATTTTTATATTGTTTTTACAGGGAACGAGGCTGCAAGACATCAGCGCCCACAGACAAAGATGTATGATGACACCAAATACATGTTTGCATGTAAGTAACTGCAAAGTACCACGATTGAGTAAAACTTAGTAGACAAAACACTGAAGCATCAAGGGAGGAGAGGACTAAGTTTTCCTCTCACATGAATGGAAAAATAGGAAAATCACAGCAAGGATTGAAACTTTTCAGTATTTAATAAATCTATAAACATGCCTGTGATAATGTACAAGGCTCGTATGTCATATTTTTGTTTTACAATTTTAACTTTACACAAGAAATTCTAGGCAATGCTCAAAACTTTGATTTGTTAAAAGAATTTTTAACTAACAATAGGCTCCACAGAATCACTGAAAAAGTTTTCCTCAATTTTTATAAAATACACTTGAAGTATTTAATCAAAATCAACAATTAATGCATGAAATTGTAGAATATTTTCATGTTTTTAGATGTGAAGTAGCTGTATACATTGTGTACTTGTAAACATTCAAAACTCAAGACGATAAGCATTTTTTTTTAACATTTATGATTTCTTGATATATATCTACTTTAAAGATATATTTTATACCAACAACTTGTAAAGCAATGATGTTTTGAAATTGGGTCAGTTTTTTTAATGTCCTTATATTCCAATGTCTAATAAGATTTCAACCTGTTACAAAAAGCACAACTGTTAACAATTATTAATGCTTCCATTTAATATCTTCTGGAATAAACTGTTCCTTTTTTTCAGATGAACAAGGCAAATCTCTCGCTCTAGGTAAGCTATTCAAATTAAGAATAACTATTTAAAAAGTAATTAAAAAATATTTCATCAATGAAAATTCAATTAAAAATTCATTATATATATTCAAATATATTCACAGCATTCTATTCCTAGTCTTTATTCCTGATTCATATTCCAACACATTCCCTCCTAAGCATATTCTTTTCCTGAGCAGTGGTATCACCTGTCTGCTGTAGTAGCCAACCTTTGGCCATTCTCTCTAGTAAATAGAGCTATTAAAACCAACTGTTTTATTTTAACATCTTTTACTACTATATAAGGAAGCAAATTATTACAAACACTTTGTTGCTCACATTATTCTATTGGGAAAAGCTAACACATCACCATCAGAATTTCACTTCACTCAAATTCAACATTTCTTCTACCTTAAATTTTTAGGCAGTACTTTTTATTTATAGGTTATAAAGCTCTTGTCAGTATGCATTACTTTTATTTTATCATTAAACATCTGTTTCTATGAGAAAATTCCATTATTCTCCTTGTAAGAACAACCATGATACTTTAGCCTAGATCCCAGAAAGAGGTATTTTTTTATTCACAAGTAAGTGTGATCATTGAACACTTAATTATTTTCTAAAAACTATTATTAGAAGTTATAAGCCTCACTTTTTACAGGAAATAACTAACAATAGTAATTTTATTTATTGATTTTCAACTGAACTGGTACACTATGACTAGGCAATAACAGAAAAAATTCTTTTAGTAAGAATAATATTTAAAAAATTCAGCATTTATCATAACAAAGATTGTTTTAGTATCAGCTGTTAATTTTTAATTTCATATTTTTATTTTGATGTTATTAATCTGAAATCTCCAAAATTTCTTACCAGTTGCTTTGCTTTGAAACTTGATACAATGTTGCATTCAAACATGCACATGTTTTTATGTACCTATTGTTTGTTATATTATAAATGTTACATTTGTGACAGGTAAAAACATATTTTTTTGAAAATCAGCAGGATCTGTTTATATTTAAAAGCAACATAAGCAACTTATAAGCTACACTAAATATTTTACAATTACATTTCAATGTTTCCAATTTATAACCCATTTATGATTTCCATATTTTCAATTTTACGATTCTGTTTCAATTTTTTCTATTTACGATTCATTCATGACAATCAAATTTCTAATTTTATGATTCTACTTTAAAATATGTTTCCAATTTACAATATATTTACTATTTCCAAATTTTCAATTTTATGATTCTATTTCAATGTTTCCAAATGCATTGTTAAACTGTACCAAACATAGCCACAACAATGCGTTGTTGGGTACAGCCAGCAGTAAACAGAATACTAAGATGAATGTGTTCTTTACAGTAGAAAAGCATCATTTTAATATTTGTTAGGTATCCAACTGCTATCTGTAAGTGTTCTTAAGAACTCATTTTAGTTACAAAAAGCTACATATTCTTGTTGTATGTTCCAGGCACACTATTTACAGTAATTGCGGAAAGGATGGCAGATGTAATGGATGATGACAACAACCACACTGTTGTTGTTATGACCTCGGGCTGTGAGCCGTAAATATCTTTGGGTATGTTTTATATTGTCTCAAAATATTTTATTTCACTGATTAAATAGCAATTTAGTAAATACAGAAAAGTAAAGGACTAAAAGAAACGGAAGAACAACAAAAATAGTGTTAAACTGTTAAAAACTATATAAATATTAAATTAAGAGAAAAACATCAATTGCATTAATAAATTGGAACCAGTAATTAAACAAACAACAACAGTTATGAAACATATGATTAGTAATAATTAAACTTTGTTCCTTAATGTTAGATCATGAAGAAAGACAATATAAAGTATGTCTTTATAGATCAAGAAAAAGGCAAATTTGAAAATTTGGACAAAATAATATATATAAGCAAAACAAAGAAATATTAAAGGATAAAGTACATACTAGTAATGATTCCAAAACAAAACATTATATATATATATATATATATATATATATATATATATATATATATATATATATATATAACAATGCTTTCTTTACATAAGGAAAAATAAAATGCATAATTCTTTAAGCATTTTAAGGCAAAGGTAACATAGGACATCTGCTGGTTGGAATACTTTTTGTAAACTTACACACCTACTTGCAGTCTAAATAAAAATATTACTTCTTTTTAACATTAATTTTTTTTTTAATTTTACATTATTAGTTTATACACACTAAATTAGACCATAAGCAATCAACAAATATTATCACTATTATTAATAATTAAATTTCATTAATAAATTCTACATTTACCATCATGCCTGCTGATCATACAGATCCAGGCAAACCCCCTTCAATTTAAATATGCACGTAATTCTAATTTTTGGAATTTCAATTTTTTTGAATAACCATTTTCTAAAAACGACAAAATTGGACACCTTGCCACAAAATGAAAAATATATTTATTCTCTTTCAGATTATACAAAGAGTAGTCCAAAATTGTCCCCTCCACCCAGGGCCTGTAATTGAAGTACAATAATCCTGCCCTACATTTCAACATTATTTTCGTAATATATAAATTGCAGTGTAGATAAGACAGGTCGCCCAAATTCAGAGTACTGTAAACATTATGGTAAATGGATATATTAGCTGCTGGGTTATTATATTGTTTACTAACTTGCTGCATAACTTTCCCGCAAAGTAAACATCTGATTTTGTCATTCACCCGAACAGTTAAAAACAGTTAATTGTATTTTTAGCTGCTGCTAGCTTTTGCATAGGTGTGTTTGCTAAGACAGGGATGTGTCTAAATTCAAACCTAAGCAATTGTAATTGTTTGTAAATGCACTAGTTTTAGGGTGTTATGGGTGAATAAATTAAGGTAAACTATGTTTTACCTGGTTGGCATTCTTAATTTTAATGTAAGATGTCATCATTTCATCTATTGGCTTGCAAACAATTATAGTTATTGTTTTTAAATCAGTACACATAATACACTACTGATCAAGTGCTGTGACTAATTTTTTAGTATAGTATATTTATCTTGCTGTAGTGTGTCTGTCTCAAGTCTGTCGCCAAATGATTCATTGAACAAACTGGCAAATGGTTTCAGTTGTTATTGTTAATTACAATATCACTGGTTTATACAACTGAAATGGTGTTTTGTTTGAAAAACCCTCACATCACATTTTCATATTTTTATTAAGAATTCTTTAACCAAATAGAATTGAAATTTATACAAGAATAGAAAATATGTTCAGCAAAGAAAATTTTCAAACCTAATCTTTGTTGATTTATACAAAGAAAAAACTGAAACTATATACTCTTTATATTTGTACAAACACAGGTATGCTTACAGCCTTATCTTACAATGTTACTTTTAAAAGATTAAAGAAAGACAAGAAAGTTAGGGCACACACCTAGGCTGACCAGGTCTGACAAGTGTCATGTACATTTTACACAAATAATTGAAAGGAAAAGGTGGACTAAATCTGAGTAGAGATGGTCAGGGAAGCTCTGACAAAAATTCAGAGACTGGCCTGTCTGTGTACAACCAGCATCATGAACTCACCTTGTACATAATGGCAGCAATGGAGATTATGTTTGGCCTTCCACTCATACATTTATATGTCATACTGGAGTCACATAGAGAAGCATATAGACAGCAGGAAAGTGGAGTCTAGTTAAACTTAATTTTGGGGCATGCCACAGAAGAAATTAGAGATCCGATTCTGATAGAATAATTGCCATTTGATGTCAATCATTCTATACTCTTTTATGTCAAGATGACATTTAAGGAGGAAAATCTATTGGTGGGAAATTCTAGAGAATGTGTATTATATACAGATGATTCCAAGACAAAGAAAGGCAGTCATGCTTAAGTGTACGACTTGAGACCTGGGACAAAACGCATTGTTACCTAGAGACAATATACCACAGTGTTCCTGGCAGAGATAAAGGCCATTAATATCTAATTTAAGGTGGGATTTTAATAGTTCCCGAATTCACATTTATAACTAAGCTGGTCTAAGAGTGTCGTGAGAACCTCAATTCTTTGGACATGCATCTGCGTTCATTGAATCTAAGCTGGAAGTTAAAATATTTCTATGTCTGTTTAGGTGTGTTATCAATAGTTATGTCAGTAACCAGCACCCAGTTCATTACAGGGCTCTGTGGTCTGAGAGCACACATGAACTGGGTAGAAAAGTACCATAGATAAACCATATGTAGGTTACGCAAGATTGAAGACTCTTCTTTTTTTTCCGGCGAAAAACCGTTAAGGTTATCATCGCCGCTAAAGCAGGATTGAAGAGGAAACTACAGCTAAAAAAATCTGTAAGTGTGAGTCTCTTGCCAGCAGGAGACTAAGGGAATTTGGCTTTAGGACCCTAAATACATCCAGCAAAATGAGCTAGTCAGTTGACAGCTAAAACTTACTGAAGGCATCTGTCTACTGAACTAGTAACCAAAAGGCTTTATTGCACAATAGGTCCTTTGATCACTGTTTCAGGGGTTATAATGTGTAGTACTTAATGTACTGTAATTTAATAGATGTTCAATAGCTGTAATTACTAAACATTTAGCAGATCCAAAAATAAGAATGTCCCCTTTATATATTAGAGCTAGTTGTGTATCACCCATGTTTTGTTAATTCTGCCCCACTCTGTGGTAGCCAATTTAATAAGTTTGCAATTACTTTTATAAAACAGTGTAAATTTTATTTCAACAATACTGAGATTTATAAATATAAGTTACCTTGGATACAAAAAATCATTCTTAGTTGAATATCTGTGTAAACGACTTCACTTTGATAGATATTAAACTAATATTTAAAAAAAAACCATCATAAAGAAGGTAGGAGAAAGAAAGGAGAATTAAAAAGATAAACTAAATAAGAGCAGCAATAAACAGAAACAAAAACAACTCCAAGCTGTCTCAAAATGTTTAAGGCCTGTAAGGATCATATTATTCAAACAAATAATAATAATTAATCATTATTTATGCTATTTCTGTGAATACAAAAATATTTTTCTAAAGATAATATTTTTGGCTATGTGTATCTTCAAACATATACTTGCATACTGAGTAATTAACAAAAATAAAACTAAATACTGTATTCCTAATAATAATAGGCAAAAATATGAGTACAATATATAATAAATTAACTTTTGATATTTATTAATGGAACTGTATAGACTTAATATAATTTTGTGCAGTTTATGAAATAAATTTGCTAACATTTAAAGAAAGAATTGTCAACCTAAATTTATGCTAAGTATTTTCATGAATCAGAAACTTTTATTTCTTACTGACTCTTCCAAACAAGGTTTGGCCATTTTTTTAAAAAAAAAAACAAAATCATTTTCTCATAAAATAAGCTCTAATTAGTTTTGCTAATTAGAATGTAGACCATAAGTACCTATGGATGAAAACAGGTTTGCTACATTCAAAAAAAAATTGTTCCTGGAGCTATTCAAAGAAAAAATTGAAAATCAAAGGATTAATCAAAATCTGTTCATAATATTTCCTAAACACAAAAATATTATTCTTTAACTAGTTTTATAATTAAAAATTATTATCTTAAATACAGTTAAATAAAAAATATTTTATTTTGCCTTTGTTCTTCACTGGTAATATAATATGAATGGTAACTTAAGTATGAATTCCAAATAAAACTTGTGTTTTAACTATTCAAAGATTAATATATTTTCTTTTTTATAAAAATACTTTTCATTTATTAGCCTAAAATAAATGTTTGTTTTGCTCAAATTATAACCTAAGTATAAACATTAAAGTTTAATTGAACACTATAAGCTGGCCACAAATTAGGGTATAGTGTTTTATTAATATTTATGAACAGTTATGTGCTATGTATACTTATTGCAAATAATAAACAATAAAGACTACATCAGATGACATTTGACAAATAATAATACTAGAAAATTTGTTATTTTTAATATTTGTAGTAGTACTATTTAAAATATTAAATGCAATTATAATTTTTTTACAGTGTTAGCCATTTTATCGTTCGGATGCTGCTCCCGTCCAAAGGAAGCAGAAAAAAGCACTCTGCAAAAATATAATTTTGCAAGAGAATTAAGATTTTTTAAAGACAAGAAAAATAACAAGAGCTATCAAAGACAGGCAGCAAATGATGGTAAACTAGAACTTTATGACGCATAATACATTCTACATACAAAATATCACACTCAAAAATTTCAACTTATATTTACATTGTATTATAGATTAAAAATGTTTTAAAGTTGTTTTCTCATAAGCATTATGTGGGTATTCTTTTTATATTCTTCTTTTTTTCTGCTAGGATTATTGTCACTATGTTCAGTATAATAATCTGCCTTCCCTAGCTTCGTCAATTCTTCTTTCGTTGACGCATTTCGTAGAATCAAAAACTATTTCTATCAATAAACATAAAAATAAATATATTCTACTTCGAGTTGAATGACAATGTACTAAAATTTTGTGGAAGTATTAGTACAGACATTATATAGCAAAGAATGTGGAAACTTTTGTTGAAAAATCACTTTTAAAATGTACAACATCTGCAGATAAATTCGATAAGTTATAAAATTTAATTGCAACTATTTATATTATGTATACACAGTAATAATTAACTAGTTTTTAAATTATGTACATTAGATCCTGTATCAAGTTTGTAATTGGCTACAGGACATATTTTTAATCCGCAATGCTTTTTATCATTCACTATATTAAGAAATGTTATTGTGAACTTTAAAATCTTTTACATGACTAATTACCCTTGAATTACAGGAACAATTACAAGAACCATTGTAATTACCTAATTACAAGAACACTTATAAATACTTAGCTGTTCATCACCTTAAAATTCTTTAAAAGAAACTACCATTTGGCGACATTATGTACTAGAAGTACATGTGCTTAATGCAGGTCTATTTTAAACTATACGTAAATAGTTGTGTTACATTGTCACCTAAACTTGTGTTTATCTCATCCACAGACAAGTAACTTAATTTTAAAATTGTATTTACAATAATTTGGTCTTTTCTCTCAGCTTTGAATGATCTAAATAGAAGATTTATTAACTTCAGGATTCGAATTGGGACATTTTTAGACTCCATTATTCATGCAGAGTTCCATGAGCGTGGTAAGTAAATTTTTTCTATAATCACACATTACCAGTCCACTAATATTTTGGTGTTACAATAAATTCTATTCAGTTCAATTTTAATAAATGTTACAAAATAACACTCAGTTACAAAATGAATCAAGTTTTTGTTATCAATACTTAATTCTTGCTGTGTTTGGTATGTTGATTCTCAAAAATAATTCGTATTAGTTATAACCATACACTTGTTACCCATCCTTTTTTTAGCCCAAAATTCCAATATGAGATTCATTTATAATTCTATTTAATACTGCGTTTGGGCACTGCACTTTGTTAATGTACTCTTAGGTTAATGTCCTAGTCAGCTTGGCCGTGACACATACAAAAGCAGAAAACAAAAGTCACATCACTGTCTCACAGATCGGTTGGCCATCTCTGCTGCACAAACATTCAACTGACCATATCTAGTGGCGACAGAGATTATTTACTATTATAATACCAACAGACACTATTTTTATCTGCCAAGTGCTACAATTACTAGACCTATTTTTTCAATTAAACGTCCCGCTATTATGAATCAAACACACTGACCAAGGAAAGATTTATTTTGTGTTTTTTGATTCACGGACTGAAGCACATACTGTGTAGTACCAAATCTGGTTTTACGGTTCATTTATTCATTTAGTTGTAAGATGCCAATTTCGAGGTATAGTTATCACATGCACCTGATGCATAGGATATTCAGGATGCAACAGAATTCAGAGTATCTTTGTACTACCATTTGTCTTTATTTATGAGCTCAAATTAAAATGTGAATATAGCCTCACCAATCACATTAATCATCATCCATAATAAAATAAACAAAATAAAAAAAAAACAATTATCTGGGAACTTCCTGTTCCAATCAATTTAAACAAATAAAACAGATAAAAGCAAAATAAACAATTGTTATAAAATTACTATACTTCTTTTTTACTCTAGTAAACTGAAATTCGATCAACAGTCACAACAGCAGGCCTAGTTGCATCCCGGCTACCACCAAAATTGTTTTATACTGGTATGAAAAAAAACGTTAATCATTTTAATAAACCACTTGGGCTAACTGAAACGAAAGTCACCTAGCAAATATATTTACTTCCACAATAACAAAACACCAGAACTACTTCCTCTCTGTAAAATAAAATTTAAATTAAACAAGAGAAAAAACAAACCATAACCTCTAATCAATTTATTAAAACAATCTAGGTTAGCAGAAATGATATTAACTCCAAAAGCCTTTATTTCGCAGTGTTAAACACCAGGACTGTTTCATCTATGTTTTATGGTGAATTTAGTTTTACAGTTAAAACACCAGGATTATTTTGTCCTTACATACTGCCAAATTTAATTTTATGTACATTAAAGCAACAGGACTATTAACTATTTCATTCTACCACAAAAACAGATGTGATCAAATCCAGATGTTCTGATAACTGTATAAGAGGATCTGATCACCAAAATCACTTCTTCTTTAGTATTACTTCGAAAAACTATTTATAAACTGTTTGCTATTTTTTTTTCAGTATCATTCCATCCTTTCTATTTGGGAGAGCGAAAGAAAAAACATGTATATGCCATAGTTAAAGTTAAGATTTACATGGGCTTAGCAGGTGAGCTACGAAAACAATTAGCATTTTCAAAAATAAAAAGTAATGCTTAATTAAAATTGTCAGTTATCTAGTTTTACTTTGATTTTTTTATTAGTAGTACTCATTTATGTTCTGATATGTTCATTTATGTGTGTGTGTGTGTGTGTGTGTGTGTGTGTGTGTGTGTGTACCTTTTCTAAATGTTCAGTTACTATGTATTACACTCATAAATAAAGACAACCACAATTTAAAAAATTTTAGCTCTCTAAAAGTTCAAACAACGTCAATATTTCTAATTCCTAACAATTATTTGAAAATCTAGGAGTTTGTTATTGTTTTAGTGATCAAAGTTAAAGAAAATATATAATTTAAACAATTATTTTATTTTAAAAGTAAAGGAATAAAAACATAGGCAACAAACTTTTTTTAAATATATTAGTTTCACTGTTATGCACTGTTTAATATTTCTGATTAAACTGTTGTTCACTGTTTAATATTTCTGATTACAGATGTTAATTTTTGAATTTTAAGAAAAAAATGATCAAAGAGATGACAGAACATAAGAAAAATAATAATTTATTTGTCCTAAAATTTGAGTGCATATTTTAATTATCACATACAAAATTGAGAAATTAATGATTTATCTGTCTAGGATTTTTTCAAATTTTGCCATGCTTAAATGAAATTCCAATACCCGATCCCACGAATTTAATTGTTTTGTACAACTGTACTTCAAATGTACTATATCCGGGTCATCCTACAGCCAACTTACTATACCACTCTCTATAAATACGTATTGAAACAATTTATATTTTATTCAAAGTATCTGATAAAAATACTACTACTGTACAAATAAATAATATTTTTTTGTTTCTGGAACTTAGGAGGACAGTTAATAGTTAAGGCGCTACAGACAGAAATAATGAAGTTCAAGCTCCCAAAATATGAAAACTTAAACACATATTATGAAAGAATAAAAGACCATTGTAAGTAATATAAAACAAAAATATTTGGCCAACTATAATAAAAATCATGCTTTATAAATATATAGGATTCTAATTCAATAAAATAATTCATAAATTTATTGCATTATGTAGTTACAGTAATCTGAATTGTTCCTCTGCTGACTGAAACATGTAAAAATATTTATGTAGAACACCATTTAAATGTACAATTATCAATAACTAATTTTATTAAAACATTACAGATAGTAATAATTACTGATTTTGATGAACATATATGTGTGTAACTAGTTATACACATTATACATTTCCTCACAACTGTTATATTATTTTACAATTAATTACTTTTAAACACAACCTACTGTTTTCCTCTAACCAAAGCTTGTTTTTTAATGACTCTTGATAATAAAAACGAATTGATAATTGTAACTGACCAGTTACAACAAATATTTGGATTGCTCAAACACAAAATTTTTAATAGTTTCGAGTACGTAATTCATAAAACATTGAATTGTAACAAATTTCATTACATTTATATGGAATAATTATGGAATTCAGTTTTGAGAATTTTAAAAATAGAAGTTCATCTCAGCCAACTTTTAATTTTATTTCTTTTGATTAGACTTCTTATTTTACAACTTTATAATTTTTTAATTCAGTATTTAATTAAGTAAACAAAATTGTTCAGTTTCAAATTGTACAAGACTACTAGCTATACATTATTAAGTAGCTACAATTATCATAAAATACTCAAAAATAAAACTGTGTTGAAATAACTTGCACTGTATAAACATATGCATTTCACTGAACATTTTTTGGTTCACTGAAACATCGCTTAAATTTTTATTCCCTCTAAAATTATATACAAATAATGTGTAATTTTTCGCTTCAAAACTAGAAGTTGGACTTTTTTTACAGTAAATCATTGTTGCGATTAAACAAACATTTATAGTTTTCAAATTATTATGATTTCAAAAAGTATGTTTTCATGTATGCATTATTCCAAAAGTTTGAAGTGAAGAAGGAAATTTATAGATTCCAGATGAAAGTGAAAGTTTGTACTCTACATTGCTTTCAAACAATTATTTTTATTTTTATATTGTTTTTACAGGGAACGAGGCTGCAAGCCATCAGCGCCCACAGACAAAGATGTATGATGACACCAAATACATGTTTGCATGTAAGTAACTGCAAAGTACCACGATTGAGTAAAACTTAGTAGGCAAAACACTGAAGCATCAAGGGAGGAGAGGACTAAGTTTTCCTCTCACATGAATGGAAAAATAGGAAAATCACAGCAAGGATTGAAACTTTTCAGTATTTAATAATTCTATAAACAAGCCTGTGATAATGTACAAGGCTCGTATGTCATATTTTTGTTTTAAAATTTTAAATTTACTCAAGAAATTCTAGGCAATGCTCAAAACTTTGATTTTTTAAAAGAATTTTTAACTAACAATAGGCTCCACAGAATCACTGAAAAAGTTTTCCTCAATTTTTATAAAATACACTTGAAGTATTTAATCAAAATCAACAATTAATGCATGAAATTGTAGAATATTTTCATGTTTTTAGATGTGAAGTAGCTGTATACATTGTGTACTTGTAAACATTCAAAACTCAAGACGATAAGCATTTTTTTTTAACATTTATGATTTCTTGATATATATCTACTTTAAAGATATATTTTATACCAACAACTTGTAAAGCAATGATGTTTTGAAATTGGGTCAGTTTTTTTAATGTCCTTATATTTCAATGTCTAATAAGATTTCAACCTGTTACAAAAAGCACAACTGTTAACAATTATTAATGCTTCCATTTAATATCTTCTGGAATAAACTGTTCCTTTTTTTTCAGATGAACAAGGCAAATCTCTCGCTCTAGGTAAGCTATTCAAATTAAGAATAACTATTTAAAAAGTAATTAAAAAATATTTCATCAATGAAAATTCAATTAAAAATTCATTATATATATTCAAATATATTCACAGCATTCTATTTCCTAGTCTTTATTCCCTGATTCATATTCCAACACATTCCCTCCTAAGCATATTCTTTTCCTGAGCAGTGGTATCACCTGTCTGCTGTAGTAGCCAACCTTTGGCCATTCTCTCTAGTAAATAGAGCTATTAAAACCAACTGTTTTATTTTAACATCTTTTACTACTATATAAGGAAGCAAATTATTTCAAACACTTTGTTGCTCACATTATTCTATTGGGAAAAGCTAACACATCATCATCAGAATTTCACTTCACTCAAATTCAACATTTCTTCTACCTTAAATTTTTAGGCAGTACTTTTTATTTATAGGTTATAAAGCTCTTGTCAGAATGCATTACTTTTATTTTATCATTAAACATCTGTTTCTATGAGAAAATTCCATTATTCTCCTTGTAAGAACAACCATGATACTTTAGCCTAGATCCCAGAAAGAGGTATTTTTTTATTCACAAGTAAGTGTGATCATTGAACACTTAATTATTTTCTAAAAACTATTATAAGAAGTTATAAGCCTCACTTTTTACAGGAAATAACTAACAATAGTAATTTTATTTATTGATTTTCAACTGAACTGGTACACTATGACTAGGCAATAATAGAAAAAATTCTTTTAGTAAGAATAATATTTAAAAAATTCAGCATTTATCATAACAAAGATTGTTTTAGTATCAGCTGTTAATTTTTAATTTCATATTTTTATTTTGATGTTATTAATCTGAAATCTCCAAAATTTCTTACCAGTTGCTTTGCTTTGAAACTTGATACAATGTTGCATTCAAACATGCACATGTTTTTATGTACCTATTGTTTGTTATATTATAAATGTTACATTTGTGACAGGTAAAAACATATTTTTTTGAAAATCAGCAGGATCTGTTTATATTTAAAAGCAACATAAGCAACTTATAAGCTACACTAAATATTTTACAATTACATTTCAATGTTTCCAATTTATAACCCATTTATGATTTCCATATTTTCAATTTTACGATTCTGTTTCAATTTTTTCTATTTACGATTCATTCATGACAATCAAATTTCTAATTTTATGATTCTACTTTAAAATATGTTTCCAATTTACAATATATTTACTATTTCCAAATTTTCAATTTTATGATTCTATTTCAATGTTTCCAAATGCATTGTTAAACTGTACCAAACATAGCCACAACAATGCGTTGTTGGGTACAGCCAGCAGTAAACAGAATACAAAGATGAATGTGTTCTTTACGGTAGAAAAGCATCATTGTAATATTTGTTACGTATCCAACTGCTATCTGTAAGTGTTCTTAAGAACTCATTTTAGTTACAAAAAGCTACATATTCTTGTTGTATGTTCCAGGCACACTCTTTACAGTAATTGCGGAAAGGATGGCAGATGTAATGGATGGTGACAACAACCACACTGTTGTTGTTATGACCTCGGGCTGTGAGCCGTAAATA
This sequence comes from Callitettix versicolor, assembly GCA_022606455.1. Taxonomy (NCBI): domain Eukaryota; kingdom Metazoa; phylum Arthropoda; class Insecta; order Hemiptera; family Cercopidae; genus Callitettix; species Callitettix versicolor. The sequence continues at coordinate 34,717,592 of CM040186.1, forward strand.
TCTTTGGGTATGTTTTATATTGTCTCAAAATATTTTATTTCACTGATTAAATAGCAATTTAGTAAATACAGAAAAGTAAAGGACTAAAAGAAACGGAAGAAAAACAAAAAGAGGGTTAAACTGTTAAAAACTATATAAATATTAAATTAAGAGAAAAACATCAATTGCATTAATAAATTGGAACCAGTAATTAAACAAACAACAACAGTTATGATTCATATGATTAGTAATAATTAAACTTTGTTCCTTAATGTTAGATCATGAAGAAAGACAATATAAAGTATGTCTTTATAGATCAAGAAAAAGGCAAATTTGAAAATGTGGACAAAATAATATATATAAGCAAAACAAAGAAATATTAAAGGATAAAGTACATACTAGTAATGATTCCAAAACAAAACATTATATATATATATATATATATATATATATATATATATATAAAACAATGCTTTCTTTACATAAGGAAAAATAAAATGCATAATTCTTTAAGCATTTTAAGGCAAAGGTAACATAGGACATCTGCTGGTTGGAATACTTTTTGTAAACTTACACACCTACTTGCAGTCTAAATATAAATATTACTTCTTTTTAACATTAATTTTTTTTTAATTTTACATTATTAGTTTATACACACTAAATTAGACCATAAGCAATCAACAAATATTATCACTATTATTAATAATTAAATTTCATTAATAAATTCTACATTTACCATCATGCCTGCTGATCATACAGATCCAGGCAAACCCCCTTCAATTTAAATATGCACGTAATTTCAATTTTTTTGAATAACCATTTTCTAAAAACGACAAAATTGGACACCTTGCCACAAAATGAAAAATATATTTATTCTCTTTCAGATTATACAAAGAGCAGTCCAAAATTGTCCCCTCCACCCAAGGCCTGTAATTGAAGTACAATAATCCTGCCCTACATTTCAACATTATTTTCGTAATTTATAAATTGCAGTGTAGATGAGACAGGTCACCCAAATTCAGAGTACTGTAAACATTATGGTAAATGGATATATTAGCTGCTGGGTTATTACATTGTTTACTAACTTGCAGCATAACTTTCCCGCAAAGTAAACATCTGATTTTGCCTTTCACCCGAACAGTAAAAGTTAATGTTCCTATACTGATTATGTTGCAAGTATTCCTTTGATATATTATACATACTATATATTAGATAATCTAAAATGTTTTCTATTCACTTGATAAAATATAAGAGAACATTCACTCCATTTATTCATTAGTGCCTCATGAGAGTATACATATGTTATTTATATAATGTATAAAGTCTAATTTTTACCAATTTTTCTTTATGTGCAGAGTACTGTGAGCCCAGCCACGGCTCCGAAGTTTAGGCCTCGATGTTTTGGTGGAAGGTGAGCAAATATATCAACAATATTATTTTCTACTTAGTAGAGATTACTGTAGTTTAGTACTATTTGTTGGATAAGCAGTGTATCATATCTGATGGAGAAGTGTAGCTTTATTTGGTGGTGTACATTTCACTGCAACTTGCACCAAATTTGATTGTAAATTAAAATTGTTATTACTGTTAGTTTTTCTATACCATCTTCGTTAGTCTTTTTTTTGTGTGTGTTTAACGTCCAACTATTATGCACACTATTGTGCAGACGATAGGATGATTTATAGCATATGAAAATGCCAAACCCTGGCCAGAAATCGAACCAGGGTCCTCGGGGTGAAAGCCCTGTACACTTTCAACTAGGCCACCAAGGCAGCCTTCGTTAGTCTTAACAACATTAAAAAATAATAAAGTAAAAAAGTCAATTAACATTGTTTTTGTTTTCAGTCTAACTGTGGTATATATCACTCACCCAGCACATAGTGCCCTCGCCCTTTAGGCCAGTATTGAAATCAAGCATCAACAGAGAGCACAGGGATACTACAGGTAAAGAAATAATTAAAAATATAACTGTTGAATAAAGGTGTCAGTTGAATCTTTCATTGTTAGCTTAAAAAAACCTTAGCTATTATGTTCTACATAATCATTATTTACGCAAATAAAGAATGTGCTTAGAAATTTTTGGAAGTTTGAGATGGTATAAACAAATTGTATAAAATTATATAAACAAAAAAATTGAAACTTTTTATATTTATGGGTTTTTTCGAGTCTATGTGCCAATTTCATCACAACTGGATATCATAATTAATTAGCCCTTCAAAGATTTTGATTTGATGACAACCATTAGAGGCACACAAACAAAATCATAACTAATATAAAGAATTAAAAAACTATAAATTTGTTAGTTTTTAATTTTAGTTTTTTTTTTAAATTATTAAGTTGAATATCTTGAAAACTGATAAATTTACAAAATAATAACATGAAATATAAACATTCTATCTTTAAACACAAACAATTGTTTTTTTTTAATTTTAATGTAGTCCAAATTGAGTTATCAACAAAAACCAATATTTAATTTTGAATGCTTTAAAAATGATTTCATTTTTTGTTGGTAGCTTAAATACTTTTCAAAATGTGATAAATATTTTGATAAATTTTACCATTAATTTTTTTTACAAGAACAGTTTATTTAAGATCAAAAATGTTAAACATTACTTATTTAGCTTATTAGCTTATGCTAAATATCAAAAGCAAACAGTGGCCAATCCTAGTTTTGATTAGTGTTTAGTTAAATTTAACATATTTTTTATATTAACTTGAATTAATAAAATTTTAAATAACTTCTACAATTTACACTAACTAAAATTACTTTTAAAGAACTTAGACGTTTTTAATAACATCTGTTTATTTTTACAGTTACCAACAAACATCACAAAAATTCCTCTTGCTACCCACTGATTCTCCTAGGTAGAATCACCTTTTGGCTTTTAAACATTCAAAATTATGGGATGTAGCGCGACCACGTCCGCTGATAAGCACGTGCATCCTGGACCCCAGAACATCTCCTGGGGACGAAATGGTCGCAAATTGGAAGAAACACCATACGTTTATGATGCTACTGGTTCCAATGGCAGGAGTTAAGCGATCAGTTGAAGATAGAGAAGAAAAGTGAAAACTTCTACAATTTAAAGAAAATGTAATAATAATAAAACAAATACTTATTTATAACAAAATAATAACAATTTTTCTGAAATATAAGAAGTGATCATTATTTCATCTTTACCTTTATGGATATCAAGCACTGAAACCTTTGTCACCATTATATAATTGTGTTCCAAAACTGAATGTTTTTTTTTTTTTTTTGTCTTTGGAATATACTAAATCAACAAATGAATTTAAAAAATCAAGGCAATAAATGATACGTTGGATGTATAATATTTTATTTAAATACTGAAAAACGTTGAAGAATATTCTTAAAGAAATGCAAATAACAGAAAATTCTTTATTTAAACTTTCTGAAAAATATCAAGCAGAATCCCTTCTTGACAAAACAGAGCTCTATAATGCAATGTGTTTATCAGAAATATTTTATGACAAACACAAACACTTGTAATTCTAAATAAAGGAACAAATATCATTAAAATTGATGGCTGTAAACTGATATTATAAGTTATTCTTTTTAAATAGGCACTTGAGAAATACTTTATACAAATATTCAGGACAGTGTCTTACTGGACAACTCTTAAAATGCAAGTTGTTTATTCATTATGGTTATAGCCTTTGCTTTTTGCACAAAAATTAAAAATGTGTTAAAAAATTTTAATTTATGAAATATTTTAACAAAATATTTCTTATACTTGATGCCAGATGAGAATTAATGTTAGGCTAACAGCAGAGGTTTTCATGAATGTAACAGTTGGGCTTGCAAACAAACATTACATTAAAGATAATTACCATTGCCTAAATTTGCTGACAAAATCCCAACATTGGGTTGGGACAATTACATGCTAGTCTTCTTTTAAAAGTGGAACTTTGCATAACATGAAGTTCACAGAAACATTAAACAAATGTCTTCTACTAGCAAGCCTCGGACAACAAAAAACAGTTACTTTTCAGTACATTTATGTGGTTTTTTAAAGAGTTATAGTAATGTTAGTTCATTACTATGAGGTACATGGCAGAACTATACAACATTAATAATTTAAGCTGTCTTCCAACCATTAAACTTAAAAAAGAGCATCTCAAAATGGTGTAGTATGGAGTCATTGTGTTTGATGTTTTTAAAGATGAACTAGGCTCTTAAGGTGTGTTTCATTATATATGTATTCCAAAAGAAAGCAATGTTTAACACAATTATAACCTCAAAACTCAGTAGCTAAATTAACATCAATTACTAATGTAGTAAGTGGTACTAGTTTATTCATTTGGTAGTTAAACTGAAGAAATTCATTTGGTTTAGTTACAAATTAATTGTCTTAAAATTTAAATATAATTTAATTACAGCAATTTAGTAAACTGTCACTAACTTTCTTCTACTGGTATAAAATTAAACACTTTGTTGCCAAGTCAACTATGTATTTCTGCATTGATTTGTTTTTTTAGCAATAAATAAATTTAGTAATTTACAAAATTTCTCACTTTGCCAGGCCTGCTTCTAAACCTGAGTATTTTTACACTACTGATATTGGACAACACTAAAAATGTTAATAGAAAATTTTAAAAGGAATACTAACTGGAATTAAAAATATCTAATTAATGCTAATTTTATGATGTTAGTTAGCAAAGCTGTTGAAGTATCTGCCTTGACAGAAAGATAAATTTGTAGTTACCACACTGAAAGACTTAAAATTATAATAGGTTTCAATTTTTCGTCATATAAATATTACAAATCATGAAAAGACCCCATCATCTCTTTTCTGTTGAATTACTTGACATCTGAGAATAAAACTTGTCTTGTACAGGTTATGTCAAATAGAACACCAAATCAGCTGTTCTAGACAATTACTACTGCAATTAAAACATTACTTAATTTAAAAACAGTTATTTAAATTTTCTATATCTTGAGAAGACATATATTGCTTACAAAATTATAAAAATTCAGAAATGATAAAAATCGTAAAGCCAGTAAATATGACTACTGTTATTGCTAAAGATATAAAGCTTGTATTTTTTTAAACACAAGACAAAACTGAAATTAGACTCACTATGCCCAAACCCAAACTTACAGAAACTGACTAAACCAATGTGTGAGCTGAAGCAGAAAGAAGTTTTTAATTACATACCTCAACTTGAAAAAACTAGTTTTTAAAAATTGTTTATACTGTAGGTTTATATAAGAACCTTAAATTATTTTTAAATTCAAAAATTTAATAAGGAATTTACAAAAGCAATTTTTAATAATTTGTATTAGGTATACAGTATTAATTTTATGATGTAAATATTAGTTTACATGATTTAGTTTGTTTCCAGCCTAAGTACAGACTTGAGCTAAATGAGTAATCAATGTATACATATATTTGTTGTACTATATACAATTGAAATCTTATGGAGGAGCTGACTATTTTAGCCTTTTTTAATTTCACTGTTTGCAGAATTAATAATTAGGTATGAAATTATTGCCAATAATATATATGTAAAACATATACACTAAAATAACCAATCAAGTCGATATTGCTTCATTAAATTCTCAAACGTTAAGAAGCAATTATATTTGACTCCATTAAAGTTACTTGAATGAAATTTATATCAAGTTTTATGAGCAATTCATTCATGTTCACAGATATCAAACTTAAGATAAACAGTTCCTTTGTAGATATAACCACACTTGATACTCATCTTGTGGTCACCCCTGTTTATTATTTTATATCATATAAACTGGTTATTAGCCATATTATTGTTAGTTTACTTCTAGTTTGGCCACCTTGGGACCTGGGATCCTAGTCCAAATTACCAAAATAGCCAAAGAAAGCAAATAAATGTCAGCAAGATTAATTATTTCAATCTGGCAAGGAAATTATTATCAAAAAGGAAAGATAAGAATTAGTTGTTTTTTTTTTTATTTTGCAGTGAACCAAACTAGAGTAGGCCTACTTAGTGCTTAGCATAGAACTGAGAATATTGTTTTCTTATCCTGTCATTTACAAATTTTACCAACTCTTAAGGCAGTTACAACTACTTTTAACCCATTCATTTTTCTCTCATATACTCTAGAACTTTTTAATCTTTGTCCTAAAATCACAAATGTATGTTATTGTTTCACATTGCTCTGAACAGTAGGGTTTACAAAAACAAAAATAAGTTCACTTTGAAAAATACCAAGTTGCTGCACTAGACAACTGATCTAATTGTACTTCTTATGTCTGTTTAAGGAACATAGGAAACCTGTTGGGAACAAATAGCCAATTCTCCCTATCACCGAGTGTGATTCACACTTTGGTAATTAGCAGATCCATGTAGCCTACCTTAATCATATAATTCTGAAAGTTTGTGTTTGTTTTTCAATCACGCTTTAACTACTGGACCAATTGAGACGAAATTTAGTCGGAACATGGTTCAGGTACCTGAGATGAACAGACATATTCTCATTAAAAAAACCGTTATTGTAACTTACCAAATCCAACTTATTAGTTTTGTGGCATGTGTTATTAACTGTACCCCAGTGACATTTTTATGTTTATTATATATTGGTATGTGTGAATAATAAATATTTAAATTATTTTATATGCCATTGTACCAATTAGCCAGTCCAACTTCCTTAGTATTTAGTTTTATGACGTTGCATACAACCGTGACGTTTTAATATTATTTTATACTTCTTAATATTATTAATCTGAAAGTTTGTGTGTTTGTTATTCAATCACACATTAACTACTAGACTGATTCAGATGAAATTTTGAATTAACATGGTTTACGTACCTGAGATGAACACAGACGTAGTCCTGTTTAAAAAAATCTTAATTCCTGTTATTATTTATTACAAAATCATTACTTATAAGCTTACACTTGCAATGATTTTAATTGAAATTCCATTCCTATAAATGCAAACAACCTACCTTTCCAATTTAAAAGACTGCATTTTCCATTGAAGTTGGTATTTACAATGACAAAAGTCGCAGGGTCAAATGTTGAGAGTAGCAGGAATACATTTAAGAACTCCATGCTTCTCCCATGGTCAGTTGTATGTCGCCCGTCCTAGTGAGACAAGTAACAAAAATCTGTCAACCAAAAACCATATATTGTCTATATAGAAATATATTAAATTGAAATACTATTCCGATTTTGAAAATCAACTATAAATTTTATTATCTACATATTATAATTGCGACTAAATCTGCGCCGGGTAACAGCTAGTTATATGAGCAAATACTTTGAAATTTGTATATTTTGAGTGAAGAAATGGCACACTGCTCAATCTAACTGGCGAAATTCCATTGGAGCACAATCATGACAAAACCTACAGAGTGAAAATGAATCTGAGAGTAGTCAGGGTTCATTTTTGAGAACTAAATTTTTTCATTTATTGCTAATTTATACACATCTTAATGCTAGTGTGACCAGATTTTTTAAAAAAGTATAAGAAAAACAATTACTTTGATATTACACAGTAATTGGAAATGTGCTTCCTTTATGTTATTTAAAGTGTTGTGAATTGTGATTATTGTTAGATTGGGTCAGATTTAAAATAAATATGGTACAGTATCAGAATTTGTGAAATATATGAAACAATTGGAACTGAAGGAAATCAATAAATACAAAATGATATATGATACACATTTAAATGCTATAGCATTTAAATCATTTAATCATTGGTAGGATAAATATCCTATCATAATAATTTCAGATAATTATTATAAATAATAGTTATTAAATCAAGTTGCAGAAAAGGTGAAAACTGAAAAGGTTTTTTAACATTTAATTTGCCATTTGTTTGAATACTACTAATTATTCATTACCGATATCCCCACAGTAGTAAACTGGACTCCAACCTATGACAATGCTTTTGAAATTCAGCAATTTGCCTGCTCCCAAACCAATTGCTATGCTCCTTGTTTTCACAATGACAGGAGGGTTTTAAACATTGAAACTATTAAAATAAATATTGAACATCATTTTTATTATTTAAAAATAAACTTAGCAACTTCAACATATTGTACATAGCATTTAAAAATATATATTCTAACAACAGATTTAACATTTAATAAATTGTGTGTACATAAAATCTATTACATGAACATTGTGGCAAGTATTAAAAAATAATTTAACAGAACAAGTTCCATTGTCTTGTTTGAAATAAAAAAAGTACTTTGGATGGCAAAAATAAAATAATAACCCAACTTTTAATAAAACACAATACGTTTTTAACCTAGAAAAATATCTTAAAACTAAAAATAGATTAAAAAGAAAATGAGTCCAAATCAAAATTAATTATCTTAAATATATATAAAAAAACTATAAAAAATATTTTTCGAGACTTCTTATTTTTAATAAAGGAATATTTAGGACATTAAACAAAATTTAAAATAATGTTTACAAGTAATTGCAATGTAAATGATAATTATTTGAATTATTAAAACAGAACACAAAATTTAACCTAAAAATTGTAAAAAAACTTATCTGTAGTTTAGATGGAAAGTAACTGTAGGACTTTTGTTGTTTCAAGCCTTTATTAAAACAAAAATAGATATTTACTTTGTTATAACTAGTAATGTTACTAGTTGTTGTCAGGTTTTTTACAAAAATAAAACTGAAATTTAATGAAATATTTCAGTGACTATAATTTGAATCAAAACCTTATGATCTTAAAATACTGTAAACTGATTTTGGTTAATTTGTACTGATATTGATGTCTTTGTGGCTTGAAGATTTATGAATTGTCTATTCGACTTTGTAGGTGAAGAAGGCATCCACAATAAAGACTATGCCTTGGAGAAGGGCCAATCCGCCTTTTGTCAATCCAAGATTGGCGTGACTGGTGTTGAACTTCCAGTTTGAGAAATGGTTGTAGGTCATAATGGCAGAGGTGATGTAGAGCACAGCTCCAGCAAGACAAAAGAATAGATCCTGTACAAAAGTAAGAAGTTAAAAGAACATATTATTGACAGATTTGCCGATTACATGACTTAAAGATCTTTTTCTACTATTCTACTGTAAAGATCTTTTTCTACTATTCTACAATCAGTTAGGTTTTTATGCAAATTGTATGATAAAAACACAGCATTTTATTCAGCTTGCTAGATAGGCTATATATACAGGCTTTATATACTGTAGCCTACACTAGTTTTTGTTCTTTGAAAAAACTGCTGCTACCTACTACAAATACACTGCATCCATATTCAAGAAATAATGAAGAAAAAAAAATTTATATCAACAACTTAGGTCTATTACATTTGTTATTTTCAGAAGGACAATTCCTCACATAATTTTACAAATTATTAATCTAAGTAGTTTTCCAAATTATTTAATTATTGAACCAACATTTTATAATTATAACTCTTTAAAATTGTTACTTAAAGATGAAATATTCTTATTGTCATATTTTTTTAATCAAACATTTGCCACATTTGTGTGTGTATAGAACGATACACAAAGTCTCGAGTGTTGGACAATTCTTAGTCTCAAATGCCTAACCTAAAAATTAGAACACGTCCAGATATGATTAGGCCAATAACTATTTAATTTAAAGAATAATGTGTGTCTATATTTTCACACTAATCTCAATCACTGAACTGAATAACAAAAAAAAAATCACAATATGAAAACTATTGCTGAAGCATTTCAAAATACACATTCATTTATCTGTGTTATACACGGTAATTTATACACATCTTAATGCTAGTGTTATCAGATTTTTTAAAAAAGTATAAAAAAAACAATTACTGTAATATTATTACTTTTTGGAAATGTGCTTCCTTTATGTTATTTAAAGTGTTGTGCATTGTGATTATTGTTAGACTGGGTCAGATTTAAAATAAATATGGTATAGTAACAGAATTTGAGCAATAAATATATGAAACAATTGGAACTGAAGGAAATCAATAAATACAAAATGATATATGATACACATTTAAATGCTATAGCATAATCAAGAAGAAATAATGAAGAAAAAAATCTATATATCAACAACTTAGGTCTATTACATTTGTTATTTTCAGAAGGACGATTCCTCACATAATTTTACAAATTATTAATCGAAGTAGTTTTCCAAATTATTTATTTATTGAACCAACATTTTATAACTCTTTTTAAAATTGTTACTTAAAGATGAAATATTCTTATTTTCATATTTTTTTAATCAAACATTTGCCACATTTGTGTGTGTATAGAACGATACACAAAGTCTAGAGTGTTGGACAATTCTTAGTCTCAAATGCCTTACCTAAAAATTAGAACACATCCAGATATGATTAGGCCAATAACTACTCAATTTAAAGAATAATGTGCTTTTATATTTTCACACTAATCTCAATCACGGAACTGAATAACAAAAAAAATCACAATATGAAAAATACTGCTGAAGAATTTCAAAATACGCATACATTTATCTGTGTTAATAATGACAATTAACCTCGTAAAAATCATTTCTTTAAAAACTTTAAAACTCTCATTACTCTACAAATTTGTTGATCAATTTTTGTCAATCATATTTGTCTGTAGAGGTTTACTTTTTCATCAGTGCTTTATTCTATTTTCATCTTTTCGTACATTTTAAAACAAGGGTCAGAATAGTTAGTGTGACAGTGCTTTAACACATTCAATGATCATTGATGTTTTTCTGATTAGTTTAAAAGTGCAACTTGAGGAACAAAAAGCTGTGGTTATGTTTATACATAACAAACTGTTATCAGTTTGATAAGCTTTCTCTGCTTCTTTTGTAATAAATTTATTTTTCCTATTTTATTTTAAGTTACGAACTTACTGGCTGTTAAAAGCAATTGTAGAAACAGCATTCAAATATTTCTTAGCTTTCAGATGGTTTTCGATATCAGATTTTTAATGTGTGAGCAATATTTGTGTAAATTAACTCAAATATTTCCTTCCATAATATCAATCAGCACCTCCTAACTACTTCCTGGCTACACCTGGATATCGACCCAAAATCGAAGACCGTCCTAGAAAAACTGTGACTATGGTCACCCTACCAATAGCTAGCAAGTACTGCAACACTTCGGGGATGTGTTGTCAGGAGTCAACAACTTGCTGACTGCATGTTCAACACTAAGTGGAGAGAAGATCTAATTGGTTATGGTAAGGAATCTCTTTCCTCTCCCTTAAATTGTCTTTACAACACTAGTACTGAAATAATGAATCTACTAAAAACTACTTGGCATTGACACGTATTGATATTTAATGTTAGCAAGTCTAGGAATACTTACGACAGTCTTGTTGATGCTGTTGCCAGTGATGAAGCCAATAAACGTGCCCACTATGACCACAAAGAACCCAACATAGGTTCCAGTACTGACTATATGGGCGATTTGGCCAACTTCTTCAGCAGTGCTATAGTGAATCACCAGGATAGCAATTGCTAGGATCTGCAAGCACAGCAAAATGTTAGAGACTGGTTACAGTTAAGGCGGTTATTTTTTATCAATATTGTTGAAGCCCCTTGATAAAGATAAATCGCTGTATGTATGCTTGTAAAGTGAAACTTTCTTACATACAATTCCCCCTCAAAAAAAAAAAATTCTGAAAAATATCTTAATCTATTCATGATATTTCGCTTGTGTAATGAAGATTCAGAAATCAATTCAGTGTATAAAATTTTATTTAGAAAAAACTTCCTGTTCTAGAATAAATCAATGTCTGTAAGAATATCTTTTCTTTGTTTTACAATGAAATCATATTTTATTTTCTACGCTGACTCAAGTTGTGTATTTATATTTCACCAAAATATGAACAAAACCTGATAATCTGAGTTTGATAAATTATGTAAAAATCTTGAATATTCTTTTTCGAAGAATTTTTTGAACCAGAATGTTTAGGTTTTTTGTTTTGTTTTAGGCATACGAGTTTTGTATTTGACTAAAATTTAAATCAACATTTGTGGTTTTATGAAGATTCGTTTTTAAAAGAAGAGTAGAACTTTTTGACTAGGAATCATCTTAAGAGCTCAAAACAATGATCATTTGAAAATTTTTTAAAATTGCTCCCAAGATGTGTGTGACCATTTATACAACTTTCAAAGTGCGAAATTTTCCACGGGCCTTTTGGTTTTCTTTAAATGCTTTTTAAGAACTTGTGATTACACAACCTCTAGAGTAGAAACCCCAGCATAACAGATTCTGACATGTATTGTGAAATACACATTGACCTTTGAGCTTAGCTAGAATTTCCGAGAATAATCCAAATGATGCTATCAGAACAGTTCAGAATACGAAAAGGTTTTGTTTTTACAAGTGTGTTTACTCTCGGTTTCATTTACTGTCTGCGGGACAGTTGGCAGCCCTGCTACGTTAAGTATCCGTGACGCGGTGTGACCAATGAACGATGGGTCATCGGCCTTATTGTTTTGGCTACAGCTAAAAAAAAATTAAATTGAAAAAATAGTCAGTGGTATTCTTCTTGTACACTGAGAAGATTCTGTATGGTTTATCTTCAGATCAGTTTATCCCTCAAGGATTAATATCCGAATATCCAGACAATTGTCGTGGATAAATTTTTAGCTGACATATATTGGAAAATGAGTTATTGGAACGTCCTCATGGTAAAACCCGTATCCGAACTTTTGAAAACCGCTGATCCTGAATCTGCAGACTACTTTTTGAAGAGTCGTTTAAGAACAGCAGACCTCGCAGTATATTATTAATATACAGAGCGCTCCACGACAGCGCTCGTAACATTTCCGCCAATTTAACCGGTAAATGTAATATTTACGAAAACTGTTACTGGACAAACTTTATTGGACATTTTACGCTCTTTCTCCATGAAGCGGTCAAAATCGATACGCTTTGCCGTAACACAGTACTGCAGGAAATATAGCAACTACGTTATCAATGATTCAGAGCCCGTCATCTTGAAACTGAAGTGAATTGGGGAAAAATTTTACATATGTCGTTCGGGGGTTAATACAAGGTACCTACGTACCAAATTTCAAAACAATCGGTCAATGCGTTTGCCCGGAACTGCGTAACAAACACACAAACCAAATGCCGAAGGGTCGGTTGAATAATAATAATAATTATTATTATTATTATTGTGTGTGTGTGTGTGTGTGTGTGTGTGTGTGCGTGCGCGCGCGCTGTAATGAAGGCTATATTTACTGCTATATCTGGTAAGTGAACGAGATAGGCTGCAATGCCATTTACAGGAATACAGAATATCCTAATGCTAATAAAACGCATTAGACTATTAAAGAAAAAAAAACTGATTGAAATGTAGCCCAAAGTATTTGGTATATTTTGGCATTACTTTTAGTTTGCGGATAAGTGTACATCAGCAATAAAAAATTAAAAAGCAAAATAGCACCACTGAAACGCTATTGAACCGAAAATAAAAATTACTCAATCTCCAGACACCGTTTTTTTACGGTTTTACAAAATTACAATGTGTGAACCGACAACGTCGATCTGTCAGCAGTTATCAAAACACAATCTACTTTAAACTTTTTCTTTTTTTTTATTTTTTGTAATCTTCTAAACCACTGTCAATATTACGGAAAGTTTGGTTAGCGTTTAGAGATTTTGACAAAACAATATTCCCGAAATATGAGAAATTATAGTTAAATGCAAAGTTTCATCAACATCAGTCAGTTATACAAAAAGTGTCATAAAAAACAGATAAACATTCAAATAAAGGATCTGACATCATCATACATCAGTGAGAAAGTAAGAGCAGGAACAATTTCTCGATCCAACGAGATCTTATAGCATCCTTAATCTATATCCTTAACAATTTTCTTTTTTAATTGCAATGCAAGCGAATCTACTAAAATTTTCCATACGTTATAAAATTCAAATGCATTTTCTCCCTATTCTTTATTTACATCGGGAAATTTCCATCTGTATAGCAACACTGTGCGCCAGGCTGACCTTGATCTGAACGTTTCTAAACAAGTGCGCGGGCGACTAAACGTGTTCGGTCGCTTTGTTCGTTAGACTTTCCTTTGAGACCTTGAACGCGGACCTTTCACCCCCTGTGAAGGGGCCCTTCTCCGCTTGTGTATGTGAAGGATAAGAATGTTTATAGAACATCTGTTTTGTATCATCAATCGTTTTTTATATTTTAACTTTTTACTGAACAAAGTTATATTTTAATATTCCTACTGAAAAAACTGTATTTCAACTTTCTTACTTAAAGTATATTTTACCTTTCTTACTTAAAAAAGTATATTTTACCTTCTTACTGAAAAAAGTATATTTTAGCTTTCTTACTGAATGAAATATATTTAGCTTTCTTACTTAGAGGTATATTTTAAATTTCTTACTGAAAGAGGTATATTTTAGCTTTCTTACTGAAGGAAGCATATTTTAACTTTCTTACTGAAGGAAGTAGCCTATATTTTAGCTTTCTTACTGAAAGTAGTATATTTTAACTGAATGAAGTATATTTTAGCTTTCTTACTGAAAGAAGTATACTGAAAAACAATGAATTTTAACTTACTAAAAAAAATATAGTTTAACTTTCTTTCTGAAAATTAAAAATGTATATTTTTTTAGCATTAAGTATATTTTAATTTTCTTACTGAAAAAAGTATTTTTAACTGTCTTACTGGAAAAGGTATATTTTAAATAAAGGTAAGAGTGAATTACATTTATTTCAAGATTTTCATGATTGCCTCGTTCGTATGTTAAGGGCAAAACACGAATTTGGTTCATATCCTCAACATGCTAGCATGAAATCCGATCTGTGCAGACAGGTTTTGGGGTAAAATTCGACATGTTAAGATTCTGAGTTTTTTGGGTGAACGATTAAATTTAATCGTTTTTTGGGTGAATAAATTTAATTTAAAAGTTTTTATACACACTAAAAGGGGTAATTTCATAGTGGGAGGGCTTTTGTAGTGTTGAAATGCATTGTGTTTAATAAAAACATGTAACAAAAAAATGACTGAAGTTAAAACCTAACCTGAAGTTATAGCAAACTAATACTTGAAAATTTTTACCGAAATTGATCAGTTGGGTTTAGCCTCCAGCGATGGACAAACAACGGCGAAAAAACAGTTTCTGGGACTCTCACTTTTGGACATAAATCAAAACCGAATTATCCACAACCATACTTCTTATATAGTTTTAGTAATAAAAAATTAAAACACTACAAAATCAACAATGTGGTGTTCCCCTCCTCTTGGCTTGTTAAATTTCATCAAACAATAAAAGATACACAAAGACGTTAGTAAAACTATGCGGGTAGAAGAGGGTGGGGTGTAACTGTAGAATCTTTCCCGCCTCTTGGCCAAGCCTAGAAATAGTTTTTACATGTCTGAAGAGGTTCCCCAAATGGACAAAGCAGGCCTGTCTGAGGGTGGGACATATTAACTTTCCTGAAAACATAAGTCACCCTCCTATTTTTAGAAGTTCAGGGGGTCAGATGGGAAAATTCCACAGATCGTAGACAGCTGAAACGAACAAAAACGGACTGCAACTTAAAATTAAACCCCACATTTATCTGTTTTTATAGTCCACAGTATAAAATCGTTACTTAATAAAAATCAAGTGGAACAACATTACTAACCGAGCGTTGAAGTCTCCGGTGTAAAAAAATATAAGATACTGTCGTCTGAAATTCTATCACGTAGGTTATTAAAAGCAGTTGAGTTGAAATTATACTTGGCTATAATTAGAAGACTTCAAATATGGGCATACCTTTAATTTTTATATCACAGTTACAGAATGGCGGTCTTTATAAGTCTACTTCAAACTATACGGGCAACACTAATTAATTAAAATAATCTTTTATAAATGGAAATGGAAAAGTCCTGATGTACTAACTAACATGTACAAACTGTTTTGGAAATTCAAGAAGTTTCAAAAATAGTAAAACAAAGTACAGTAGGCCTACTTGAAAAGCAATGACGTACACAATGAGAGTATAATTATCATTATGTAAGTGAAAACATAAAATATAAAATCTCTTAAATTAGTTTTTATTTATTTTATTTTTTAAATAGCGCACTTACCAGTTCTGCGAACTTTACTATAGTCAGTCTGCTAACCGGCATTTTCAGTTCTAAAACAAAAATAAACGACAAATAAACAACCATGTTCTTAAAAGTTACAGCAATATCAAATTAAAATCAATAAATAGTATAATATAAAGGAGGCTGTTTCACAAGTGTTTTTTAAACTTTTTGTAGACCATGGTTATGGGCTGCTAATTGTTACAAACCTTAACTCTAAAGGAGATAATATGAAAATACGAACAGAATTAACAAAAATAAATATGATTCACTCTATAAATTAAAAATATATATAGCGTAACAGTGGGTCCTACAAGCTTTCATCAAAATGGTAAGAGCCTGTGTCATTTTTTTAGAAAAATAAAAACGTTTAAGAGATATATTTTTATACAAGTCGAGTAGTTTTTATACAAGGACGAAATAAGAGACGAATTTACGGTTCTTGGCGGGTGGAAGATATGTTAAAATTGACTAAAAGTTGTAATGGACGACTTGCGTTACTTTAACTAAATTTGTCAACTTGGACCGTTAACAAAACTTCCAAAATTGATAAAAATTTACTTAGTTGTATAAATTTTGAAAAATATATGAAATCGTCATCAGATTTTGAAAACTGTTTTCACTCTCCTAACCAGCCTTATTTCAAATTCGGAAACCAAACTAATATATGCAGGCTGTCCAAAGCACAGGTACCAAACTACCCTTCTTGGGCCTACCCATTTATTATGGGACTGTTTTATTATGCTTTTTCACGCTAAAATAGTTAAGTCAAATAAATTTGAGTTATTCTCGTAAAAGGTATTCGCGTAACAGAAAAGATTTTACTTTTCCAACGTTGTTTTATTTAGGATTGCATTTGGAAATATAAAGATGAACGTATCCAAACAGCAAAATTCACCACAAGTTTTATAAACATCGGTTTTAACACAGAGTGAAATCAACAATTCAAGTGCGTTTTTCTGTTTAGAGACTAGCTGCACCTACTGAGAGGATTTAGACGTCCCTCGCGGTACCCGAGTCTAACACACACACACACACACCACCAACCACTACACATAAGACTTTAACACTTTACACTCACACTTACATTTAGGGAGACGATAATAGCCTCAATGTGCTTTTCGCCTTAAAATAAATAAAAAAAAAAAATGGATCCTATTTTCATAAAGGACAACAGGGATGTTTAGTATTTAGTTTTATTTAAATATTTATTATGTTAGGTAAACATTAAAAGTTTCACACAGCAAAATTCACTTAAGGTTTAGAAATATCGGTTTTGAACACAAAAACAGCGTAAAATCGACAACTAAGTGCGTTTACTGATTGGATACGATCTTGGTAGAGGGCATCAAGAATTTGTAGTGTTTAAAAATTTATGTATTTTATATACTAGGTTAAAGAGATAAAAATTAAAAGTTCCAAACAGCAAAATCTACCATAACGTTTACAGATTTATATTTTAAATACAAATACAGAAGGAAATCAACAATTAAAGTGTATTTTGCTGTTTATATACAATCTGCTATTTCATGCGATATAGCATTTTTTTCTCCGGATCGGAGAAAAATTAAGGAGGTTACAAGTAATTGTTACAATAATTAGTAATAAATTTTGTTCTCCCCTGAACCCGTGCATCAAGTTTTCTATTCTTGCGATAATCCAGTCGTCAAACATGTAAGCTATTTTCGTAACACATTACTTGCTGACAAATATCAAATTACAGCGTTCAACACGACCGGAAATGGGAACTAAACGTTTCTATACTGAAGGCGCCAAGTCGGAACGCTGAACGTTCTGGAGGTGGCCACGTGCAGTTACAGAACGAAAGGTTCGGCCCCATTTTAACGGTTTTCTGTTCGTTGCCCGGTGTGAGCTTCTTTTGAATTGAATACTTTGTAACGTTTGTCAACGGAAATGAAAACAACGCTTTGCCCGACATATTGGCAGCGGATTTCCAGTTTAAATAAACGTTGGTCTATTAGTTTACACTGGTGCAAGTCGCAACATTACAAATTTGTTGAAAACGTTTGTAACTTTCTACAGTATCGCCTCTAAATGCGTTTCTATAACCCCTAAGAGTACACGAAGCTGTCTAGCTAAGTAAAACTTAAACAAAATGCCAAAAATTAGCATTGTAATAATTTCCGTAATCATTCATTCTCTTGAACACCTGTTTTCTTCACCACAATCGGCGTTAAAATCTCCACTGACCAGAGTTTCAAACTTTCTTATTGCAAAATATGGTCAAGTATCTGCAGCTCACGATCGGCGCTCATTTCGAAATCTCGGGTCTGGGTCTTACCATAATGGTGTTCTAATTTTTCAATGATATTCCGCTAAAAACAGATTTTGTGTGTAGATAGTTCAAATGAGGTAGGACCTTCTTAAAGGCACATTTTACCTAAACATTAATCAAAATTATTAGTGTCAATTCGGGATAATCTACCTTTTGTTAATTTACGATTGTTCTAACTATGAACTAACACAGTATTAGATCCTGCTCGAGAAATTCGTTAATTCGCTTAGTCTGCGTATGAAATTTAACTTGTTTAAGATATATAAATAGATTTTTGCACAATCGCCAACTTTTTATATATTTCGTACAATGGAAAACAAAAAACATACGGTTTTAAATGTTTCTTGAAAATTTAAAATGGCTTTTGAATGACCATTATTCTCAGTATGCACTGTAAAATTCCCAGAGTATGTACAGTACTCTGAAAAATACTGACATTATAAAATTTTTCAAATTTGTTCAACAAACTGTAAAGTGATCCGTGTCTAACAGAAACTTGGAACAGAGTTAGGCCATAAAAATAATCCAATCGTGAGTGTTGTGAAAGTGTTTTCGAATAAACAATCATCAATGTAACACACGTGGCAGATGCGTCACGCACTTTGCGAACCAGCTGCGCAAACAATCTCGCAGCTACCAATCGCAACCAATCGTAAAACGCAAAGTACTCCTTTGCAAACTCTAGAAGGCACGTAACATACAACATGGCTTATTTATAAACATATCGACAACAGGGTGTGCCACGGCCTCCTATAGTGACGTCATCGAAATCCTGATGACGAAACCAAGAAGGCCATCGTGCAAGCCATTTGTATGCAATCACCTCACCTGTACTACTTTGGATGGCAGTGGCAGTTGGCTCACCACTCGCCCAGTTATGGAAATCAAGATGGCCTTTAAATAGGAGCCTTGTACATAATGTATCGTTTTTGCTTGGCGTTTTTTTTTTTTTTTTTTTTTTTTTTTTTTTTTGCTGAGGATTAAATTTTTAAATGTCCACGAAGTGATAAATGCGTGTCGATAGAGTTGTGGGCGCTAGTTTTAAGACTTCAGAAATCATCAATGCAACTTTCACACGTTGCTGTGATGGAAGCGAATTTCCAGCAACAATTTTCTTTGATCTTACACATTCTTGAAAATCTGAATTCACCGTCACAAAATACGCATTAACTGGAATGTTCAACTTTTAAAATTACATTCAAAATACAAAACCACACTGAACTCGCCGGAAGATATTTTATCGTAATAAATTTTTGTTCCAAGTTTGCGGAGGTAAGTTTTATCAACATCGTTGCAACCATTATGAAAAAAGTTTTTTTAGAGCTACACACACACATACACGCGCGCGCGCTCCTTTGCACTGCAGAGGCTTGAACACAAATTTATAAAACAAAATTAAAAATCGAATTATCGTGCTGAAACTCATTTCGTTTAGCAAGAAAGTACAGCTACTTTGGCTTCTGTACAACAACATGAAAGTGCGAAGTCCTGCTACTGCGCTGCTGTTAACAATGTACACGTCACCGATCACGTATCTGAACGACAGCTGTTCGTCTCCCTATGTACACAACAATGACGCACATCCATTGATTGTCAAGTTATTTTCGTTTAAAGTTTTATTTAAACTGTATTTATTACGCATCGGTTTGATTATGGCAATGATTGCTGTCCGTGTAATTTACTCTCGAAGTGCCCACGACGAGTGGGTGGTCCGCGGCAGAAAATTACCGGCTGCGGTTCTGAATTTTTGAAAATTACCGATTCCCTTCACTCGACCTTGAAAATATTCCACAAAGCTTTAAGGTCACATTAGTTGTTTCATTGCTCCAGTAGCACGGCGGATCTAACGGGGGCTGCAGCCTCTCTTTAGAATTGGATAACAATTTAAAGAAATATGAATTTTTTAGTTACCTAATTAAATAAAATAGATTTACTCTTTATATTAAAGCGGGGGTTCTCTGAATCCCCTGCACAGGTACAGTGGGATGGATTAAAGTTTAACTTATCCTCGAAGAGAAATAAGGGAAGAAGGAATAAATACATATAAGTCAGGAGCGGATGCGTGGACACGATAGGCATGAGTGTGAACAGAAAAAAACAAAATCGATCCAAATAAAATTGATGAATTCGCATAAAAAAAGAAAGTTACACTTCGTTACTTGAAGTGAATTACCAATTAAAAACATTAACTTAGTAAAACTGTTCACAAAATCTGTTTTCATTAGCTATAACTTTGATTTATATTAATTTCTATATTTAATTCCATGGACTCTCAAAAATAATCGTATGTGCACTACAGTAAATAATATTTTGTTTAGATTCCATCAAAGATTTAACTTATTACCCTGAAGTAGTTCAAGAATGTACTCACGTCCATATGGAACTCTTACTTAATCTGCGCATGAATCAATTGGGAATTATAATAATTATATTGAGTTAGCAGGTTCATATTTTGATCAGCCCCTGGAAAGGCTGGATCCGCCAATGTCCAATAATGACCGAATCACCTAAAGGCGGGATATAGGAACTGTTACAATAGGTAAAGAGCAGTTCTTCAAAACTGTTCTAAAGAGCGGTTGTGAATGTGCAACAACGCAAAATGTACCAACAATGGGTCTTTTAAAGTTTATTGAAGGTATCCACTTTATTTTTCGCGGCGGCGCACGACGAGGAAGTCGAACAGCGTGCTCGTTATCAGCGGCTGAAGTCAAAGTAATTGGATTATCTGCCGCTGAGAACGCTGCAAAATGCAAGAAAAAGAGAAAAGACGTTTGAGAAAATTGTCAGTACTATAATCTATTTAACTATATTTGAACACACTGCAGCACAGCTAGTGCTCATATATCTTTCATATGGGTTATCACTCTAGTACGTTTATATTCAGTGACCTTTGGTCTTTCAGCCCTGAAATGGTTAATTGTATCCTACAAAAAATCAATCCAGTCAAACGCTGGTTTTACACTCGTCAATCAGGGCGTAGGTTCGATTCCCGGTTCAGGCATTACTACATTTTTGTTTCAACAAATTTAATATTGATAAAAAGATTTGTTTTACTTACATAGGAAGTAAAGTAATACAGACTACACGTCTCGAAATTCGTTTTTAATAAAAACTCCTTTAAAAATTAGCAAAATCTGATTTAATCGAAATGTGCTGTACAGATTTTGTTCAAAATTTGCTCAAATACACCCATTAAATTCCTTGAAAAATGTACAAGTCACCAACTCTAAAAAAAAAATTGAAAGACAAGAATTGTCGATTCATCAAAGATCTGTTAATTTTTTGGTAAACTCAAACGTAACTAATTTGAAACGCAATACACCACGACTGAACGTAGACGAATTTCATTCAAATTTGGTGCGCTTGCTTATCATGCAAGACTAAAATTTGATTAATTATAGAGATTAACCGGAATTTCATGAATACCTCACGACCGGACTTTCTAGAAATGCGAGAAAAATTTGTGAGAATTGTTTTTGCAACATTTTATAACTTAAAAAACGGACATCAAACAAAATTTTCAAGTGAATATGGCAAATATGTTCAACACAAATCGTGACCAGAACTTTCCTCAAAGTTCTGATAATTTTTTTAAACTCAAAAGTAACTAATTGTAAAGGAAATAAAAAACGACTACACGTAAATTATTTTCATTCAAATTTGGTACGCTTGCATCAGCTGTGAACCTTTATGCCAGACTAAAATTTGATTAATTAATATTAATTAATTATACAGATTATCCGGACTTTGTAGAATTAAATGCGAGACAAATTTATTGTTTTTGCTACATTTTGTCAACTCAATTATGCAACAAAATTATCAAGTGAATGTTTAAAACAAATAACCAGACGTAACCTAACCTACAAATACAACAATTTAGTCGGTATTGTCATGGCAGGCGATAACAAAAGGCCTTATCTTTGTTTGTAGCTAACAAAGTAAATTACTACAATTTGTTTTCCTTATCTGTAAATACTCTGTTTGTTTGTTCAGCCTACTCACTGATTACATCATACACAACCCACAGTCTGTAAGGAGTTTTATACAAGCCTAACTGAATGAAAGTAGGATTTGTAATTTTTTTAACAATAATTCAGGTTGAAACAAAATCTACTGGATTCAAATTGGTATTACGGTAATTTTAATTACACATAACGTTTAAGAATACTTGAATGTCTGCAGAAAGGACATCTAGCGGCAAAACGGTAAGTTGGAAAATTATGAAAATCGCAGCAATTATGTCTTTGTGATTGAAGGTAGCGAATTTCAACAATAATTTTTATTACACATTCTTTTTGCTTCCAATCACTGGAATATTAATGATGAATATCCTGACGGCAGTGAATATTAATGACGAATATCCTGACGGCAGTGGAATATTAACGACGAATATCATGACGGCAGTGGAATATTAATGCAGATATTTCAAATCCGATTTTCACAGTAAAAACAGTTTTAAAAAGTGACAAAGTTTTCAAATGGTTGAACGGATTTTAATGTGTAACTTACATGTCGCAGATATTAATGAAATCGATTTTTGAGCCAAGTTTGAATCAAATCGAACCAAAATTACTCCGTCACAAACCCTCGCGTGTGAGCTCACATATAGGGTATGTTCCCGATATTTTCGATATTGACTGGTATCGACATTTTCCTTTCGATATATCGGTCAAAGTGTGTTACATTTTTCTATACATCTCTTACATAAACAAAGAAAAGAATATTACTTGCAAAGAAGAATAAATAGTACTTAACAAACAGGAAATAAACCAATACTTATGCAACAAGGAGTCGTATGTTCAAGTTTGTCTTATAACCTTATTGTTACCTTTAATATCAGTACCCATTATTCCTTTAAATATATAGTACTATTGTATTCCTCTAATTTACTTTTAATAGTCTGTATTTAGTTTTTTTCTCATTAATAAAGAAGTGAACGAATTATGTTTACGCTGTAATACATTAGGCCTATTGCTTTTTTAATATACTTTGTTGTATTTATACATTATTGTCTGCATTTAGTTTTTTCTCATTAGTAAAATGGAATTTTCACGAACTAGTTTCACAATAGGTTGAAAGTCCTGATCATTTCCAGACGTTTTAATTAATAATGATTTTTTTTATAGACTGTAGTATATAGACCTATTGTGTTTTAATGTACTTAAATGTACTATTTAATGAGTTTAATGTACTATTTGTTGTACTTAAAATTTTGTTAATGTATTAAAGTGTGTATTTAGTTTTTTCACATCTGTAAAATATAATTTTTGGTTAAAATTCCTAAATTTATTACTTTTTTTCTTATTAAAACGTCGCGGTTTTCATCCTATATTAATAACACGTTTAATTATTATTATTAGTATAAATATTTTATTAAAAGAAAACAGTGTTCGATATGACCAGTATCGATACTTTTCATCCGATATTATAGGAGTATCGATATCAAATATCCGTATCGATATCCCGCTCACACCTTAAACACCTTTTAGATTCAGATCCTGAAAAGGTCAGGATCAGCGTGCATTTCAAGGTCCCCGGTATAGATTTAACTATGACAGTTGATCCAATAGCTCATTACCAATAAAAATTACTTAACTGACGTTGTTTGACCCGAACAAATGATATTTAAACGTCACTTTAAAACTGTATTTCCGAAGAAATGGTACACATTGTTAGACTGGAGAGAAATCGATAGTTTCGAATCGGATTTGTTGAAAACCGACTATGATTTTGATTAAATTTATCTCGCACAAACTAGCAAACAATGTTTTTTTGGCAGCTTATCTTTATAAAATGCAAATATTATATTGTAAATGTTTGTAATAAGGTTAGTATGCAACTGTATAAGAATGAGCACTGATGTCACTTAAACATTTATCGTCCCCTCTTGCGATTCTCCTATGTGAAAAGTAGAGATCTGCAGACCTGTGATTCAGTCACTGATATTTCCACACTTGTGATTGCCCCAAATCAGAATATTTTAAGTGTGACTTCAATAACACTAATTTCTGTCGCTGTGCTCTCGACAAGCAAAACTAAAACCGTGCATTTAATTCATTCAACACGTTTCGAAGTTCAACGTGATTAATAAGTCGTAGATGTGATTTCACTCGCTGTTATTTTTGTCGATGTTTAAAAAACCAACACAAGCTGAACGAATTAATTAAAGCACAGTTGTGTAAAACGTCGTGCTGACTGAGTAATAGTCTAGCCAAGAAGGAAAGCTTGATTCAGTCATATCATTGAATACAAACGGACTAGAAGTAACCTATAAAAATCGTGGTCGATTTTCCGCTACGAACGCAACATCGCTAGGACACGGGGCTGGAGACGTTTGAGGAAATAAACAGTACTATAATCTATTTAACTATAGTTGAACACTGTGTCGCAAGATGTCTCCAACAGCGAGCGCTCACAAACTGTCATAAGGGTTATTATTCTAGTACGTTTATATTCAATGACCATACACACACATCTACGCTACTGAATTAGTTATGGGAAGTGATTTGCAAACCTGTGATTCAGTTACTGATATTTAAAAACCACAGTTCTATGATTCACCCAACTAGAATAGCAGGTCTTAAGTGTGATTTCACTGGCCGATTCGTGGCACTAATCTACCGGCAACAAGGAAAACTAAATAACGTTACGGTTAGTGTGATTGTGATTTGTCTTACGAGTTTCACATTCGCAATTTTAAGCTGTGCAGTGGTGTTACAAGTCGTGATCACGTAATCCACAGCCTACGCTCTACTGACTACATTTTTTTGTAATATTTTGTATGCGTGATTAATCACCTAACTTGTTTTTTAATTTAGTTTCTGTCAACATATATTTTATCTAGGCTACTAATTACTTATAATAGTTATAGCAAGTCAATTTTATTTATAAAAGTGAGTGATATATCTAAGACAAGGGGTGGAGACACGAGAAATAGAAGTATGCTATGGAATATTATTGTCCCATTAAACAATGAACAACTTAAAAAATGCTGTTTTAAAAAAAAAGAAATCATGTCCTTTAAGGTAAACACTGTTGATGTCTAACCCATTGTGTGTAATTTTATATTTCTATATTTTGCAATAAGTTTATTTTTTGACTAAATATCACTTGCTTTAAAAGCTTCAATCCTGCTTGGATTTTTTAAAATTATATTCTAAATATTTATTCTAACAAAAATCGTTAAGAGGATATAGGTAAAATTATATTTTAGAATGTGCATATACTGTGATTCATTTAATCACATTCCACTTCTATAGTTAGTGTTACTTCCTACAGTTACGCACTGTTAAAGCTTTAGCCGTCAATCACAATCGCAGTAAATCACAGGTTAAAATCAGCGTTTCCGTAGTAGAAATCACAGGTTAAAATCACAAATCTTTCCGTAGTAGCAATCACAGTTTGTACCGTGAAAGTAAAATCACTGTTGTCACATCACTAAATAACAGTGCTGTTGCCGATCACAGCTATTTCGTAGTAGCAATCACAGTTCGAGCTGTCACTGTTAATCATATTACCAATAAACAAAACTATTAGACCAGATTAATGACTACTTAGGACCTACGAGGAAGAAACACGCCATTAAAGAATACACAGTCAAGATTAAACCCGGGTTGAGACTAACCAGGAAGTTTTGTCATAAAATACCTTGGCTGGATTACAGTGAAAAGATGTGCGTTTTCTTATGATACAAAAGAAAAATAGCAAACCGTTTTCAGTCCCTTGAGTTTAAAGATTTTTAATTTGGTTGTTCGCATTCTATCGACAAAAATATAATGATTCATGTCTTACAAATTGAACTATTTACAAATAACATTGTAGGCCTAAAATTAATAACGGTAAAAAAACACTGTTAGGCCTACGTATGTAAAATGTACCACTGGATGTATTCACTGCACGTTATCAAATCAGGGCTCATGTTAGGAAAAAATGTGTTCAGATGTTCAGAGAATGACCTCTATAATCAAACTCTAGATAAATATTTAATTTTGTACTTTTTAACTGTTTTATACGTGTTATATCGGGCTTCGTTTTGCTGGATCTCTTACCGTTTCACAATACGAAGTATAAAAAAGGTTAATGGTCGTTATGTCTTAAAATTTTGATAATCTATCCGTTTTCATGACCCCCCCTCCGGTGTAAAAACGATGGGTTTTCCAGATGCTTTTCTGAATGTGAGAAAGTTTATGTATGTCTAATAGGTCATCACGGGGATATTCCTATGTAACCTTTGAGGGGGTACGTCAAATGACTTTTTTCACACTCGAAAAACGTTTGTTGCGAGAATATAAATAACACTGTTGCCAAGTATCTCAACTATTACTGTAAATCTGTAGCGGAAATAAAAGTATAACAGCTGGACCGGAAGTGCCGTGAATCCTGTCGTTTTGTCTGTCACGTTCTGAAATAGAACAAAATTTATTTCGTGGGCTCTACTGCGCCTGACATTATTCATAGTCGAAGGTTTTCAAGAATGCGTGCGCATCTTGCAGTCGCCATATTGGGCGTTTTGAAGTAGTGACAACAGATTTAGGGTCAAGCTTGAGGAGGAATGGGGCAACATTGCTAACATGTTTATAAAATTTAGTGTCCAATAGCTTAAGGATTTTGCGGCTTAGGTCATACTTTTTAGGGTCTATAGCGTCAACTATTTATGGGTAAAGTTCCTCTACCGTATAAACGTTAAGACGAAAATTACGACTTAGTAATACTGAAATATAAAGGAACATGTAAAACTGAAATCAAAGGAAACTTAGAGGTTATATCATATTTCTATTTTAAAGAGAGTTAAAAAAACAAAACTCTGACAATGTATGTTACTTTTTGGAAATTTGCTTCCATCTGGTCATCGAGATAGCCGAATGTCTCCATTTAATTGCTTCCAACAGTTCATACAACAGTAAAAAAACCATGTTAGAACAATGGGTGCCCCGGCCTAGTCTTTTTGCCCTCGACAATAAAAAAAATTGTCTTTTTATCTATGGGAAAAGGAAATCCGACGAAGAAATTTGCCTGCGACTGATGAAGGAAATGTTTACAGCTAGGAGCCGATCATCCTTTTTAAGTCCGAACGAGGAGGGCTTTACATTGAAATAAATATATAAATAACTAAAATGGTTTAATAGTTAATACTTTATTTAAATATTAATGATTGCATAATTAATTACAAGGTCTGCTTTAATAATAGTAATTAGCAACTTAAATAATTAAAATTCCCAGGGTTTAATTACTTCAAACTACGCCTTAATGTAAATAAATCATTAGCTAACTTGCTTGCCTTATTGCTCTGGCCAGAACGTTGGAAACATCTGTTTATACAGCTGATTATAAAATATTTTAAAATTATATGAAATACTTAAAAGAAGTCTACATATATAATTTAGGCGAAGTGTTAAAGTACATTCCTTTGGAAGTATTTTGCATAAATAAAACAGTTTGTACTTTCTCAGCGTGAAAAATACAAATATTGTGACGAAAATATTGCTTTTAAACTTTAATGGCTAGGCCTATGTCAGTTTTCAGGTCTTCTAACTACAACAATCAGAGCGTTTCCACGCAAAAGTCCATACATATTTCTGGATACTAAACCACGACAAATTTTGCCCACGTTTCTACTTACGTGTCCGTACATATTTCTGGAGACTAAACCGCGACAAATTTTGCCCTAACTTTGTATGGACAAATTTAACCAAATGTCAGAACAATTAAAAAAAAAGTCCGTTTTTGTTAACATTTTCTTAATTCTACAAAAATCTGATATGTTTGGTTTTATTTAGAATTTGACTGATCAATATACAACAATAACTGATTAGCGATAGTTCCGAACGGGTTTCTGTTATAAACCCTAAACCTCGAAAAACTCCGCTCTCTAACAATAGGCAAATTGCCCCCACTGTTGCCAACATGCCGGCTTCAATTTCACTGCCCATACACGCTAATCAGGACGAGGCTTGCAAGATGCTTCGGTGATGACGTCACAGCCTCGCCTTGACATTTTGGGCTGCCACCGGGCGATGTAGTCACTCGAAATTCGGCCCGTCATTAATTACGATTATATCATCCCGTAATTATATTTCCTGAATCGCTTTTAAGATCCGCCATTTGAGTGAGACGTTATAGGTTACATTCCTTTAAAAGCCTATTACAGTATACGTCATCTTCCGTAATACAGCGACAACAAACGCGCAGTTTTGGACGCTATGTTTAAACTTGTTGGGACCCATCAAAAATTATTCCTAAAGGATGTGTGCTTATGTTATGCATCTTACAATAAAAAAATCGAAATAAAATATCTGAATTTAGTAAAGTTGTTTTTTTAATTGATACAAATATTTATATTTCCAGGTTAACAGGAATAATACACCTTACTCAAAATAATTGTCTTCCTATTAATTTATAAACCAGGGGGCCCGTGCGAAATTTCGCACTGTGAATGTTTTAAGTAAACACAGCCTTTTGAATAAGAGTAGTCGTTGGAGTGAGGGCGGTAGTTGGAAGGAAGGGACAACATATTTAAAAAATAAATCGAAAAGTGATCGGTTTGAAATTAGTCACAAATTTACGAGTCATTGTAGTATATACATTTCAATACAGATAATTGTTTTTAAGATATTTTTACAGGGCATTACAATACCTTGTTGTAAACGATATTTGATGTAAGAATGTAATCTTCTTGTACTTTTTGTATTTCATTTTCTTTAATGGATACAAACATGTTAGTTGATTTAGTTACCCTTGAAAAGACTGCATACAATTGTCAAGTAAAGACGGCATTTGGTAAATACAATCCTGCTCTTTGAAGTTTGTCCCTGTGACTTGTTTATAGTGATATCAAACGCAATTTTAATAAGTAACTGTCTTCTAGTCAATTAAAAAGGCATATTTTTTACTTCTTTTTCATTGTACATTTTTTTATATTTTACTAATTCTTGCGAACACACACGTTTGGTATGAGAGCGTCACGATAGGTCCTGGTCCTGGCGGGTGAGCTGAGGGGGCGTCATGACATCACCTTGGCAATGCGCAGCAGTGACGTCACCGACACAAAGACTTGTTTGTAGCTCCGTTTCGTAGCCGACGCGACAGTAAAACAATATCCGGAAGTAGCTTTCGTCACGACGTCTTGCGGCTTCCGGTTACAAACAAAAATGGCGGCTGATTTCATTACGGGATAATGACGAGTCCGGCGATGTTGTTGGTAAATAATGTGGGATTTTTCTATAATGACAAGTAGTTATTATTTTTATGAGATTGTGAATCTATTAACGCTATGTGGGTACAACTTCGTTGTGAAAGAAACACCTGTTGTTAAAAATCAGCTGTTTGGCAAGATAAACTTTAAAGCGCAATGGCTTTATTTACACGTTTCAAAATAGTTTAAAATCTATAGATTTCCCTCAAATTATAGTCGTATTTGAATACTCGTAATTAAAAAGTCAATTTACGAATTTTGAAGCAAAAAAAAGTACAGTATCAAGAGATAATCGTAGAAAAACAACAGTTGGTTAGGTTAGGTTTTATTGGATTTTCGTTTTAATAACGCACAGTAAATGTATTTCATTTATGTTTCAATACACTGACTCGAGTTGTGAATCTCCAAATATGGGTATTTTCAAATCAACGATTTTGATATATTCAAAATCTCAATCAATAAAAATCGTTGATATTTTCGAAATTGCGACGAAATCGGTAATCAACCGATTTTGAAAAATTCCAGGTTTGTCCATAGGCCTACATTGAGTGGATGGTGTTACGTGTTTTTGTACGTAAGACTACATTTGAGCGAGAGAGCCAAATTTGGTTAGTTTTTAAGGATTTTTTACTGTGTGGGTTTTTAAAATTCAATGGTTTAAAAACATTAAGAAACGGTCTTGTGATAATTTAGAGAAGCTATATCTAGACTGATTGAAACGGTGAATTCGTTCGGTCTCCATTGATATATGCGGACAGAGGCTGGCAGACATCCAATTAAAAACTACGTTTTTTTTTAACTTAATGTGACCTGAAAACTATATATTTTGAAATATTTTTTCACCACACTTTCTATATACTTCGTATAGTGACAAAGTAAAAAAATTAGTATCGAGAAGCTGAAGGAGAATTATATTTAATTTACTGAAACACAAAATGGTTTAGATGTCGACTTGATTTAAGGAACAATTGATGGGACCATAGTTGTGGAACACTGTTATTAGTAAAATGCATGCGGGTGCCCGTACACCAAATCGTTTAAAAATTGTTAAGGAAATATTTTTCACGCCGACTGGTCTGAATGAGGATGTACGTTTGGAAAGTTATGTCCCCGTAGGCGTTCGTCAAAGGCTTTTGGTCTGCCTGTCGTCAACGCATAAACATTAAATCGGAAAATTAAGGAACTTGGTTGTACTGTTAAACGAAAAACACGAGTGAATATAGACGTTTCAAGGAGACATTTTAACTTTTTTCATTTAAAAATAATTTCATACAAAATCAGATTGGGGAAGCTATCGATAACAAAACATAAAATTTACCTAAATTTATCAAAACTGTTACAGATTTTGGTTATATATTAAGATTCGTAAGTGCAAATCAATGTAACATAATTAAAATTAGTTTACGATTCAAAAGCAAATCGGAAACAAAACAAACCTGACGGCGGTCAGGGTTTATTTTTGATTCTTCATTCGCGAGAACCATAATTTTATAATTCGTTGCAATGTCTTCAGTAACTGTTCATATGAATGAATAAAATTTGAACGAGATCTGATAAACCGGTTTTGTTGCTGGTACCTTCTGCCTAGATATTTTAAAAGGTCCTGAAATTATCCTAAATCCTGGAATTGGCGAACTGAAAGTAGACTAAAGTACAACTAAATTCGGACGTCTTAATAACCTTGAGATTAAAAGCTGTGATGACCACGTGTTGGTGCCAAAAATTTTTGTATGATCCACTCATTGGTATTCGAAGCAGACAGGATTCACTGTTTCCAGACAAGAATGCCAAAGTAAACATTAGGACTTGCACAATACGGTGAGCTGTTTCAAGGTCGTTTCACGCCATCACTATTATGCACTATGACAATTAAAAATCAGCGTGGCTTTTCCAAGGTTTTCGCAGAATTATAAAAAAAATGGTATGGATGAGCTTACAAAACTGGCCGAGTGAAGTTATGCACCAACTTCTCTTTAATAAAAACTTGTGTACTGGACGTAAGCAATTGACTGGCAGCACATTTGTGAAGGAAGAACTAAATAACCAATCAGAATAACGGAGGCAAGAGATAGTGGGATTGTAGGCAGTCTATTGAGGCTTTACCTCTAGGCATGGGGATTCCCAGGTCTGGAGCGGTTTTTTTTGTACAAATACGGCCCACTTCGACCAGCCAAATGTCTGTTTTGTAAGTTAAAATTATTCGTTTTATCAGAAATTTTCCAATTAAATTAGATTTTAAAACATGACTAACAATAAAAACTTCCAAGGAACCAAACAAAAATTCGAATCACAATTTCCACTGAAAACATAGCGGACTCACGTGAAGATATTCGTTAAAAAAATCCGAATTGGTAATAAAAAAATCGTATCTAATTTTCGGTTCGAATTAAATCCAAATAAATCTGATCAACGATGTGCAGTAATAGACTACAATACCAATCGAAATAAATCCTTTTATCACGTTTCGTTATTTTCAGACATACCGTTTTGGCGCTAGAAAGGTGCCAACAGAAATGCAGTAGTCCTTACGTAGTCCTACATACGAAAAAACCTGTAAGCTATATACATTTCTGAAATAATTTATTCGAAATAGTTTTTTGCTGTTTTCCAAACTAAAAGTACAAACAAGTACACTGAAAACTTCTTTAGAGTTGTTCCAACAAATTAAAACAAAAACCGGTCGCAAAAAATGGGTTTTTACACTACAAAATGCTACTGTATTCATAAATTCCGATTGTTTATCAGATTAACCTGTCAACGTTATGAAACTGATACAATTGTTTTCTGTTAAAAATTTTCCATCTGATATCTTTTCTTTTGCTTACTCTAAACAAATCGTACTATTTATTATATTTCCGAGAAAGTGTTATTCACTCTGAATATAATTCCCCAACGTAAAGGCCTCTACAACTTGTGTAATTAGGAACAGATGACTAATTCATAATGAATCACAGTTTATCATCACTGGAGAATTGCTTGTATCAGTACACTGTCAACACTGAACTGTATTCAATTTGTTTCTGAATTTGTATTAACGAATTTCCATCCTGAAATGGAACTATTGTAGCCATTATGGTAAGACCCAGCCCGTTACTTTGAAATAAGACTAAAACTTTGATGCTGACCTTAAGAACACGATGTGTGAAAATGATTGGTTCGCAATTTTGGACAGATTTAATTCAAACGCGACACAAAAATCGATTTCGAAATAGCGCTGACAAGATCGTCACACCCAGCAAAATTCGTTAACAGTTTCACAATGGCGGCCATTCTAAATCTTAAAAAATATCATCTTGTACTTTGTTTACGCTTTGATTTCATTATCGTCATCAGTGTCAACTGCGTGCCGCGATTGTTCAAAATTGGAATATATTTGTCAACTTTGTCGAACTTTATCGCCGCTCTATTGAATTTTATTAATTCCAAAACAATTCTAATCAGCAGTCACTTTCATAACAGACCAAGCCGAAGCCAGACATATGTTATCGTTCTCACTGACTGGGCGTGTATGCAGGCTATTTCCAACACGCCCGTTAAACAATAAACCCCATGATGTTCACTATCAACAATAAAACCCTTTGATGTACAGTATCAAACTGTACGAATCAAAGAACAGCAGAATTATGACAACCTAATTAAAAACAAAAAATAATTCATAAATTTTTAGCAGAACGGCTCTTTCAACGCGGGCTGTAAATTCTTGTTCTGAACTAAAACAACGAGCTCGTTGTCCTGTCGCCTGTGTGGGGCCGACATGTCGTTTAGTGACAAGGAGTGTTTCCTGTCAAAATATTTTGAAGTTGGGAAACTGAATGTAAAATTCAAGGAGGCGAAAAAGTATTTCATAAAAAAACTGAACACAATCACGTTGTGTGACGGACACAACACCGGCATGCCCTCGAGGTGGTAGTTTCGAGACTGGAGTTAATGTCGTAAGCTTTTTATCTTGCCTCTAATATCGATCTCTCGTCATCATTTGGGTAACTCGCAAAATAAAGAAAAAATGCCATTTGTATTTAAAAAAATTAATTAAAAAAAATAATGAAAAACATAAAATCAAAAATCAGTCCATTTTTTAAAGAATGTGCTAACTCCACATGTGCATAAAAAATCAATAACTACTACACAAAACGGACGAAATAGTACACTCGTCCTTAATTAGGGTTTTTAAAATTCCAACAATGAGAATTAGTGAAAACAGTTAACATTCCAAAAATGTTGGGCGAAATTTTGATATTTTCTAAAGATTCAGTTCGTCAATTCCTTTAAGACTACTTACTAAGTTTTGAACTTTCCAACTGAAATGTGTTTAAAGACCGTTCCACAGTTTCCACGAAACAATGCGAGTAATTAGTAATACCTCAACAGCCGATTGCATTGCCCACTGTTGCCAACTTGACGTATTACGTAAAAGTGAAAATCTGTAAATATTGCGTGAAGTGTATATAGGTCGACAATCAGCTGTGACTTGCAATGAAGTTTCACTGAATATAGATAGCAGCGTATATTTAGGAGGTCCGAAGTTATTTGCTGTTCTAGAGTACGACATGATTAGGGTGGCAGTGCTGACGGTACTAGATTAAACAAAAGACAATATCGTATTAATTCTCCCAATGAATTGAACAAAAAAACGATAATTTTTAACGCGCAATCTTAGGTGACTTATAAATAAACCGTTTTATTGTTTTTTTCCAAATAATTATCGAATCGTAGATGAACGGAAGTGGAAAAAAGTAATGAAAACCCAAAATAGAAGACGAAAAACAGCGCCGAAAAAATGCAAGACAATGATTAATGAACTAAAGTCCTACGAGAGGTGAACAAAAGTATCATAAAGCATTAAGGTCATTATTGTTGATCCACAGCAGGATCGAAGCTGTAAACTATTTTTCTTGAAATATATCAGCTGGTTGTTTTAACTCAGCCTTTCAAAATTCTTAAGCTAGAAGTCATCAATTAATTGTATCCAGCTAAACCTTGCATCTCAACCATACAAAATTGCTTAGGCCTACAGGTCTTAACAAGAAAAAGTCAAATAGGCCTACAACAGATTTCAATCTATTTAGGTTTACGAAATAAATATTCACAAAAGTTGCAGTATTGGTAGGGGATATGCCCGTTTGCAGTGGGATGCCAACTTGTATAAAGGTCTACATGCTATCATCAGTAAGTAGGCCTATACGGGAGAAGGGACAGCTTATCGTTATACAGGTTAATGTCCACTTATTACGGTAAGGAAATTTACTTATTACTTGGCCTACTTAAACATTTTTTGTCAACTAGTATGTGTAACTGAACAAACGTAACATAAGTACGAAGTATGTGTTCCTGCAAAGATAGCAGGAATAAATGGAACTGAACTGGGTCTAGTTCTAGAACGTTCCATGTGGCAGTGTTACGATAGGTTAAAACAAATTCCTTAAATAGTTTCCACCGCCGCAGATAAATTAGCCTGCTATGTTAACTGGAACTGGAACCGTTCCAGTTACTCGGTCTTGTAACTCGGTAAATTCTATAAATGCAATTAAACCGTCAAACAGTACTTTCTGGGGTTTTTCCCTAACGCAGTATTCTGCCTTCTAAATCTGCACATATTACGGACAAACCGTTAACGATTAGAGTACACGAGTATGTTAACAAATTCAAGAAAAGCGCTTGTGACAATTAACGGTATGTCACAAAGAGAAACCCGTAGAAAAGTTCACGGTTCGTGATAGTTTACGAATGAACGCGCACGCAGTTTAGGCAGACTTCCGTTAACACCATTTTACCGTTTTCCGACAAAGACACAACTTTCTTCAGGAAACGTTACAGGTCGTCGTTACAGAGAAAACAAATATCCGTCTCTTAAAGCGGATCTCCGAGAAATGTAAAAACAGTTGTAGGACCCTATCTGTGCCATTTTTTTCTTTATGACGATAAGAACAAGTTACGTAGGTAAGAGCCGATTCCGAAGAGAATCGAAACAAAGTACAAAAAATGGAAGAACAACAAACCAAGAATTAGGCCCAAAAAAATAACAAGGTAATAGAAAGTGAGAAACATTACGTGGTCATATTAAGAGGTGAATATGATGTATTTGGGAATCTTAAACAAGGTGAAAAGTAATAGAAAGTGCTTGGTGATATTAAGAGGTGAAGATGATGTATTTGGAAATCTTAAACAAGATGAAAAATAACAGAAAGGGAGAAAGATGACGTGGTATTATTAAGAGATGACGATGATGTATTTGGTAACCTTAAATAAGATGAAAAATAATACAAAGGGGGAAAGATGTCTTGGTCATATTAAGAGATGAAAATGATGCATCTGGAAATCTTGAATAAGATGAAAGTAATAGAAAGGGAGAAAGATGACGTGGTCATATTAACAGATGACGATGATGTATTTGGTAATCTTAAATAAGACGAAAAGAATATCTGATTTAAAAGAGCAAAAGATCTAAACCAGAAGAATTGAGAAGAGAATCTGATTTTGAGTGAGAGGTTCTTACACAAAATCGGATTATACTCATAGTTTGTTATGATAAAATATTCACAGCTGAAGACAATGGAACTGAAGAAATTTTAAAATTTTTGATAAATTTTTATCCATCTGTCATTTATCCATATTTATCTCATCTCAATTATTAATCTTCTATAATCAAAATTACAGCTACAGATAAGACTATTTAGATAGCCAAATTCGGTATCTCCAGAACTGGATTCAAGAGGCGGCAAACTATGCATTTCTTGCGATCTTTGTCAATTTAATCAGAACATTTAATCAGTTATTCCAAGAAAACAAAGCTTTTGCTAATTTTCTTTGAAAAGTAAAACTTTTTAAATTTCCTGAAGATGGTTACGACATATGTCAAAACCATACCAACGTGGTAAACCGTCCTCTAACGACTTATCGAAACCTAAGATTTCCAACTCGAAAGTATCGTTGACGTTTACTGATTCGCTGAACACGTATTTGCGACGGTTAGTTTGGCAAGGAAACGAGTACAGCCTGTGTGATCATGTATTCATTACGACGAAGAAACCAAGAAGGCCACGCCCATGCACCACACCCACTCTTCAACTCTGACCTCGGTTATCATTTTACAAAAGCTCGGTTACATCGTCATTAACATGCTACAGTGCGCTGAGCATTCCTGGTGGTCTATCTTTGGAACCACTGCTACAATGTTGATTACATTTGCCTCAACTAATCGGCCTAGCACTGACATACAGAAATAATCGCGGCACGCAGCTGTCTCGCTGATGCGATGAAACTAATTTTCGGAAGTACTTTTTTTTTGACGTTCAGCTTTCACCAACATAATCAGCGTTAAAATATGAATATATTGGCAATTTAAACTTTAAAATTAACATCGAAAATATGAAAATGAACCCTGATAGCCGTCATTAATTAAATTAAATTAAATTCCTTAATTTCGACAGACTTTGAAAATTAAAAATACTAGTTAATGTAGTTTATAACGTTGATTACGGTGTTGGTTATATTTTCAAAATATTTAAGGAGAACAGTTATGATTTTTAAATGCCGCCATTTTGAAACTTGAATTTTTACTAGTCAACGAACTTATCCAAGCTACTGCCAAAATCGATTTTTGTGCCAAGATTTAATCAAATCTGACTAAAATGGCGAACGTGAATCATGTAGGCTACGCGCGCACGCACGCATTGTGTACTCGCTGAAAATTGAAAAAAATATGTTCATAACCCTAATTTAACTACGCCCTTTAATTTGAAATGGGACTAAAAATCAATGTTGCTGATAGGTCTGATAAATTTATTATCCCGGGAAATCCGTTGTTTCAGAACGGCGTCCATCCCACATTACAGTCATAACTGCGTTCCTGTCTATAATCTGAACCAGATCGGTGTAGCAGTTTTACTTCTAAGACGTATGACGTCAGTACTCGCGAGGCATCCACTTCGGCTTCATACTCATTTTTTTTACCTTTAATGAGTCGTGAAAAAAGAATTAATTGGGATTAATTTTCGATATAGGCCTACATCAAGTGAGTTTTTATACACTCACATATTACCAAGGTTCATTAAACCGCTTGACAGTTGACAGTTGACAGTATTCTATTGTAGTCTGTCAACAATGACTAGGCGCAGTTTTATCGTTACACGACATGTGCCATGTTATACGTCCTAGTTTTTCACTTCGAAAACTCAATATTTAATCTGAAATTTCAGAAATTTCAAATTTGGGAAGCGTTGTAGCCCAGAAACTTCTATATATAATCTGTATATTAGGAAGTCGATAACTAGGTTTACTTCAGATTTAAAATAGAACATCGCGAACAGTGTACTTCATATGCCTATTTGTTGTAGCGGTGTTGCTGCAGCGGTTTACGATAATTTTCCTGCACCCACTCCACTATTTGGAAAACTAGGTTTATTTCAGATTTATAATATAACATCGCGAACAGTGTACTTTATACGCTTATTTGTTGCTGCGGTGTTGCTGCAGCGGTTTACGCTAATTTTCCTGCACCAACTCCACTATTTGGAAAGTAGGCATATACTGACGTAGGATCGGCGCTTACTTCAAGATCTTAGGACCCGCGTTTTACCATGATTGCTCAAATATCTAACTCGTTGTGATATGAAAATACACTGAAAATATAAAACAGAAAGCAACGAATTTGTACAATTTTGAAAGGCTGCCATATTGAAACGTGTTTGTAGTTTTTAAATACATTTTAATTTTCGCATACTAAATTAAAACAATTATGTTAATCAATTATGAGAATCATAATACAATTATATAAAATTATCACAATCATGTTTACTTGATGTTATTTAATGTCAGTTTGGGAAAATTTTCTGCATATAATAAGCGAGCCAGCTGCCCCATATTTAACCAAAATTATTACCGCCGATTTTCCAGTCTGACGTCAGCTTTTGTATTAGATTATTTGAAACAACTGCAACCTTTTACCATTCCTTAAATATTACGTCACTCTTTTAACTTAAATCTTAGCTTAAGACACAGAGAACAAAATATATTAAATGGGTTAATTGTTCAGATTTAGATCAGATCGCGCAGTATACTTCATATAACGATTTGCTTCAGCGGTGTTGCCAATTAAAGGACGTATGCTAGTCTTCCTACGCAACTATTATATTATTAGAGATGGAGAGTAGGGAATTTGGCAACAATGCTGAATGTGTTGCTACAGTAGCGCAGCCTAGCGCTGTAAATGTAAAGCTTCGCCAATCTAACGCAATTTACGATGCAAGTATGCTGTGTATTTGTTTTTAATAGCTAATTCTAAAAATTACGGATTTAGTGTAACGAAATTTGTGCAACAAATGACGACGTACGCTCTATTTATTAGTGTATGAAAATTTGTGCAACAAATGATGACGTACGTTCTATTTAGTGTATGAAAATTTGTGCAACAAAGATGTCGTACGCTCTATTTAGTGCAAGAAAATTTGTGCAACAAATGATGACGCACTCTCTATTTAGTGTATGAAAATCTGTGCAACATATGGTTTCTAACCAACTGAAACGAGATTCGTGTTTGGCTTACGTTCCGTGATAACTGTAACTCATACCAGTCACGAACGTGTAACTAATGTCTCTTACGGTTCACAATTCGTGTCAGCGTGAGCGAGACAGTTGCGTGTTGAGCACGAGCACTACCGTGTTTATGTAAAGAAATGAAACAGAAAGTTTGTTTTGTTTTGATTGAAAGCACTCACACGAGAGGTCCATATTTGGTCATGGGAACGTAAGCAGTATGGGAACTGGTACGAGCGTGTTATTGTTTTCTACGCGAGGTATATTTGGCGAGTACGCACACGCGCGCTCACGCGTGAACACCTGACGGTGGTTAGTGACCCAAGAGCTCGTTCAACGAACGAGCGGCTGAATCGAATACACTTTTTACAAACGATTAACGAGTTATACTTAGCGGAAAATATCGTTTCTTTTTTCGAAAGAGTTCATTCAAACAAAAAAATTATTAAAGAACAGATTTGGTCTTTAAACGAACGACTCTTAACAAATGATTCAAATTTTTGCACTTTTTACCAACGACTAGCGAGTTATTATACAATGGATCGTTCTTTCCTCGTACGAGTTTAACTAATTAAATGAAAAATTATTAAAAATATAGATTCGTTCTTTTAACAAATAAATCTATTTTTTTAACTACTGTTACACATTTCAATTGGCACGTTGCACAGAATCACGTAGTTTATATTGAAATTAATACTTCGAACTATTTCAACTCGTCGAACAAAGCACTGAACCGAATGAATCAATTTGTTAAAATATAAAATGAATTCTTTAAAAATAAAGAGCTAAATAATGTAATGCCATTACACGAACTGTCTCATGCAGTTTATTTCTTCATTAAATACGGTTCGGACGAAAT
The DNA here is from genome assembly GCA_022606455.1 of Callitettix versicolor. NCBI lineage: Eukaryota > Metazoa > Arthropoda > Insecta > Hemiptera > Cercopidae > Callitettix > Callitettix versicolor. The sequence goes on from CM040186.1 coordinate 34,757,460, forward strand.
ACTCTCAAAAAATCAAACAAAAACCGAAGGCGGTCAGGGTTCATTTTTTATTTTTTCGATGTAAATTCACTTATTTAACATTTGCAATAAATTGACTTCAAAAATTTCGGTGAAATCTAATGAACCGAATTTGGGATGTTGTGTATCAAGGATTACATTACGGAGAATTTGTTGAAAATCGTTACATAAAATTTTGGGAAAATCCCGGTTTTTTGACCGAAATACATCTTTCGAAAAATCGATATAGGCAAACATGATTTACATGCCAAATTTTATCAACACAATCTCCGCCGATTTGCACATATATCAGAGTTAAAAGTTCAAATTTCTAGGCTCAGTTTAAAACGAACAGATTCATCGAAATGTCAAAATCGATTCTGCACGATCACCAAACCTGTTTATACTTCGTATACTGAAAAAGACGAAACAATGTAACTTTCTAACCTGTATGACTTCATAAAAGTAATACACACAATGCCGTACATTACAGCGTTCTAACGCCTGCAAACATGACTGTAGGCAACAATGGGGGAGGGGGGTTGCTCACGCCAATACCGGAACTGAACAAATACGTTAGGCCTTCTACAACAATGCGTACATACCACATTCCAACAGCGTCTGATCGTCCGTATCTTCAGCTGTTCTTCTAACAGACACGTACACTGGCATCTTTGAATACTGAAGGCAGTGGCAAGCGGTGAAGCAAAGATAATATTTGGCATTGAAAGATAAAGCAGACACGTTTGGTTGTTTCACAGCAAATTATCATATTCAACGTGTCAGTTCAAACATAAATGGTGTTTTACAAGAAGCCGTTGTTATGCAACTCCCAATTGCATTTATCGTATTTATGGGGCCTATATAGAAGTCGGGTGAAGTTTTAGAAAATGACAACATGAAATTTGTTACGTAAAATTTCTTTCCTTGTTAATGAAATCAATCAATTTCAATTGGAAACATTGGAGCAGCCATCACGGTAAGACCTGGGTCTTACCCGGGGCCTTGAAATGAATACCGATCATTACCTCTAAATTACTTTTTCCGTTTTACAACGCTCACTTTCGCATGTTGGTCCCATTTGACTGAAACTTGGCACAACCTTTAAGGTTAGGCCCATCACTGCCGAGGCGTGAAATTAAAATTTTTGAAAACAAGGAAACAAGGCAAATACAAATCAGAAACATTACAAAAACAAACAATAACAATAATTAAAACAAAATATAACAGCTATAAATATTTTTCTAAAACTAGTTACAAATATTAAAAAAATGTACACAATTTATTGTAAGGATTAAAATGGCCTTTCAATAACAAAAATAAAATAAATAGCTTTGCAAAGTTCGTTAACTAGCAAAATTCAAGCAACAGTTTCAAAACGGAGGCTACGCCAAATCATAACTTTTTTTACCTTAAAACATTTTGAAAATCTGATTCACAATAGAGAACGGCGTTAAAAACTATATAGTTTTGGATTTTCAAAAGCCGTTGGAAATTAATTTTTTTTTTTTAGCGCGGTCAGGGCTCATTTTCTTATTTTCAATGTAATTGAAAATGTTAACGTTATTCAGACTTTAATGCTATTTGCGGTGAAATTGGAATTTAAAAAAATGCGACGAAGAATACTTTTGGAAATTAGCTTCCATCACGTCGCGAGACAGCTGCGTGCCATGATTATTCTGTAGCGTCCTGGGACTGTAACCTATTATACGATTAACATATTAAAATACATCTGAAATCACATCTTATTCGCTGACGTGATGGAAGCGAACTTATGAAAAATAATATTTTATAGCAACTATATTTTAACAGACTTTTATTTCAGTGTTACAATCTGTTTCCAAAATCTTACTTTTTGGGTTGTTTTGATCATAAAAAGGAAAAATTAGAAAGCCAATTTTTTTCTAAGATCTACATTTACCGAAAGATTTACATTTCAAAAATGTTTCATCCTAACAGAGGCACTGGTATCAACCACACCCAAAATATATGTTAGAAAAAAGTAAAGATGACCTTTTCAATCCTAGAAACCAGTTACAGTATTCACATAGAACTATACAACGGAACCGGATGTGATATTTATTATTTCCGGTGCAGAATACAGGTTACCTTCATTACACTGTTATTTTCTAATAAAAGCGTCTGTATTCACGACCCGATGTGAATGGTACAAAATATTGCACTAACTTTCTCTCATGTAGTTCTTTACATTAAAAGAACAGAAGTAATGTTATTGTATACTTCTGTCAGTGATTGGACCATATAAGCGAGTAATGCGACTGCTTAGGACGCCGCCTAAATTAAGGGGCGCCAAAATGCGAGAAAGAAAACATGTTTTTAGTGCTTAGAGTCTGTCTTTGGTTTAAGAGTTATAACTCTCATTTTAATAGGTTTTTCGGGTTTTTAATTACCTGTCTGTAGTTTAAGATTTGCAACCTTCGCTTTTGATCGATCTTGTATGTTTATGGTTGTATAAAATGTTTGAGAATATGACGAATAATGATACAGTCGAATGAGTTTTTGCGCCGAAGGTGACAGTCATGAAAAATATTTTGGAGCGGTTTTTTTTAAAATTTTCAATAGGGCGCTAATTTCACTAGAGCGGTCCTTGCAGCTTTTCAGGAAATTAAATTAAAACGTTTTTTTTGAAGTGTTATTATTTTTTAAAAAAGATTAGGGATTGCCGCCTTTTTTGAAAAAAAATGTGACTTTTCTTGGTAATGAACATGGTCATTACTTCAATATTTGGCAATTTGGAATTAAATTGGACTGAAATTACGATATGTGTGAAAAACACGTTACCTACTTTCGCGCGCTAGTCAATTTGAGGTTATCTATCCATTTTCATTTCATTTTTTTTTTCTAACTTCCCATTATGTTCACACTTTTTTATTCTGGATTATTTATTACTGGGAGTTTTAGCACAAGAATTAACCAAAATTAAATCCCAAAAACTCAGTTTTACAATTTTCCAAAATATTTTAAATATTTTAACTCAGTTTTGTATCAAAATATTTTAACTATCTCTCAAAAAGTGACAGTTCAGAAGTCGGTGCTAATTTCAAGGGCCGGGACAGGGTCTTACCATGATGGCGTAACAATAGATAATTTTCAAACAGAGATTTGGCGACCGGGGAATAATGTTTTTACAGTATTTCTAAGTCGACTTTTATAGACTTTGAACTTGGATATTGGGGCCAGCCAGGCTGATGCTGATTGTGTAAGGAAGGGGTAAAGTAGGCAATGTTGATACAGCCAAGTCTGCAATGTAAACACTCCCGCTATTGTTGGGCTAATCAGTAGTTAAAAACTGTTTATAAACTGCATGCCAAATGTAATATTTAGAGTAGCCTATTACTCATATGATATTTTAACAGACAATTCGATAAATTTTAGCGCTTTAGCATGCCTAAAAAAAGTACGAAATAATTTGTATCTATAGTCATCAGTATAAAACTTTTCATATGTAGACCTACATATACGCGCGCACGCACAAATGCGACCTCGAAACGTATGCAAAACATCAGGATACGTGCACACTTCAAGATGAATGACCTGAATCTTGCCTAAATATTTATAAAATTTATGTTAATTCGTTACACAAACATATAGTTATCTTGCTGTTGATTTAAGAGTGAAAATAACTACTTGTAACTATTAAGTGTATTTTGGAGGGAAATTATGATGTAAAAACAAGATGCACATGCCTTCTTGATTTCAAAATTGAAAAACGTTTTCGCAAATTTGCGGTAATTGTTTCAATGCAAAAAAAAAATACGGAATTTAATGTATTTTATTTTCTGTATTTCCTGATTTCAGCTATTTTTTAATTTCCAAAACTTCCAAACCTTAAGGCGGGAATATAAAATTTTAATCTGAGAAAGTCTGTGCATCTTTTATCTGTAACCATTTTTCTATTAAATAAATCATTTCCATTCTAAACGTTTCGGCGACTGACTGAAATGACGCTGTCGCACGATGGCAAAGACTTCTCGGGCACCCTGTATACAAAGAATGCTTCCAAGAGAAAATGGCCGCTCTTGACTTTCTTCAGACGCGTCCTTTCTAAAAGACGCTGCCGACGGCCATCTTTTAAGGGATCAACAGAAATAGGTATTTCACTGATTTATGGTAATTTGGATTTTTTTTAAAATTAAAATTGAAACAACAATTTTAAATAATTATAGTTTTTTAAGGAATAATTAATATTTTTAAAACCAAAAATTGACGAAAAACGGATAAATTTACGTAAATATAGGTTAACAAAAGAAAACTTTGTGTTAATAATTTAGCTGTAAACTTTTTTTTTAAACCTACGCACATTTTCAATAAAATCATTATAAGAAAACATAAATTGACAAATTAATCATCTTAAATTGATATACTTTATCTACAGCTAATTAATTCTATAAATGACAATTTAATAACATGTTTTAAATACTTACATTTTTTAATTTGGAAATTAATAGCGAACAACACGATGCTTTCTGCGCAAACTCACAGCACGGAATAAGAACGTATTGGGCGGAAAGCTTTCAAAACGACGCTCAGCTAGTGCGCATGCGTACAAAACCACTCTGACCAACCTGAAAACATTATATAGTGTATTGTTGAATGATTCAAGTTCTAGAAAGTGCTAAGAATAGAAAATGATTAATATATTGTACCACGCAGTTCGTTTTGAATTCAGTATTCGATTATGACAAAACTGTTTTTGACTCATTGTGCAAAACTGTTTTTGACAGAGTGCAAAGGTGGGTTTTTATCGAAACTGATTCGATATTTTAAAATAAAAGAAATTGGTTTCTGAGAAAAAAATATTCACTCCATATTTAGACCTTTTACTTTGATTCGTTGTCACAAGAAAATAAAAAATAATGAAGTTATTGAACTTTGAAGTTATTTCAGTGTTAATTTATGGAAATTCATTTTCATTCCTTCGACGAGACAAGTGGGTGCACGGTTAATTTTAGATTCGAAACGTACATTCAGTTATTTAATTGAATTCCAAGATACAATGTTCTTGCTCAATGTATGTTTAAGTAATAAAAGATCCCATAGTATACCGGCCTTTTAAATTTTAAAGATGTCTTAAATGAACTCATGCAATCTAAAAGAAGACAGTTTGGCCGTTTTATCCTACCGATTTGCTACTTTTTTGTGTCATGAAAGGTATTTATGCTCATAAAGGTCATCAGGCATTTATAGACTACTAACATTTTCCCTTTAGGGCTTTCAATGTTCCCACGTAAATCTCAGAGAAAATTTTGATCAGATGAATATTTTAAGACGTTAACTAATCCAGATAGTTCATTAAGTTCACATCAGAATGCAGCACATGCAACTGTTTTATTCCCGGATGTTTACATTTTCCGCACACACAGAATATTTTCGTGAGACAAAATCAGGGCGTAGATTATGCAAAATGGGTTACACGTAGGTGCAATGGAGTCTCGTAGCTAAAATTAGTGGGGAGGGGGAGAATGTTCCAGAAAATGTCTGGCCTATGTTTTAAAATTTTGTGAAAGGGAACAAGCATGTATAAAAAGTAAATGTATTCAGAAACTTTATTAAATGCTAAAAGAAAATGTATTTTAACATTTTATTAAATGTTAAAATTTGTTGTCTTACTTTAACCTAAATTGTTACAGTTCAAGTTTAATCAATTTATGTAAAAATGATATTAATTTTTCTTGATTTGCGTGAAAAAGTCAGTATTTTTTCCTTAATATTTGTTAATCTTTTCTGTTAAATAAAAGAACCGAAAAAATGAATTAAGTAGAATAGCTGAAAGCTGTATTATTATGAAGGATAATAATGTAGTCCTACATTTCATCACGTTCAGGAATAAGGTACACGGTTTTAAGCACAATACACGCGGAGTATGCAGCTTCCTACGTGCGCATGTGCACAACAGTCAAACACCTCGCAGCTGGATCTGTGAAGTGCACAGTTTCATACAACTGGGGGGATGGCTACTGACATTAAGCTTAATGTTATACATAGTACAAGCATTAAGAAAGAATTAAAAGGAAAAATGACTCATTACATTAAATGTTATCGATAATATCAAGTGGAAATTGAAGTTACTGCAATTCCACAGTGTCTATAAGCAAGCCACCACTGGTAGTCAGATCGTATAACAATTCAACCTCGATATTATTACCATTAAATACAAACCTACTAGACGTACAGTCACCATTATAAAAATTGTGCTCTATATTAACGGAAGTCGACAAAATTGGACTACTTGCCACTGCAAACGTTATAAGCTACATGGATAGGGGTGGAGACGTTTGATACGCTAATCTGTTTAACTGTAGTTGAACACTTTGCTGCAAGATGCCACCAGCAGCGAGCGCTCACAAAGCTCTCATAATGGTTATCATTCTAATACGTTTATATTCAGTGATACTACTTTTGTACGATAGCTTCTAAACAAGATTTTTTAGCGTTTTTTCAACCGATACGTTTTCTTAAGGTATTTATTAACTACTTAAACTGAATCTGATCAAAATTGTTGGAAACGATTTTGAGGAAATTGGATTTTAACAGTATTCTGGCCAAAAAGGAGCTTCAAAAACGGGTTTCTTTGGAAAGTTAAAACCATTCCCGACATATGGGTAAAAACGACATTGAGCGATTTTATCACAATCGGTCTTAAAGAGATCAGTCACAGATACAAACCACTTTATGGACTCGGGGGACGGGGGACGGATCACGGATCTTGAATAGATTTTTTTCACAATCACAATACTTTCTTTAAACGCCGTATAGTAAATATAAAAAGTTGTTTTTGTAAAATATCATTCTTTTTATTAATAAATAAAAAATTGTAACAGTTGATTTATATAGTCTAACATTATCTTATTTATTATCTTAATAACAATATAATACAAACAGTGGGTGTTTGTTGTTGAGTAACCACTATGTTAAATACAAACATAATTATTTAATTATGTATGATAATTAATTTAAATTAATTCACCATGACTGTCAATAGACGTTTCAATGTAGGCTGTTAAATAATTTCTATTTTAACAAGTTTTGCAAATTTGCTCACACATTAGTTTCCCATTGGACATTTAATGTGCTGAATGTAAACTACTGAAAACTAATTTCCAACAATAATGTATATATCTAACATTTAAATATAATCTAATCACACGCCGTAATCAGCGTTGAAAACTGCGTATACCACATTAAATTTTCAATCTCTAAAAAATGTCAGATTTAACATTTATAAATTATAAAGTTCTTAAAATTTTGAACTGCTGCCATTTTTGAAATTTTTCGACCGATTTTTCTGGGTAAAAACATTTTTATCTAAGCTATTACAAAAATCGATTTTTGCGAAAGGTTTAAGCACTGTAAATATGTATGTTATAGAGTATAACATTCTTTTAGCTTAGACACAGTTCAGTCTACTGCGTCTCTGAACTCGCGCGCCTCAAGGCAGTTACTGCCGAAAGTTTTACGCTTTCCGTTAACGCCGATTCCTGTGTCTAACTGGCATAATGTCTAAATTACGAGGCGCGTCTAGAAAGTAAGTAAAGCTTCGTTCTATCGCCACCGCAACTTTGCTATCGGCGCTCCGCGCATGCGCGCTACTCTTTCTGGTTCAGTGTCTCTTCACTGACGCCATTACGGTTGATTTGTGTAGTGTTTCCAGTTTTCTGTGTTCATTTAAAATATTTAACTCATGAATATATGAACTCATGACTGTGAAATTCGTCCTGTGATTCGGTTGTTGAACGCAAGCAACGCATAATCCATCGTCAGTATATCGTGAAACTAGCAGAAATTTATAAAAAAGCATTGTCATTGTGAACCGTCTGTTCTGACGAAATTTCTTATCAACTTTCCTTACCAAATCATCGTTGACAACAGAAAACACACTTCTTGCGTCATTGTTGACATTAGTTCGTCCTTGGTTAAACTTCCAAACCCAATTTTTCACCAATACATCACTCATTGCATATTTATCGTAAGGGTATTGAATTTGTCGATGAATTTCGGCTGTCTTAACGTTCCTTGAGTTCAAAAACCAAATCACAGAATGGATTTCCCAATCAGCTGGTTTATGAATTGTCGCACAGAAAACTGGAAACACTACGCAAATCAACCGTAATGGCGTTAGTGAAAAAACGATGCACCAGAATGATTAGCACGCATGCGCGGAACGCCGATAGCAGTGCTGCGGTGGCGGTAGGACGAAATACTTACTTTCTGTACGCGCCATTATATAAAAACATAAGAGCAAATGGAAATTTTCACCGTACGGAGTTGCAGTGTGACTAATGTTCATCTAATCAGCTGATTAAATCTATTACTCCGATAATGAATCTGTTTCGTTCGTTTATTGTTACTGTTATAATACTTTACGCACTGAAATTATATTTTAATTAATAATAAAGAAGTATTTAAATCTATCAGGGAAACATTAACTAATACATTCTCTAAAGTTCAATTCAGGGGAGAACTCTCCACCCCTTTTGAGATTAAAACAGGAGTCCGACAAGGAGATGGACTCTCTCCATTGCTATTTAATTGTGCTCTGGAAAAAGTAGTTAGAGAGTGAAACGTGAATACGCATAGTGGAATCAGACTAGGAACTAACTACAAAGATATAAAGGCATTAAGGTAAATTGTTTGGCTTTTGCTGATGACATGGCCTTACTAGCTGAGACATTGGAAGAAGCTAAGGAACAGACTCTTGAACTCCAGAAGCAAGCGTTAAAAATGGGACTTAAAATTTCATTTGAAAAGACTAAAATATTGACAAACATACAAAAACTTCCAAAAAAGCTTCAAGTGGGAGAACAATACATTGAGATAGTGAAAGAATACAAATATCTTGGGGAATGGATCAGCTGGAACGCCCTAGAGAAAAAAACTATGGAATCGAGGAGAAATAAAGTTGAATTAGCCTTCCAACTTACCAAGGACACATACAACAAGAAGTCCCTCTCCTGGAATACAAAGATAAGGCATTATCATACGGTAATTAAACCAGAAGCCTTATATGCAGCTGAAACATCATCTCTCACAACCCAGGGCCCACTTGAAAGGCTGGAGATCAAAGAAAGAAAGAAAGATATTACGAAAAATCTTAGGCCCCAAATTCCGTAACAACCAATTACTCCACATCAGTAATGAAACTCTTTACCAAAAAAACTGAAACACTATCAGACACAATAAGAAAAAGGAGAATTGATTTTTATGGGCACATCCTCCGAATGGACAAAAATAGACTAACCAAAAAAATAGTTGACTACTTTCGCAGTAGAAGAGCCAAACCACTTTGGTTTAGAGAAACGGAGAAAGACATAACAGAACTGCAGATCACTGACACTATGCTCATGGACAGAACAGCCAAAACAATAACCAAAGACAAGAAGCAACGGTTCCAAGGCAAAGTCAAATCCAGGCGAACGATCCAAATCTCTGACGAAGAAAGAAAAGCAAGATCACAACGAATGAAGCAATACTGGGCTACGAGGAAGGCACAGAACATTAAAAAGTGGTTGATTTAGTGTACCCCAAAGTTGGGTGAAACAAATAAAGAGAGAGAAAGAAGTATTTATGCCTCTAACTACAAGTATTAGATTCAACTGAAGTGATTATTTTAATTGTGTTTTAATTAACATCTTGTTTGTTAATTATTATATAAGCTTTGACAGCGTTTTTAAGTTACAATCGCTTCTAATGTAACTGAAATGAAGACGGAAGTAGTATAACTACGAATCTGCAAAGCGGGCGATAATCAGTAGTGTAAAAAGTGTTTGTAGATGTTAGAATCATTTGCATTTGAAGCATTTGGGTTTTTTGAAGCGAAACTTTTAATGTTAGCTTTGGCGAGAGGAGAGAATAGAAAAAAATGTCCCGAACGAAACAATGTAACGGAAATAAGTAACGAACGAGCAAACGAATTTCGTCTATTTCTGTATCTTTCTTTTTCTTCCTTATTTTCGATAATAGTACACACGTATTATATTAAAACATTGTGATTCTTTGGTTTCGATATTTTATTTTTGCTTTGCTTATACTTTATTATAAAATAACTACACTGTAACAATTTATTATAGACTCCACTTACTGCATCGATTAAAAGATACTTGCTCAGTCATGCTGGTATAGCTACTAATCTGTTTAAAAATAGGCTAAACTCTTCTAACATTAATGAACTTTTTGTTAAGCGATGTGGATAGTGTGTCAAAAAACTGTAATAACTTTCCCCCAACAGCCATAGTTTAATGTTTTATACTCCATCCCTTCTGCTGTACTCAAATTTGCTTAAGAAATGACGAAAGCGTCCTTATACGAGAGCGTCCTCGTATATTTGAACTTGTGTAAAAATTTAAACTTCTTGAAGCGAGCTTTTAATGCTAGCTTTGTTGAGAGGAGTGAATAAAAAATTCTGCCGAACGGAAGAATGTAACGGAAATTAGTAACGAACTAGCAAACGAATTTCGTCTTTCTATTTCTCTCTCTCTTCCTACTTTTCGATAACAGTACACGCTTATTAGGCTGCATGAAAACGTTGTGTTGCTTTGGTTTCGGTAATTTTCCTTAGTTGAAGAATACATGCACGTTGTAACCGTTTATAATACATTCGCAATTAGTAAAAACGTAAAATAATTGTTGTTAATATTGCTAGTTTTTAAAAACATAACCTAAAACTTATTATAGCATGTCAGCTGTTCAATGAAATCAGCTGATCGTTAGAAATTAATATAAAACAACTATTCTTTTACTATAACTACAATAAATAATATCTAAGCTATGTTCACGTATTTATTTACTTAAACAAAACAAGATATTTGTAAACATATCTTCAAACTAATTATATATTCAGCAAAGATATTAACAAAAGCTTCTGTCGGTAACGCCCCGAGTTCCATACGTGTACTTTTTTACCATGTTGGTCATTAAACTAGCTCATTTTCCAATTGAAATTACCTAATTATAATATTACTTAAAACTGTTATGCAATGGAAAACAATAAAATGAAATTCTACCGTATAACCAACTTAAATATGAGAAGCTTAGTGTCAGAAGTCACAGGTTGGCCTAGTGTTTATTATTTTATGAGCACATATTGCCTCTTGAAAATCCAACTCTCTCCGTCTCTCTCGCACGCATACGAACACACACGCACGTGTGTAGTGCAATCGAAACTCTCACTGCAAATATTCAGGCCGTAGTGCTTTCGCCATGGCACCTGTGATTTGCCTTAAACGGCCAACCTAACCTAACCTTATCAAGTAAAAAACGCGGATAGTGCGAAATTCCAGTGCATCAAAGTATCTAGTCCAATACAATATTGGTTCGCAGACTTGGACCTGACGAGGAGAAGAAAAAGGCTTCTGAGAATTTTCCTCAAAAGGTCGATTTCTTGAAAATGAAAAAAAGAACAGCTCTCAAATTTTTGTTTCTGCTGTTTACTTTCTTATTATAAACGAAGTAGGTAGTGAAAAGAAAGAAAAATAAAATAAATAGTCCTATGTTACTTCAGATTCCCTGAATTCAAATAATAGCAGCACGCAGCTGTCTCGCTGACGTGAAAGAAGCGAATTACCTAAAGTTCTTTTATGTACCTTATTTTTTTCGAAATTCTGATTTCACCATCACAACCGGCATTAAAAAGCTGCATACATTAGAATTTTAAACATTCAAATTACACAGAAAATACGAAAACGATTCTGACCGACGTCAAAAAATTTTTTTATCCGATTTTGACAACTAAAAATGCTAATTTATTCAGTTTTAGCATACGAAAATCGATTTTTGTGCAAAATTTGAATCAGATTGGGCTAAAATTGCCAACGTGAGTGTGTGAAAAAAAACACACACACACACACACACACACACACACACACACACACACACACACACAAAACCCTTCAAAAAGTGATTTAGACGTTAGGATCAGTTCTCATTAGAAGGTCCCAGGTCTGCATAATACGCAGACCTACAAAATGCCTGATTCTTTGGCGATCATAACGAATTTTTCTATTGGAAAATTAGATTTCTGCTTTCCCTCCCTCCCTCTCTCTCTCTCTCGCTCCCCCTGTGTGTGTGTGTGTGTGTGTGTGTGTGTGTGTGTGTGTGTGTGTGTGTGTGTGTGTGTGTGTGTCGCTGGAAACTAACTCATTAATTGCTTTTCGACGACATTTAAACATATAGGTATAATTTTCCAATATCTTAAGGTCATTGTTTTTATTTTTCAAAACAAAGCTAAAAATATTTTTTATTAAATTCCTAAAATTAAAGAAAAACAAAAAATATATCAACCTTACTCTATTTCTAGTCAAGTATGAATACTTAGTGTTGAACCTATTCAATTTAAAATTCGAGGAATTAAAATAAAAACACAAAAATTAACGACTATCTTCCGATTTGGTTTTTTCAATTTCTATCCCTCAAACAGTAAATTATTTTTTTCAAATTTGAATTGCTGGTTTTAGCAAAATCCAAAGAACCTATCTGATAAAGTTTGTGTAACATTTTTGTACTATTGATTTCTTAAACTGTAACATGCTTTCACTTACAATTTCGTACATTGTTTTGAGTCAAGATATACATGTTTAATGTTTAGAGTTATTTGCTCTGTTATTTATTAAATACCCTGTTTCGGGGAACAGTAAGTTGTAGGCTACATGTTCAGAATTACCAGGTATAAAAAAAACTTGAAAATCGTTTGTTTCTTTCGATTAGATTATTGAAATGAGTCATGTGTCTATGGTATACACTTACAGGCTACTATGTGGACATAACCTTGGTATCGCTGAACAATTCAGGCCAAATATTTCTCCTTTTGTGCTCGCTAGATGATATTACACGGTGACTAATATTGGCTACACTGCTTACATGATAATAAAATCAGTTTCTTATTCTTCAAACACAGATTAAGTTTTTTAATCGCAAATCATGAATCATCTTGTTTCTGAATATTTAATCATGTCACAGATTACCCAAGGTCAGAGATAAAATATCCGCGAATTATCAGATGACGCATTGGTCATTAGTACTCATTGGCGCAAGCTATTTCGTGCTTACAAACATTGCACGCGCATGCGTTGTACTTAAAACATTTATTCACGTTTAACTAGGACGAAAACAAATTTGATACGATACAAAAACTTTCTCTCGTAAATTCATTATAAGAGCCAAGTCAATTGCGAGAAACTCCGTTTTTGTAGGTTAAAGAAAATACAAATTAATGAGATGAAAACATAACACAAATTTTCTCACATAATTTCTCAAAATCGGTTTATCGGACTTTGCTCAAATTTGGTCGTATTCATAACCTAAATCGCCACGCAGCTGCCTCGCTGGCTTGATAGAAGTAAATTTCCAAAAGTATTTTTTTATATTTTCCTCTTTTTGAAACTCTGATTAAATCCCTCAAAAACTGCATTAAAATCGGTATATATTAGAATTTTAAAACTTTCAAATTACATTGAAAATTCTAAAACGAACCCTGACCATATTCAAATTAAATTCTTAATTTCAACGGATGTTTGAGAATTGGAAACGCTGATTTATGCAGATTTCAACGCTGATTAAGATGGTGAAATCAGATTTTTAAATCTGGCCCAAAAACTATGAACTTTTAATGATTTAAAACGACTGCCATTTTGAAACTGTTAAACGAATTTTTCTGTTTAACAAACTTTTACAGTAACGTGATCTATAAATCAGAATCGAAGTTCATTTTTAGGTCTTAGGTATGAGTCTAACCATGATGGCCGCTTCAATAGCTCATTTTCCAATGGAAATTCGCTACAAAAATATACAGATTGCTGTTATGATCAGATTTTGGTTTATCAAGATACTTTTGGTTCTTAAAATTTGTAATAGTGACTTAAGCTTCATCATTATTTAAAAAAATAAACCTAAAACATCGATTTGGAGATAAAAAAAAATATATCTGAAGACTACATCTGCGTAAATGTGGCTAAAATCGTTAGAATCGATTTTGAGAACTTACCGTTTGACCTTTCTTTAGGTCCAAAACAGTTTAAAAAACTTTCTAAACTTATACAAATGTATATGAGTTTTGACAAACCAGACCTGCATGTTACTTTACATCGAAATCGAACAATTAGTTTAGTCTCCAGCAATATAGTTTTCACAGATGTAAAGAACCTTTTGAATTCAAAGGACTTGAACATTGTTAGATCAATCGAAATCTTCAGATCGACTTTGTATGCTAGAAAATAAAAGTACATAACAAAACATTACTTAATTAAGCAGCATAACGTAGCGTTGCTTCATACCCTTTTAACACAATGATTATCAATTGCAAACATAGTTGTTCTTTTAGAATTTTTAAACAAAAAGGAAAATACTGCATGACGAATAAAATGAGCGATCATTGATGAAAGTGGGTTCAGTAGTTTAGGCCGTAGGATTGTTGATGTTTCAAATTTCAATCATTTTCATAATTTTCCGACGGTGTTTGCAATTTAATATTATTATTTTTTACTTTTTTACAAAAAACACAAGCTACAAACATGACGAATAAAATGAAACATCGTTGATCGAATTCGGTTCAGTAAATGTTTAAATGTTCCATTTTTTGCAATTTTACAATCGAAGGGGTAGGGGTAAAACATAATTATTGAAGATTCCAGAAATTTGCTTTTTGAAATTTATCTTCGTCATATATACACACTGTGGCATCCTGGGTGACTGCCGCGTTCTTGCTATAATAAACCATAAATAAAATTAAATATTTGCCAACTCTGAGTGACTGATCTAACTACAAGGGTATGTGTATTCATTTGCATAACCAGCGCCCTGATTTGGTAACACGATCTGAAATGAAAAAATTCTGTGGTTCCTTAAACTTACGTAACCAATGTTACCTCTGTTAAAACCAGTGGCTCAAAGAACAACAGACCTCGCAGTGAGCGCTGAGACCTTAATTAATACACAGAGCGCTCGTAACATTTCCGCCAATTTATCCGGTAACCGTAATATTTACGAAAAATGTTCCTGGACCAATTTTATTGGAGACGTTTTGTTTTTATTTTTTGCAAGAAAATGTCAAAATATGGTGGGTCTTGCCGTTTAGCCAGTATTTCAGGAAGACCGGCAATGATAACCTTAACGGTTTTTCGCAGGGAAAAAAAGAAAAAAGTATTTCAGGAAATAGCCAGCAACTAGACCATCAAAGTTAAATCAGAGCTCACTATCTTGAATTGGAAATGAAGGGGGAAAATCATGCATTTGACAAAAAATTCCTTTTGAAAAATTGAAAATATTCTCGAGATATAGGAAGACATACCTAAATGCCAGATTTCATCAAAATCTGTAATTTGTTTAGACTTTAATTTAGTCTCTAATAAAAGTAGGGCCTAATTATTCATTGAAGTAGTTATACATTGAAGTAAAGATCACTTTTATGGACTCAAGTAACCTGAGAAGGAATCTATAAAAATCTCGATGATTTAATTTAATATTTTCAATAAAAATTATTCAAAATCAAAAAGTATTATAAAATAGTTAACGTTAAATTATTGTAGCTAGTTTGATTCCCCATCTAACGGTATAACTATAAAAACTATCGAATGTAGTCACAGTAAAACAAGCTCCCATTGGAGTGCATTGCAGAGAGCATATACATTGATATACAAGCTCTCTATAAAGCATACTAATGGATCCAGTTGTATTATTACATTTTTTCGATAATGTTGATAGTTACAAAAATGTAACAATAACAATATATTTTTTCAAAATTCGCTTTCATCCGGTGGAAACCAACTGGACGTGATATTATTACAATTTGATTCAGGAAATTCGCAAACGCGATGCGAATGGTTTTTGTTATGTGGGTCAAATTATTTCGTTCCAAATGTCAAATGGAAATGAGACCAAACTCGCATTCCAGTTTTAAATTTCAGACATTTTTATCGCCAGATAAAACACCGCCACCGCGTCCGGACTGGTCGTAGTTTTTTAAAGGTTGGCTGCACTGAATGCGCGCGCACACAACCGGTTTTCTACGCTACGCCGATACGCGTCCATTCTTCCATTCTTCGCCTGTTGGAGGATGTAGGATGTAGGGCAAGAGTAAAACCGGTTCTGTGTGGTTTCAAAACAAAAACATCCTTCTGTCGGTCGGTGCGTCATTTTTATAACAAAATGAAATAATGCATGCACCTGTGCTACGGAATGCAATTTTACTTTCTTGTTATACGAAGTATTGTGTGTGTGTGTGTGTGTGTGTGTGTGTGTGTGTGTGTGTGTGTGTGTGTGTGTGTGTGTGTGTGTGTGTGTGCGCGCGCGCGCGCGCGCGTGTGCGTATTTTAGTGTGCATGCGAGTAAAGTAACTTTTCTTGATAATTATTTTATATCTAGGTGAGACCAAACTTACCCGATATTACTCGTCTTTCTTTCATAAACCTCACTACTATATCCATAAATCGAGTAATTACCCGGCAATTCGCAACACCGCGTACTAGAATGATAACCCTTATGAGAGATGAGCACTCGCTGCTGGTGGCATCTAGTGGCAGAGTGTTAAACTACATTTAAATAGGTAATAGTACTGTCTACATTCTCAAACGTCTCCATCCTTTGTCCCTCCAGCTTGCAGCTTTGATAGCGGCAGATAGTCCACTTACTTAGACTTTAGCTGCTAAAATCGAGCACGCTTTTTGTAATGATACGTACTTCTAGTACGTTTATTTGTAATACTTAGAGGAACCTTAAATCTGACATATCCACCATAATCTAAAGACAGATTTTTTAAACGGGGCACAAAAATTGATTTTGGTAATTGTTTGGACTAGGTAATTAACCAGCGAAATTCGTTTAATAATTTCAAAATGGTTATCATTTTAAATCTATGAAAATTCGTAACTTTTTTTGTTAAATTATTTTGAAAATCTGATTTCACCATTGCAATCAGCGTTAAAAAACTGCGTGAACTAGTGTTTTGAATTTTTAAAATCCGTATTTTCAGCGAAATTTGAAAGTTAAAAATGTCAGTGTACGCGGACAAGTAGCCTATCGCGGACAGTGTATGCTGTTATGATGGTGAAAACGAATTTCAAGAACGGATACTTAAAAAAACTTGGAAATTCGCTTCAATCACGTGAACAAAACAGACAAATAAATATGATGTCTGAGTGTCAGTTTCAGAATAGCTGCTATCAAAAATCTTACAAACTTCAAAACAAAGTTAGCGTCTGTCAGGTTCATTTTTATTTAAATTTTAAATGCAAATTTATGCACGTTCCAACGAATGGTGAAAATGAGAGTTTTAAAATTTGGTTAAATGACCACAGTTTCGAAGTAAATAGACGCATTTTGATTAATGAATAATTAACTTATCAAAGTTATCACCAAAATAAATTGTCACGCATCTCGGTGTTTCGTCTACTTGATTCGGTGATTGCAAGTTGTCCAGAGCCGCGTATGTTTATCGCCATAAACGCGAGTACCATTAGTTACGGAACAGCCTGTAAGTGTTACGCAACAATACAACAAGCACTTATGAAGCTGCACTACCATTGAACACCTAATAATATGATTTATGAACTTTCAGTTTCTAGATAATGTGAAAATATATTGATAAGAATTATGTTCCTCTAGCTGGATAAGAATTATGTTCCTCTAGCTGGATGTTCGTGCATACGAATAGGCTTGTAACTAATAACTGGTGTTTAAATAATATCTAGTGGATGTGCTAACCACATGTCCCCCGCCCCCAATAACAACACACTATCACACAGTTTTCCAATCTGTGGTACGCGACCGTGTCATTAAAGTAGTTCATACATTTTTATTTTCATTTGTATATTTATAAGCTAAAATAACATTTTGTGTGATCTTTCTGTTGAATTGACTTGAATAATATAAAAACAAACCTTATAGTGGCTGCAGCTCAAGGTAGGCTTATATTTTATATCAGTACAAAATAATGACATATTTGTGTAGGACCATTTACTTCATTACCAAACAAAGCACACAGGGTATGTGAGACCCTACCTTACTTAGATGGTATGCCAAATTACCATGACAATTCCAAATGGTATTCAGTGATGGGAAAGGATGTGAATTCCTGACCCAGAAGACCATGTTCTCAGTTTGTGAGCGTTTATAAATTGGTGGACATATCTATTAGGTCCCGTGATTATAAATGTGGTTTTAACTAGTCTATTTGCGTGTATGTAGGCCTATATTTAAATTGTCTGAAATATAACGATTTTTTTACGATTAAGAAATTTTACCAAATCCTTTTTTCCATCAAACCCAGATTTTGAAACATAAGGTATCCTTAAAATGGGCACTAACGATTTTGATTAAAATTTGCTCAAAAGGATGGTTTTCATAATCAAACACAAAAACGCAGTTCGGGATTTATAGTCAAGAAGCCGGAAAAACACTGTAGGTTTTCACAATCGGTAAATCAGATTTTATTCAAATTCTTCGTTGTATAAAAATTCATAACCCGTTTGTTTTCCAAAAGGATTTCTAGAAAGTAGGAAGGAAATAATTCCTAACGGTACATTTCCTTCATTTTAAATTTAGTAGGCTCTACGACTGTGCTTTGAATCCTTATAATTGACTAATTTTGAGAAATTAGACCGATTTTGGGATTTTTTTATAACAGGGACTGTTATTTCCACAAAATGTCGGAATGAAAATCAGCAGCACAAGGTTAACATTCACTTTCTATTAAAGTAAATTTGTTAAAGTCGTACTTAGTGACTCAATATTCATCAGGTGTACAAGATTTGAAATAAAATTAGAACTGATTACTTCAGATTTTTTTTAAGGCGAAAAGCACATTGAGGCTATTATCGCCTCCCTAAATGTAAGTGTGAGTGTAAATTTTTTTTTCCGGCGAAAAACCGTTCAGGTTATCATCGCCGCTGTGTGAGTGTAAAGTGTTAAAGTCGTAAGTGTAGTGTTGTAAGTGTAAGTGTGTGTGTTAGACTCGGGTACCGCGAGGGACGTCTACATCCTCTCAACAGGTGCAACTACTCTTGCACCACCTGCGGAGATTACTTCAAAAATGAAAGTCAACAAAATGTTGGTTTGTGATGAAGGTGGGTGATGTTTGCTCCATTTGTTTCTACGCTGTAGGATGTTGGTTAAGGTAACAATCAAGCTTACAGCATACTCTGTACAAAATAGCAGGAACTAGATAGGCAAACCAGTTTTTAAAGCGTTATAAACAGAATGTTGTACATTAATCCTAACCCATACAGCTGTATTATTTTTTCGTAATTCTATTGAAACTATTACGTGGTTTATCATAATTACAAACGTAAAAATTGTAACTGTTCTTTAGCAAAAAATCAAGAATTATATTGCACAAACTTTTCGCAAGCTAAGCTTAGTCAAAACTGCAGATTAGACAAGTTATGCAAATTTAACTAGTAGTTCAAAGAACAGACCAGTTAGTACATTCATAATTGCCTGGCCACCTCTACACGAGAGCGCTGGTAACCTTGTCCGCCAATTTAACCGGTAGCCGTAATATTTAGAAAAAATGGAACTGGACCAAAATTATTCAAAATTTAATACTCTTTCTCCATGAAGCGGACAAAATTTCGAGAGGTCTTTCCGTTCAGCCAGTATTACAGGAAACAGCCAGCAACTTCAAATGTCATCGCCTAATCAGAGACCGCCATCTTCAAACTGAAGTGAGTTAGATCATATATGTCGTATAGGTTTTACATAAGGTATTTTCGTACTAAATTTCAAAACAACTGGTCAGTGATTTCGACCAAAGCTGGTAACAAACACACAAACCGAAGGCCCGGACGATCGAGTTGAAACAGAGATTTTCAACATTTAAAAATCACCGATTTTAAATGTTATTATTTATTTTTTATTATTTTTTAAAAGTGATTTAACTATTGTAATCAATTTAAACTCTGCATACATTAGCATTTAAAATTTTAAAAATTTAAAATACAAAAAAGAACATGGCGTTCAATGTTCACTTTTACATTTTCAAAGCACATAATATTATTTGAAATTTTAAAATACAAACGTTTGACCCACGTCTTGAGTTTAGGAAGTTATAATTTTTCAATCGGTTACTGTACAGACATTTCAGTAACTCCAAATTAAATCGTGTTCTTTTGTCTATAAATCTATGTTAGTTCAGTTAATATATTTTCAAAAGTGGATTTTATATTTCAACAAATTTACCGAAAGAAAATTTGACCAGCTTTCGACAAAAATTAAAATTATGGTTTATTTATTTTTAAAAAAGTGTTCGTTTTGTGCCAACAACAAAAATTATGTTATTTATGTTATGTGTTATTTCAATTATTGAAATAATTCTTTAATAGGCGTCTGTAATTTTGAAGAGTATTGTCAAGATTTATGTTAAATCAAATTTATAATTATGTTTAATGAGTAAACGTAAAGTTATTGAAACACAATTATAAAGCTGATTTAACATAGGTCTTGATAATATTGTTGTAAAATTAGACGTATGTTAAAGAATTTGTCACTAAAGTTGCTTGTAACAAAATGAGCAATGTTTAACACGTATCATGCTTTAGAGCTGCTTGTGATGTTGGATTTTGCAGGACGCGTGATGACAGGAACATGTTTGTATTGATAGATAACAGTAAATTTTGCGCATCGCAAGTCTCATATTAATTATAATTAAATGAGTAAGTTTAATTAATTATAATTAAAAATTACTGAGTTTCCTTCAGGCATCCAACAGGGAACCTTACGCGAGTGAGGCGGACGTGATAACCACTACACTATGGAAACTACGAAGAAGTTTGACCGACGTAAGTATATGATATTAATCGTTAATTTAATTTTGGTAGTTATATCAATTGTTTTATATTAATTCATAAAGATCAGCTGATTTCATTGAACAGCTGATAGGCAACATTAAGTTTTAGGTTATGTTTTTAAAAACTAGCTATGTAAATTTGTCGTGTTTTCGAACAAATTATCGTAATTAATAAAAAAAAGGAAGAAAAACATGATACATGATTTTTATTTTTGGTTCAATAACAAAAATTCTTTAAAAAAATCATCATAATTTTAATTTCTGTCAATATTTGGTCAAGTTCGGCAAAAACATTCACAAATGTCGTACTTGAACAGCATTGTTGTGGAGTAAACATTGACAAAGTTATGAAGTAGTTGAAAAACTGCGTGAAAATCATGTTTTTCTGTTACTTGCTGAAATATAAAATTGAAGTTTGAAAATATATTAACGGAATTAACATAGACTTATAGGCAAGAGAACAAGCTTTAATTTGGTGTATCTGAAATTTCTGTACCAAATGGAACGTTATATCGTCCTGAACTCAGGTGTTTTCTTTCGTGGGTCAGACTGATATAAATTTTAAAGTTTATTATGATTGTGAAATTCAGTTTTATAGAAATTGTAAATATTATTTTTAGGTACTGTAATGGTATCGACACTTTTTTAGAAATACATTTCCAAAATACAAGGCAGTTTCTTTGGCGAGTATTTGTGTACAACTAGTTGCTTAACAACAAATAGAAGGGGCACACGACAAGGCAACGCACACCCACATTGGACAGATTAAGTCCATGTTCAAGTGCGTATTTGGTAAAACCAAATCGAAATCAGCAGAGGCGTTGATCTAGTTTTGTAAGTAGGCATATAATACAGGGTGTTCCGTAATTTAGCGCTCAGAGGTATTGTTTTATAAAACGGCAAATGGCTATCCGTGTGTCTACATATCAATGTACAATTCAAAGTTTTATATATCACTCATACAATTTAAAATGTTTGGCTTCCTTTTCTGGTAATTATTAGCGAGTTTTAATTGGATAATTAGCTATTAGAGTGGCCATCATGATATGATTCAGATCCGAGATCTTGAAATTAGTGCGTAGAGTGATTTATAGATCATTTTTTGAAGGATCGTAATTTTTTTTTATGTCACTTGTGTAGTGTGAGATATTTCTACACAATACACAGTGTTCAAAAAGTTTGAAAAAAACTAAATATCTTAAAATGGACGAGTCTTTAAGAAAAAAATAGATGAAATTAATTATACACGCTAGAAAATTATCACTTTTTTATTAGTTGTAAACGTTTGTTTGACATGTTGAAATAATTTTAATTTTTTTAATGGGAAATTGGTCGTATGATACGAGATTATAATGGGTCACTTTTTCAATAGAAACGAGGTGAAATCCACTTTTTAAATAATTCAAAATCGTTTAAAAAAAGTAGTAGTTTAAGGAATATTTGCAGTATATTCTTAATTGTCTGGCCACCGGTCCACGACAGCGCTCTGACACGCTCGTAAATGATTTCCGCCAATTTAACCTGTATCAGTATTTAAAAAAAGTCCAACTTCATTGGAAAATTTATGCTCTTTTTCCACGAAGCGGTCAAAATTATAATAGATCTTGGCGTTCAGCCAGTGTTACAGGAAACAGCCAGCAATTATACTCGTCATCGTTAAATCAGAGACCGTCGTCTTGAAAAGAAAGTGAATTGGAGAAAATCTTACACATATATCGTTCGGCTTTTGTGCAATGTGCTTTCGTGCCAAATTTCAAAACAATCGGTCATTGAGTTTGGCCGAAACTGCTTAACAAACACAAACGGAATGCCAAAAGGTCGAGTTGAAGCACAGAATTCGCTTTGCTAGGTCAATAATTCGTTTTCAGTTTTAGAAGATTTTCTTTTTTTATGAATATCAAAAACTCTAGTCAGTCCACCATATTTTAAATGAAATACAATTTCAGTTCAAAACACTGATGCGAGTTCTAGTTTTCGGATATGATCGGAGAATTTAGCAAAATCTGATGAACGATTTTTCGGTTTTATATCGTTAGCTTCCGAACCAGACATTTTGGAAATCAAGAAAGGTCCTGCAATGTTTTTAACATGTATCATGTTTTAGGGCTGGTTGTAATGTTGGATTTTGTGCGTCGCTTGATGCGAGTGCACAAATTTAATTTGGAAGTTATAGTAAAAGATCAGTTGTTTTAAATTAATTCGTAACGATCAGCTGATTTCATTGAACAGCTGATAGGCTGTATTGTAAAACTTACAATAAGTTTTAGGTTATGTTGTTTGAAACTAGCTACATTAATTTGTTGTGCTTTCGAACAAATTATGGTAATTAAAACAAAGAGGAAGGGAAAACATGATAAATAATTTTTATTTTTGATTCAATAACAGTAATTGTTTTCATCATATATTTGTAAAGAGTTTTATCCTTGTTTGTTTATTAACATTGGTTAACTATTTGGCAATTCTTATCTCAACAGAGCAGACTGGTGCTCTGTGACTCATCACGTAGGCTAGGTTAACTTTTATCACTATAGTTTTCGTTTTAATAAATTGTTCACATACATTGCGAAAACTATCTTAGATTCATTTAAATTACCTAAAAGTCGATTAAAATGAAACACTTAAGCATCCAGTGCGCGTGCATGTGTTAGTTTTGTGTGTGTGTGTGTGTGTGTGTGTGTGTGTGTGTGTGTGTGTGTGTGTGTGTGTGTGCGCGCGCGCGCGTGTAAATATATAACATGGCTAGCATATAACAAAATAGTGGGTAAGTTTTAAATCAAAAATAAATTGTCAATTAAAAATAAAAAAAGGAACAGGAGACACACTTAACTGCAAGACGCGTTACTTTAAGAAAAAAACCATATATGATTTACAATGCAGGGGTTAGGGCAGGTTAGGGCAGGGGCTTAAAAAATGTGACTTTGATCCCTTATGCATATCATAAAAAATAACCTTCCGTTAGCTCAACTTAACGGAAAAAAGTACATTTGTGGAACTCGGGGAGATACCGACAGAAGCGAAGCTTTTGTTAATGATATCTTTGCTGAATATATAATTGGTTTGAAGATATGTTTACAAATATCTTCTTTTATTTAAATAAATAAATACGTGAACCTATCTTAGATATTGTTTACTGTAGTTATAGTAAAAGATAATATTAAATTATTTATAATTAAAATTTCCAGTATTTCCGCCAGGGATCAAACCGGGGAACCGGAAGGAGAGGAGGTAAATATTTAAAATGAATCGTTAATTTAATTTTCATAAATATGTAATAGTAAATGATCAGTTGTTTAATATTAATTCATAACGGTCAGCTTGTATCATTGAACAGCTGATGATAATAATTTTAAATTATGTTATTAAAAACTAGCTATGTTAATTTGCCGTATTTTCGAAAAAACTGTCATAATTAAAATAAAAAGGAACAGAAAAAACATGATACACGATTTTTATTTTTGGTTCAACATGAGAATTTTTTGTATATATTGTTACATATCTATTTCGATATTTTCTATTGCTATCTAAATTAGGGAATAGTAAAAGATCAGTTGTTTTATATTAATTCGTAACGATCAGCTGATTTCATTGAACAACTGATAAGCTATAATAAGTTTGAGGTCATGTTATTAAAAACTAGCTATGTTAATTTGTCGT
Source organism: Callitettix versicolor (assembly GCA_022606455.1). Taxonomy (NCBI): domain Eukaryota; kingdom Metazoa; phylum Arthropoda; class Insecta; order Hemiptera; family Cercopidae; genus Callitettix; species Callitettix versicolor. The sequence goes on from CM040186.1 coordinate 34,781,902, forward strand.
GTTTTCGAACAAATTATCGTAATTAAAATAAAAAGGAAGAGAAAACACAAATATATGATTTTATTTTGGGTTCAATGACAGAAATTAGTTTTTTTAGATTGTATTGTTAAAAACTAGCTGTGTTATTGTAAAATATCAGTTGGTTTATATTAATTCGTAACAATCAGCTGATTTGATTGAACTATAATAAGCTATAACATAGCTGATCATAGCGATCAGCTGATTTCATTGATAAGCTATAATAAGTTTGAGGTTATGTTATTAAATATCGTTAATTTGTTATACAGCTATGTTAATTTGTCGTGTTTTAGAACAAATTATCGTAATTAAAATAAAAAAGAATGATGCACGATTTTTATTTTTGGTTATATAACAGAAATTGTTATGAACGTTTACAGATTTTTTTGTTGTTGTATAAATTAATTTTTATATTTTGTATTCTTAACCGGCCTTATACAAATATACTTTTTGTCGGAAAGGATAAATAAATTAATGACAATGGTCAACGAGTGGTTAAACTAACCACGTTCGCGCACATTTAATACCTTGCCCTATAAATCCAAGATGGCAGAACCGGGGCGAGTTTTCCCAAACTACTGTAAACACGTTCGGACGACCAAAGCCTTATTAAGCGATCAACACAGGTACAGTACTGTTAAATGGCCTAGTAACGCCGAGTTAGTGTAGCAGAGCGCCGTAGATTCTTTTCAGCAAGTTGTCATTACATAACATAAGAAATCAGCAACATATATAAACACCCATTTTATCGGGTTATATAAATAACCCATATAAATATCCCTCAAAGCGGCCATTTTGTTCAGAAGTAAGTATACCAATACTTTGTAAATACAAAAAAAACCTTGGTGCAAAAGATTTTTCGCTGATCTGATGGAAGCGAAATTCACCTTTCAATTGAATTTAAATATTTAAAACGTTAATTTTTGCAGTTTTCTCGACGATGAAATCACATATAATAGTGAAATCAGACACGATGTTAAAGTCAGATACAATGGTACAATCAGATGCGAAGGTAAAATCAGATACGATGGTAAAATCAGATACGATGGTAAAATCAGTTACGATGGTAAAAGCAGATAAGTTGGTAAAATCAGTTATGATTATAAAATCAACAATGGTAAAATTAGCCTGGTAATTAGTTATTAATTAGGTGGTAAAATCAGTTATGATGGTAAAACCAAATGCGATGGTAATATCAAATAAGATTGTAAAATCAGTTACAATGGTAAAATCAGACTCTACGGTAAAATCAGATACGATGGTAAAGTCAGATACGATGTTAAAATCAAGTACTATGGTAAAATCAGATAAGTTGGTAAAATCAGTTATGATTATAAAATCAGTTACAATGGTAAAATTAGCCTATACACGATAGTAAAATCAGTTACGATGGTAAAATCAGATACGATGGTAATATCAAATAAGATGGTAAAATCAGTTACAATGGTAAAACAGATACGATGGTAAAATCAGTTACGATAGTAAAAAGTGTAAGATAAAAATGTTATGATATTTTAAGATTTGGATTAGCCGCCATTTTGAAACTATCGGTCTGATTTTGCTTGGTAACGAATATTATGAAAAACGATTTTTATGTCAAGTTCGAATCAAATCTTGCATTACTGCAGCGCCAAATCTTTTTCCAATAGAAACTCACTAATAGGCCTACAGATCGATTTAACTAAACGCACGTTTTGTTTTGGGAATGTTAGGGCTCTATGTGCCTATTAAAAATTAAACATTTATCTTGGTGCTCTTCTCCTTTTAACCTGCATGGTAATCACAAGTCATGTGTTTTTTTGTGCTGGTGTATTTGGTGGGTGCGCGATAACTAGATAGTGTGCTTGTAGTTAGTTAAAAAATTAGTCTACCTATGATTTAAAATCCTATAAGCTCTTGCAACACCATTTCACGATACATTATAAGGCGTTGTTATTATTATAGGTATTATTATAGTATACCTAAGTTTCGAACTGTGAGTCATTATCAAGTCAAAATGATTGTGTTTTTGTGTTAAATACTTTATAATATTCTTTGTTTACTGTGTTTAGTTTTTGGTTTTCTTTTAATCCGAAATTTTGTAATTATTATGATGTAACGGAGTCAGGTTTCCTCTGGTTTTTTCCCTTAAGTAGTGATCCAAAGAGCTAATGTTCAACAGGAAATGATACAACGAGTATTAGCTAATTGTTCAAAGAACAGTAGACCTCGCAGTATAGTCTTAATTAATATACAGAGCGTTCCAAGACAGCGCTGGTAACTTTTCCACCAATTTAACCGATAATTGTAATATTCACAAAAACTATTACTGGACCAACTTGATTGGAAATTTTATGCTCTTTCTCTTTTAAGCGGTCAAAATTATGATAGGTTTTGCCGTGAACCAGTATTACAGGAAATGACCAGCAACTTCGCAATCAATGTTGAATCTTTAAACAGAAGTGAATGGGAAAAACTTACACATACGTTTTTCCGGCCTCATATACCTTCGTACCAAATTTCAAAACAATCGGCCAATGCGTTTGATCAAAATTGCATACACTCGTTTTCATTACTCAGAGGCCGCTATCTTAAAACAGAAGTAAGTGGGGGAAATGTTACACATACATCATTTGAGTTTTATACAACGTACTTTCTTATCAAATTTTAAAACAATCAGTCAGTGCGTTTGGCCAAAACTGCGTAACAAACAAACCAAATGCTGAAAGTTCGATTTGAAACAAATGCCGAGCTAATCTCGGTCAACAATCAGTGTTAACAGAAATCCACTTTCTGCGCATAATTTCTGCGCACGTAGCAAATACTTTAGAAAGCTAACTCAGTAACTGATCAGCATAAATGTTAATTAGCTTAAACTTCAGGTAAGCACAAAAAGAATCTTAACAGAACCATAAAGTAAAAAAGAATATTTACTCAGAGAAAAATTAATACACACTGAAAGCTTACGTTAACAGTAAATAATGTTAATCAGATTGGAGAAGCTGTGCGCGTCCAGCGCTAGGTTGCGCTACTATAGTGCATTGTACAGTGTTGCCAATTCGCCTAATCCTATAACAGTGAAGTGGAATACCCGTATGGAAAGGGTAATATGCACCAAATCTGGCAACACCGCTGCAACAAATCATTATATGAAGTACACTGCTAGATCCTCTGTTGTAAATCTGAATTGTAAACACAGATAAGAAATTCAAAATAACGGTACGCATTCTGTATACGGTATTCAGTTTTCTGTTATTTAGTTGACGCTGTTGTATTGCCAATAGATCTCGGTGGTTGATGCGGTTAAGAAACCGGCCAGTCTAGTATGTTTGTGAACCAAAGTCTTGGGTTCGGGACTTGCAGTTACTGTCGTAAGCTTTACTCTTACTGTTAACTCTGATTCCTCGTCCTTGCCTAACTGGATGACAAGGACTTAGCAGAATAACGCCCCCCAACAGTAAAATATAATATTTCTTTTTTCACAATAGAAATTTAAATTTCTCATTGTAAAAAGTATAATATTCTACTGTTAAGTTGTAGCTACAGATTTTAACTTGAGGTGTGTTATCGCTGCATGTTAAGCCAGACAGATTTCGATAAGGTGTTTTTTCTTAAAATCTGTTTTAACCAGTGTTTTATTGCAGTTGATAGACTTTCTTATTTTATCAATTTTTTCTATTGTATTTTGACTTATTTTGAATGTTTCTTTACTAGCGAAGGAAGTGAAAACTAAAATTGGAAATTGGACGTGGAAACTAAAATTGCTCTGCTTTTTTATTCTTTTTGTATTATTTTTTATTACATAATATTTAATAATACATACTTAATAATACATAATCAATAGTATTATTTTTGTGAAACTATACTTTACATCAAGATTAGAATTTCATCGAAATTCATTTGTTTATTATCTAAAAATATGTACAGATAGATAAAAAATCAAAAAACATCTATACAAAATCGATTTTGGGATTTTGATTGATCTACTCGTTATCATATAACTTAAGCAAACATTTTAAAAATGGATTTTACTTGTGCTTCTGTACTCTGTGTTCATAGGCGACTGAAGTAATCCACCTATGTTGTTGAAACCGGGCACGCAAGTCTAATTTGCCATACATATATCTTAGATTACATATTCTTAGATTTGTGATAAAATCCATTTTGATAAAATTTCTCTCAATGTACCCTTAAAACCGATATCCATCAAAATTTATTTTTGTTCGATCACTTTGTACAGTGGCAAAGCCGGTGTATAGTTTCTGTGAATATGCCTACGTAATATGTGATGTCGGCACGTTTTCACCAGAATTTCCATTATGCCGTCAAACAAAGGCGTCATTATTCAGTCTTCAGCATCTGTTTGTCTGTGTTCTTGAAATTGTTTTTCTGCAAAGACAAGTCATATTCACAGTTTACAAACACTTTTGTTTCCAAATCGCTGACACTGACTGCAATCTCCGATACTGACCTTGAATACAAAGCCCCGCGACCTCACTCTGTTGATGGTTCATCCAAGTTCATCACCGTCGGTAGCAGGCCGGCACGTCTTTGTACTTTTGTTTATATTTCTGTTTTGTTTTGTTAATGATGATTCATTTAGTTTTGACAGCAAAAATACAGTACTGCAAAATCGTACTTCCGTTTCCGTTGGTGTTTGCGGATGATACTGAATCGCCCATATGGTCAGTGAAATTTACTGTTTGCCCACAAACAGGAAGGTTGAGTTGCCCTCATGGAACTACCTCCAGTAGTCACAACTTTCGGATATCAGTTAGGTAAATAGTTAAAATAATGTTTAAATTCAATGTAGAGTTCATGTACCCTTTAATCCAGGCTTCAGTGAAAAGGTTAGAAAGTCCTCGATTAGGTTAGGTAGAATCCTTAATTATTATAGTGATTATTAATTACGGATGTAATAATTTTATTAAATAATTTTAATTGATATTTGATTATGATTTTGATATTTGTGAACATAAGGAAGAATATTCAAATAAAAATGATAGACGGACATTAGATAATTTAAGGAAATCTTGCCAATTTATTAGAAAAGCAAGTAGGCTCCGATCCTTCGAAGATCGACAGTAGGCCTAAAACGGGGAGAATGTTGTGACTGTAGGAGCTTTTCGAACTAGAGGTGTGCTAAACTGTTACTTTTGATTATCCGTTACAATAGTTACAGTAAATTTTCGGTACCCGGATACAAATACCTATCACAAGTACCTGCAGTTGTACTCTCTAGTACATATGTTGCTTCTTTTCTTGGTAAGAATATACCCAACAAGGGTACACACTACAAAAATCTTTTTACGTTATAATTTACTGTCTTGCAGTGAAAATACAATAATGATAAACTAACTGAATGTAAGAGTTTACATTATTGTAAGAGAAAATTTTTAAAAATTATATATCATGTTTTTCCTCTTCCATTTTTTATTTTAATTACGACAATTTGTACGAAAACATGACAGATTAACATAGCTAGTTTTTAACAACATAACCTAAAACGTATTACAGCCTAGCAGCAGTTAATATAAAACAATTAATTGAACTTGTAATATAACTACAAGATATTTAGTTTCGTAGCTTCCGTCGTGTATTGGTCATCACGTGCGCCTCACACGCGCAATGTTTCCGGTTCTATTCCGGGTGGAAACAAAGTAATTTTTAATTAGGCCTATAATTAATTTGAGACTTGCGACGCACAAAATATACAGTTATATATATATCAATATAAACATGTTCCTCGCATCACGTGTTCTGCAAAATCTAACATCACAACCAGCCCTAAAACATGTTAAAATGGAGTTTAACACACTTTTAGACTAAAATGTGTGTATTTCTGAAAAAAATTATCGTGTGTTCAGAATGTATATTTTGGATAGTAGTAATTAAAAAATAATAAAATATTCTGATTGTCTTTTATAATTATTATATTTAATTATTCATAATTTGTAGTAAGTAATATTAATCTGAATAATTCAATTTAAAACAGATCCGACACAACTTAATGGATCTGTTAACGTACGATTGTAAATAAAGTAACAGTACCTATATAACAGTGCTATATCCATAAAGAAAGTTATAATAAATTATTATTATTGTACCTGTCTGTGGTACTAAATTTAAATTAGGTATAACTACCAGAAAATTACCTGTAACCGGTACTTCTGGTATGAAGTAACAGTTACATTTAGAAAAAACAAATATCCGTTACATATTACCCGTTACAGTTAACATAGACGCACATCTATTTCGAACGTCCCGCTACTACAGGTCGATTCTATTAGATTTGCACTTTCCTTCAACAGAACTCCAAGTTCTATCCTTGATCGACAAAAAAATCGGGTGTCTGACAGAAGATAATTGTAATTACGAGTACCATCAGATCTGACCCGCTGTCGTACTCTGCAACACTAACAAATAAGGCAAAATCTTTGCACGAACTTTCGCATGTAAGTAGGCCTAATTAACAGAAAAATTCGATTCGGAATATACCGCAGAAAAATCAAAAAATCGGCTCGACAGATTTTGGTTAAATTTTAGTCATACAAGAACCATAATTGAAGTAAGTGTACCAAATTATGTGATATATAAAAAAATCGGTTTGAGAACACGAAAAAACCCAAATGAACGAATAAATAAATCTGTACGGTTACTATTTCACTGCGACCGTAGCAGATCTTGTGTCCCTTTCTTGTATTCCTGAGATGCTCAGTTACAGCGCCTTCTCCAGTCCTAGTCTCTTTATGAAGTCTAGGATTTGGTGAGGATTCAAGGTGGGTAGCTGCTCCACTTCTAATTGGTGACTTCCCAGTTCCTTATTGAGGTGCTTGCTCTGCTAATTCCCTTTCTATTTTACTTTCCCTTGAACCTTATTACGGACGTTCTGCTCAATTTTGTCAACTATTGTGCAATGAGATTCTGCTCATTATGTTTTACATTCTTACTTATGGAAATACCCACAAGTAGCTAAGAAATTTGCTCCGCGCTCATACAGAGCCCTGCATGCATGGGTACGGCTAAGGTACACTGGGAGGTCGCCAAGTCTCTCAGAGCACCGTTTGGTACACCATTAGGCCGGTGTCATGCACTCCATCAGCACGGGTCACTTTACACTTTAGAGTTAGCCAGGCTATGTAGAGCAGCGAATGTGGTGTGTGTGTGTGTGTGTGTGTGTGTGTGTGTGTGTGTGTGTATTGAGTAGATGAATGAGAGTAGTATGAGCTATAAGTACTGTGGGTTTGCTAAGCCCATCAGCTGCTCACTTCAGCTGCCTCCGCCAGAAAAAAACCGAAAACAACAAGTTTATTTTTTTTCAGTTCTCCCTGAACAGTAAATTTTTTTCATTTCAAATTTGATGTTCATTTGTTATAGAAGAGCAAAATTTGAATAACCTATTTTGAGAAAATCAGTTTCTAACAGTTTATTTGTTCAAAAAAAATTGTTAAAAACTATATTTTTTAATTAAAAATAACCCGAGACAAAGCCTCATATTCGGTCAGTTAGTTGAGTCTTAAGAGATTTGCACAGACATACAAACAACAAACAGATTTTGGTTGAATAAAAGAAATAATAATAATGGCTAAATCAGATTCAAACCCAATAGTTTCAAAATGGAGACTGAAACCAGCGTCCTCCCATTTCCTAATCTTTCAACATACCCATTTTTTGTTGTTGTCGGATTAGCTCAGAATCAATAAGGATATGTTCGTATAGGCCTATGTAAAATCAATTAAATTTATAAACACTCGTACAATGTTTTCAAAAGAAATCATATTACAGACAGAAAGGCAGACAAACAGACAAATGGTCGGCCTACTATAACTTGAGTAGAAACTTGCTACTTGCAATAAAATATTATACTACTACATACGAGCTATTTTATACTGTAACTGATTGTACTCGTAGAACTTTGAGTTATAGTTTCACTGTAACAGACTGTCCATAATACATCTCTACCCTGTTTAACACAGAATATGAATAATACCAATAAAAAGTCTTACACTCGGAATATCGAGATCTTCCGCCGTCCAGACAGTTCACGTAGAGGTCTACTTTACGATCACCCGACTGTAAGTACACTACATTAATTATTACGACGCCCGTAATGCCATCCCTTGCACAATCCGTCGGCCGTGGCACCGACTCAAAATGTCAGCCGATTCTCAAAGTTGCCAATCAATTTTAGTTCTATAATTATTTTTAATGATTCCGAAATTATATATTTCGCAGTGACTGGTCGGATTTGTGCCTACAACAAATAACTCCCCCCCCCCCTCAACCAACATGATTTAGTAACTGGTTTCGATTATACTGGACAAAAAAAAAACACTGCTAGTTTTTTTTAGCGAATTTTCACTGCAACATCAGCAATTGGAACAACTATTACGATACGACCTGGACTTGTGATCATGAAATGTGCACGTATCCTGACACCTAAAACATTTATTTAGAAATCGTTAAAACGTTTGTACAAATGTGTTTGAACTTTTAGTCCGTTTTTCGAACTTGGCACAAAAATCTGATTTAGGTAAGAGCTTAGAGGTATCGGAATGTTTGTTCATCTAATGTTAATAATTTTGTTGATTTCATTTTTTCACTAAAGAAACAATAATGTAGTGAAAAAATTATACTGAGGTTATAATTGATCTATCAGATTTTCACGCCCCGTGAATCTAAAAAATATTTTTTTACTTGGTTCTTTGCATATCTGTGACCTATTTTGAAAACAATTAATATAAAAAAAAAATAAGTTAATTCCTACTTAGGTCATGCGTTTCCATCGTGTCAGCGAGACAGCTGCGTGCTGCGATTCCTAAAACCAACAAAGGATATAAAATAAGTGTTATTTAAATCAAAATCCTATCGTATAGTCTGTACAAATATGGTATATCGATAATTGACAAAAAACTGTATTGACATAAAGTGTCACCCACTACAAGTTTTAAAAAATTTATTTGAACTTGAGTGGATGAATAACAGTAGGAATTACCTAAGGAAATCCTATCGTATAGTCTGTACAAATATGCGATATTAATATTTGACAAAAAAACTGTATTTACGTTAAGTGTCATCTACTACAAGTTTAAAAACATTTATTTGAACTTAAGGGGATGAATAGTAAGTATGTTATTAACGATTGAATATTTTAACAAGATCTATAATTAAATATATCTTGTTAATATATATTAACAAGATATATATATATATATATATATATATATATATATATATATATATAGCGATATAGCGTACTAGGCTTTCACCCCGAGGACCCGGGTTCGATTCCCGGCCAGGGCTTGGCATTTTCATACGCTATAAATCATCTCATCGTCTGCATTAGCCCAAGTGTGCACAATAATCGGACGTTAAACACAAAAAAAAGAAAATATATATTATATATAACTGTATATATATATATATATATATATATATATATATATATATATATATGATGTATGTGTAGGGAGAGTGTGATCTAATAAGTAGGAATTGAACAAATTGGGCATATAGGTTTGGTTCGTCCACATCTCGAAACTGTTTTGCAATTAAAAAAAGTTTTAAAGCCCAATTTTAGTCAAAGAACTGTTTAAATTGAAATTACTAAAATACGGCAAGAATGATTTTGATCAAATTGTATTTAAATGTACAGCATAACTCGATAAATAAATCAAATGGATTGTCATATTTGAATTTTGTAATCTGTAGAAATAAGTAGTAATAGCCTATTTACAGTGATATTGTTTATGATCTGACTGCTGGGGAGTATCCATTTTGCCTAAAAGGCGCCCTGATTTGGTAACACGATCTGCAAGGAAAACATCCAGTCGTTCTTTGCGTATATACGTATATATATATATATATATATATATATATATATATATATATATATATATATATATATATATATATAATAGACTATTATATATAGATATATAATATATATAATAGCGATGTTGAAGACAGGCGCGCATACAGGAGAAAGATGATCGGTTGGAAGGTCCCAGAGAATGAAATCCCAAAGAGAGCAGGGGTAAAATGGACGGAGGAGCGGAAGAGGATCCATGGGGACAGGATGAGGGAGGTGTGGTGGATTAGAAGGAACAAGACATGAGTCGGAGTGCTTTGCGTGATCCAACAGGGTCTATGCGCAAATAAATAATAATAATATATATATATATATATATATATATATATATATATATATATAATATAATATATATTTATATATAATATATATATATATATATATATATATATATATATATATATATATATATATGCTATATATGCATACGTAACATGTACGTAACTAATACTTTGTCGCTACTATTAGGCCGGGTGGCCACCAAATGCGGAGCGGTGCTGCACTGAGCTGAGCCGAGCGGAGCGGAATGAAGATGAACGGAAACCGGAAGCGGAGTACAGTCAGTTTAAAGAAAGTGTTTGTATATTTTAAATCTAAATATTTTAGGCGTACTGTAACGGATTCTAGGAAACTAGTATGTTAAAAAAACCGTAACCTAGGCAACGATAACCTATGTAACAAGAAAGAATAAGTTTTGAGGCCTGGTGGGGAAACGTAGTCAGCTTCAAAATCGAACCTAGACAGAGCGAAGCTAAGCGGAGCGAAGCCCAGCGACGCCGCTTAATCCACGCAGCTCCTTTACGCTTTCAGTGGCATCACTTACATTAAAAACAATATGTTAGGTTTTGAATGCGTAGTCCGCTCCGCCTAACACAACTTTGCTCCTCATTTGGTGGCAACCCGGCCTTAATAATACAATGTCACTTGCTTATTTAATTGCAAGGCGACCAGAAATTCTGCTTTTACTTTCTCACTTTAATACTGCCCTTAGACAAAGCCTTACGAAAAGTATTGTTATCTAAAAATAGCTTTAATTTTCGTAGGAATCTCGTGTAATAATTTCAGAAAATTCCGGTTATACCGGTTCTAACGATTTTGATCAAATGTTGTTCAACTTTAAGTTATAATTATCGGTCGCTATAGAAATGAACAATTTAATTAAAGAGCAATAACAAACCCTGAATATTCGACCTAATTTCTCAAAATTGTTTGATCAGATTTTGCTAAATTAATAAATTTTAAACAAAAGAAATTTATTGTATAAAATTATATGAAAAACTCTTATAGCAATTTTCTATGTGTATAATTGACCGAGCGAAGCGAGGTCTCTGTTTCAGCTCGACCGTTCGGCTTTTGGTTGTTACGCAGTTTTGGCCAAACGCATTGACCGATTGTTTTGCAATTTGGTATTTAGAGCGACTTATGTGTAAGTCTAAGATTTTCCCCTTTGACTTCCGTTTCAATATGGCGGCTTCTGATTTACAATAAAGATTCGGCAGTGTCGATGTAGGAAATCTAGCATGTTTCTTGCAATGTAAACAACAATGACGTCACAATATAGTTCCTTAAAAAACAACCTAAAATCATAAGCAGTCTTTTAAAAAATATTTTCCACGGGTGTAATATGTGTTGATTGGATACTAAGGTATGTAATAAAAGAAAAAAATATTCAAAAATCACTATTTGAAAAGAACAACCTAAACTGTATAAATACCCAATTCTTAGTTATCGTAACCTAGGCCTATATCTTCTAATATTTTATATTTTTAAACAAAATAAATGATTAACAATTTACAATCCTAACCTCAATTTTTCTAATAGGTTAGATTTTCATTACAGTGTCCAGAATTTTATCTAACAAACTTGAAAAATTAGTTTGCTTTTACAGTTTTGCGAATGGGGAATAGCTTCATGTGAGAAATTTGATTTACGTGTTTGTGAAAGTTAGTGCAAGCGGCGCGGAACACAAAGCTTGGATACCACAACTCCATTAGCTTCAGGGACAATGACAGCCGCATCAGATCATATAGACTCCCCTTACTGCCGAGTCATTCAATTAATTTTATCAAAACAATAGCGGCGGTTTAAGTGTCCCATTGTGTCTTAATTATTTCATGCGTATTAATTAATGAATAGTTACATGTGTCGGTGGAATAACTGAGGTAGCCCCCGTGGTTACCTGCTTTCAATTATTTTCAAAATGGTGACCTGTCTATTCAGTACATTAGGATTTCCCAAACAGTCGAGCTGGAAGGGTATGCTTATGAATTTCAAAGTTTAAAAATCGCTGTAAAACTAATCAATTTATCTTATTGATAAAGAGGGATAAAATTTGCTTACGTTGGATCTCCTTTCCTATCTTGGCTGCCATTTTTTACTTTCTCACTATACGAAGTATACATAATCGCAACAAACAGATGTCTCGCTGACGTGATGGAAGCGATTTTCCAAAAATAATTTTCTATATCCCACCACTTTTTTTAAATTTTGATTTCATTCATTTTACAGCAATAAAATCTTTATATATATGAGCATTTTAAACTTTAAAATTTACATTGAAATTACGAAAATATGGACCCTGACCGCCGTCTAATCACTTATCTTAAACGTATTTTAAAAAATCAAATTGTCGATTTACGCTTTTTTAACGCTGATTACGATGGTGAAATCAGCTTTTAAAGAAATGTTTCAGACAAAAAAGTTATGAATTTTTGAAGGTTGAAACGACTGCCACTTTTAAACTGTTATGCGAATTTTACTGGTTAACGAACTTGTCCAAGCTATTACCAAAATCGGTTTTCGTTTAGAATTTTGTTCAAATCGTACTAAAACTGCGAACGTGAGTCTGATAAACACACAAGCGCATGCTCGCCCGCCCGCGCGCGCACACAACACACACACATGCATTTTAACGACCCTCAGTATTAGAACTCATTGTAAAGTCCCGGGTTTGGGTCGTACCATGATTACAGCTCATTACATGTCGAGATCCAGTGAGTATTGAATTTCTACCTGTCTGTACGTGAATGTGTGTAGGGAGGGTGTGTCGTTTGTCTATATCTCAGAAACATTTTAAAAATCCCCAGATTTTGTCAATTACAGTATTTCTTAATAATCAAAGTCTCAAAATTGGCTGTAACGGTTTTGATGACATTTTCCTCATTTTTAGCTATTAAACAGCTACGCAATTAAAACTGATGTAACGTTATAACACCCACACAAAAATCTAAAAGATACAAAAACAAATCGTGAAAAATCAGTATATTCTTTTTTAAATTGGTTCACGAGATTTCGCTGACATTTTTTTCATTAATGGAGTTTTATAACTCAAATCAATGAGGCAAATTTAAAATAAAAAAAAATATGGCTCGGGTTTTAAGCGGAAAAATTAACCGTGACGTAGCATAACTTATTAGTCTTCAGTTATGATTAAATAATAAGCAATTTCCTGAAAACATGATTTTTAAAAGTTAAGTCCATTTTTAGGTCTGAATAATAACCCAGGCAAATAAAAAAAAGGTTTTAATATTGTTCGAACGTGTATTAATTTAGTGTATTTATTTCTCGCTTAGGTAGCAGTGGTTCGTAATCGTCTTCTTAGTATCAGATTAGCTTGTTGTGAATCAGATAATTAGTGATCACCTGTTTGTGTACTTCTTTGACCTCGTTTTGATAGCTGTTCATACTCTTATTGTTACTAAGACGGAAGTACGCTTCCTAAATCCTAACCTGTACTCTACACCTTCCCCACTCAGAAGTGGTTCTTTATAACCAGGACAGAATAGTTGCTGAGTTTGTTTATTTTGAGTAACGGACTGAAGCCCAAGCGGTTTCGACAGAACGTAACAGTTTTAAAGAAAACAGGAGCCCATGTGTAGAAAGGATATACGCTTGAGAAGAACTGGTTCATTGTAAAGAACGATTCATTTCACTGAACAGATTCGAACAAAAAACGATTCCTTTTACCAAATTGTGTTCAAACAAACCAGTAAACAGTAACAGCTTAAATATTCTAATCCAATCAAGTTTTGTAATGCCGTTACCTGGCATATTATCATCACAGAGAAATAAATATAATACAGAACGCTTGCATCTGTAAGAAATGATGTTAATCAAATTGACGAAGCTTTACTTGTCAAGCGCTAGATGCGCCACTGTAGCAACACATAAAGCAGTGTTGCCAGTCATCTACTCTTTATGTCTAATTGTGTGTTTACATTGGGATACATATATGAGGATTTGTATGTGATACAAGTCAAACTGACAAATCATGATACTTCATACATTCTCCATGAGGAAAACATTGAATATACCTTGACTTGTAGGAGTTTATTTTCATATTGTTAGGTTATGGCAGTTTTTGTTATTTATTAGATTTAGTTAGCTGTTTACTCAGCTGTCATGTTTTGATTTGTTGGCAAATTCAGTTGCATTTAATAGGCTAATTGTTTTAAAATTTTGCTTTGTGTAGTTTGATTTACTATTTTGTTGTGCAGTTTTTAAATCCTGAGCCATCTTTTAAAGCGAGTTCCATTAATCAACACGGTTTTCTTTTACTTAAAAATTCTCGTCGCCACCACCTACGAGTTCTTTTTTCTAGTTTTTATTTACATCAGTTCACATGTAAATTATATAAATAAATGATAATTATAAAAATGCTCATTGTTAGACATGGGAAAAATGGAATGACTTGTACAAGCGTAAATGCAGGGAGTATTTTTACTAACTCATTTTTTACGAGATCATATTTGTATCTCATACAAGTCTTCGTTCATGTGTCTTCAAGTAAACCCACCATAACAGCGGAACTGGTGGTGGTGGGATGAGGATAGCATGCACTAATTAGCAAATAATCTGCATATAGGATAACACTGCTAGCTCTTGTGTTGTAAATCTGAACTACAAACCCAGTTAACAACTCCCCAATAGTGGTAAGCATTCCGTTTATATTCAGTTTTCTGTTAACCATAACAGTCACTAGTTCTGTTAAAGTTCTGTTCATACAAAAACGGTTAAACTCATCTGCTATAAGTTGAAGCTTTATCTCTTATCACCCAAACTGTTTTGTTTTTATAAAATACTGAATAAATTGTTAGGTGAGCTCTTTAACATAATCAATTTTGGGATTTAGTCTGAAAAATTTATTACTAAACGTTCTGTTCCTGTTCGAAAATTCTTGTAAAAGAAGAATGGCGTTCCGAGTTATTGATCTGTATGAATAAAACCGAAAGAAATGTTTGAAGAAAAAGATAAAAGTAAAAGGTTTTGTTTCAAGTAAAATGTAGAAGCGAAATCATTCCTTCATTTGTACGAATTATAATTACCTTTTGCGTACGAGTAAATCTTCCAGTCTAGAAGTAAACGAATCAACTGGAAACACTTTCACGTAGTCAGCTGTGATTTAAATAAAATATTATTAATTTTTGTAGTATATTGGTTTGTTGTTTGGGGTTATTTTTTCTCAAAAAACCCAACACGATCGGCTGTGTGTTGGGTTCGTGTTAATTGTATTTGTATTTTAAACTTGTATTTACTGTTGGAAAGTAGTGAAAAGAATAAAATGACCGCTAACACTTCTACTACAGCACGTAGCGCAGTAGGAAAGGTAAACCAATCGGTCGCTTGTTCGTTAATTAACAACAAATGTAAATATTTTTGACACTGTAAATTAAGCCATACCAAATTCCTAACCGATACTTTCTTGATATCCAGGATCAGTTAAACATATTTTCATTCCTGATGATGAAGGGAAATCCCCGCCTCGAGGCTCTTCACCAGTGCCTAGATGATTCGTTAACCACTCCATATTGTATTCTCTGAATTAATATTAGCTCTCAAAATCTGCAGTAAGTAGACAATGTGATTTACGATGTTTGACACTTTGCTCACGAACTAACTGTGTCATGGCAACAAGGAATAAAGCAACATAACCATTTACTTCTCAAGTTAATCTCCTGCTGACTAGATTCATCATTGTCAAAGGATTTTCTTCTTGTTAGAGTAAATGTGAGGTTTTATTCATAACCATTTACTACTTATAAAGCAAATGGATAAACAAAAGAAGGATTCGCTTTACTCTAAAGCAAAAGGTTTTGTTCGATATTTTTACTCATATCAATTGAAGTATGCTTCAGATTTTGTGAATTAAAGCTAACAAAGCTTCTTTTTATTAAGGCTTATTGTCTTTAGCTGCTAGATAATAGAGTGATTCGTTCGGAGAACAGTTCTTTTTTATTCTTTAACCTATTCCGAGAGTATCTACCTGATCAGCTCGGGCTCTAGTCCATTTTAAAGAGTAGAAGATTAAATTACTAAGTTCCATTACTAAGTTCCGCTTGGGCTTCAGTCCTACGTTACTCGAGAAGATGGCTTCTCGACTGTACAAGTACTTAAATGCATTTTTTTTCGTAAAAACGAGTTCACACTTTAAACCACATTGTATCAGGATATGTTAATTATTGACTAGAATATGGTAATATTGTGTAAGAATGTGGTAATTATTGACCAGAATATGGTAATATTGTATCACAATATGATAATTATTTGCCAAAATGTGGTAATATTGTATCAGAATGTGGTAATTATTGACCAGAATATGGTAATATTGTATCAGAATATGTTGATTATTTACCAGAATATTGTAATATTGTATCAGAATATGTTAATTATTGACCACAATATGGTAATATTTTATCAGAATTAGTGATTATTGACCATTATTTAAACTTTTAAATTCTTTCCTTTACCCGCAGACAGACGTACATACGGTGTCGTAACACAGGAAATTTCGTCACTGGTTCCGGGAGTGTCACCTGGACGAAACATCTGTCCGTCTGTCTGCACGGCCGGATAAACATAATCGGCAGCCAAGAAGTGTTTTAAAAATACGCCGCAGTTACCGCGTTTGAACAGTGAATTTCTTTGCCAACTTTTAGAGCGTGTAAAGGGTGTTCCGTGAGCACGCTGCCAATAATCAGTAAATGATTGCGTGATTGAAATAAATAGCCATAAAAGTGGCACACACTTTCTGACAATTAAATGGTGCCAATAAATAAAGCACTTGGGCACCCGCCGAGGTTAAAATAAAGCTTTTGTGTGCGCAAACAAAACAGTGTTTTCACATCTTTGAACAATGTTATTCAGTGGTATTATATTAGGGATAGAAACTGCTACATATTATCTTCTAATAGTAGTAGTTAGCAGGGGAATTAGTATAATATTGGGATAGGGGGCAGATTAAATAATCAAATTTTTTGATTTCCGTGAAGAGGATTTTGTTAAACTTTGTCAGTAAATAATGCACTTGGACAACGGCAGAGATTAAAATTTAAAAAATTACCTCACAAACAAAAATGGGTTGCCACAATAGTAGTCTATTAGAACGAGAAAATATCCTCTTAAATAGTCATATTTTTCAAATTTATTTAAGCGGATTTTGATAAATTTTCTATAATATGCGAGATGCACAATTGACTAGGTATAAAATTTACAAAAAATCCATTGGTAAATGATAGCCTGCAATGAATTCGCGGAGTCGTGTTACAAATCTTCAAAAACGACAAGGGTAAGATTTTTTTGGAAACTTTTTACTTTTAACATTTTTCTGTCTGAAAAAAAATGTTAACAATTTCCATCAAAATTTGCTAGTTTGATATTTTACGCCAGTGAGACTAATGAGAAGGAGGGTTCGTCGTTAACGGGAAGTGTAGATACGGCAGTAACTGCATATCGAACCCACGATCTTGAGATGTTCAGTTTAAAGACGCAACAGATTGACCGGCAGATGTTTCCGGTGATAACATACCAGATTGTTTTTAGAAAGATATCACGATTGGTTGTAATATTTACAAGATATTTCAGCTAAATTTTTTATCGAAATCGTTGAAGCGAATGATGAGAAAATCGCAAATAAATTTCTAGAAATATATTAACAACCAAAAAAGTGTTTCTAATATGCGAATGGCATTTGCATATTTAAATTTCATTGACATCGGTTTTAACATTTTTTTTCAGACAGTTTACGAAAGAAGTACTTAGAAGCTATATTTCAGATAAATTCGGTAAAAATCTTTAATACCGCCAAAGACAGAAACAATTTTTTAATTAAAAAAAAAAAAGTTTAAAAAGTTTTTCAACAATCAAATTTTTAATGAGCTTGCACGGCGTCCTTAATCAACAAAATCAAAAATAACAATTGAAAATTGCGTAAAATCGCGCAGCAAAATAATCAAAGTGAAAGCAACGAGCGAAATAAAGTTTTAATTTGTTGAATATTTCCCCTCTTTCCCCTCACCGGCCCCCTCCCTTGCCCTTCGCAGTCAGCTGTCTCGCTGTCTACCAAACTTGTTTATTTCTAAACTAACAGTTGTTCGGTAAGAATCGACCGCCTGAAACTTGTCGTCAATTGTAAATTTCTTCTTCTTCTTGTGTTGTAAAGTGTTTTTTAGTGTTTGTGTGTGTGTGTTATACAATCAGTGCAGTGTTTGTGTGCATATGTTATTTGGGATGTGCTTTCGTTCGAGCAAGGAAATCGGTGATTGTTTCGAAGAGGTTTTGATAATTTTGAAGAGGAATTGAGCTTACGGTAAGTCTGGGACGATTAGAATCAATTTTAATAAAGTACAACTTTCTTTTAGTGATTATACTGTATTTATAGAAAATTGAAATACCACTACTCACCGCTATAGCTGAAGAACAAAATTCGTAGATTGTTGCGATTTTGAGTGGTGATCCTCTTGTTTTTCGGATGTGCAATAAAACTTCTTAGTTTTTGTCCCTTTTTGTATTCTGTATGAAAAAAATAGATTTTAATACCTAAGACCAAATTCTACTGAACCGTTTACAGTAATGAACTGTTACAAAAATTTAAACCCACCAAAGTAAGGTTATGTTAGTTAGAGATGGCCGTTTACAATATCAACTTTATAAATAGTCTATTTCAAGTTTTACATGTTTTATTTACTAGTAATTCAAATAACAGTATACTCTGTAGTATATTCTTAATTAATTTACAGTGAATTAATTAAGACAGCGCTCGTTACCTTTTCCGGTGATTTAACCGATAACCGTAATATTTACGGAAATTTTACTATACTATTTTTATAAGAAATTGTATGCTCTTTCTTCGTGAAGCGATCATAATTACGACAGGTCTTGCCGTTCAGCCAATATTACAGGAAATAACCAGCAGCTGTCAATGTTAGCCTATCTCAGAGCCCGCCATCTTGAAACGTAAGTAAATAGGGAAAAAATCTTACACATAATTTCAAAACAATGGTTTTGACGAAAACTGCGTACACTCTCGTCATCGTTAAATAAGTTGCCGCCATATTGAAACGGGACTAAATAGAAAAAATGTTACACATACATCAATTTGGTTTTTTTACTAGATATCTTGGAACCAAGTTGCAAAAGAATCGGTCTCTGCGTTTGGTCAAAACTGCGTACACTCCTCATTTCAAATCAGAGACTACCATATTGAGACAGAAGTAAATGGGGGAAAATCTTACACATACTTCATTTTGGCTTTATACAAAGTATCTTTGTATCAAATTTTAAAACAATCGGTCTATGCGTTTGGCCAAAACTACGTACAGTCATTATCATTAAATCAAATGCCGCCATCTTGAAACAGAAGTAAATTGGGCGAAATCGTACCAATACTTATTTGGGTTGTATACGAAATACTTTCGTATCAAATTTCAAAAAAATCGTTCGATTCGTTTGGCTAAAACAGCGTACACTTGTTACTATAAATCAGAGGCCGCCATCTTGAAATTGAATTGAGTAGGAAAAAAATTTACACATGTCGTTCGGATTGTATACAAGGTACTTCGTACTAAATTTCAAAACAATCAGTCATTGCGTTTGGCCAAAATTGCATAAGAAATACACTAACCAAATTCTGAACGGTCGAGTTGAAACAATGACCTCGCGGTTACGAAGCATGGGTATTCGGCTACTACTAATTGATAAATGTAGCCAAACGTATTTGGCCCGATGTATGTAGCCAAAAACTATTTAGGCGTTTAATAAATTAGTTGGATTTACTTACGCCTAATAGAATATCTGATGGTCAAAAGTGTAACATTAAGAAAAGTATTATTGGAAAATTCACTTTAATCAGGACAGAAATTTTTATTTAAAATTGGCTACAACGGCTCTAGTTCCAGAGTAAATGAAGATATTAAAAATAAGCCCTGACCGCCAACTGTTTCGTTTTGTTTTCCTATTTAACCTCAAACCGTAAATTGTATTTCAAATTTGAACACTAATTTGAGTTGTGATCCTTCTTCAACTCTGAATCCTCAAGCAAAATCGATTAAATGATTTTTGAAAAAAAAACGGCTTTAGGGTTTGCAAAGAGATAACTAAAAGCGAGAGAGTTTTTGTTCCTTTTTTTATAATTTCTGAAGCGAATATATCTGGGTAATAAATCCATCATGAGAATATGTTTGTCAAGTTTTTATTTATTTGCTCATTAAACATTTTGTTATTACAGAATTTATTGTTTCCCGAAATGGGCATAAGGCCTAATTAACAGTTGAACTATCAATAGGTTAAATATAGACCTTCACTGGTTAACAGTAACGAAGTAAGAATAACCTTTCAAATGGCCGGTTTAATGGTTTTCTTTTGTAAATTAAAATCAGATGATTGTTTAAAATCAGCTGTCCTTGACCACTTGGACTGTACATAATAGTAGTAACCATATAAATTAAACTGGCTGAATACCCGTGCATCGCCTTGACTGTTTACGTTGGCCAATCATCAAGGAGTTTATATTTAAAAGAGATATTGTGTGTGTGTGTGTGTGTGTGTGTGTGTGTTAGCGTTCGCTCGCTCTACTTGTCGGGGAGTAAACTAATTTTAAGAAATTTGACTTGTTGGACTTGTTTACGTATATCTAGGAGAAAATGTGTTAAATAAAAAAAATGTGTACCTGTTTTCGTTCAAAAAAACTAACGATTTTGATCAAAATTGAAAATTTGATATATTGATAAAACAGAGTTTTTGGAACTTCAAATCAAAGTTTGGTAATTTTTACACCAAAATGCTCTATTATACTTCGAAAATTAATAATTCAAAATATAAAAGTGCGGAAACAACGAGAAGTTACAAAAAAATGAAAATAAAAGTGACAGGCCAAAACATGACCTCAAAATGACTACCTCGCGAAAGTAGGAAAAGTGTTTTTCATCGCAAAAACGATTAATTAAATGCGTGTTTTTAATAATGAAGATACTTTTTTTTAAAAAAAGAGCTTCAGAACTAACTTGACTCGGTTGTTGGTTGTTTATTCCGTATTAGCTACTTTTATAACGAGTGCGGCGGATATAGCTGCCGCTGCTTTGTAAAAACTGGACGTCAGAATATTGTTCAGTAATAAATGGCTAAAAATCTTTATTTATTGTACTTTTATCGTCTTAAATGTAATCTTCCGCGGGTTAATATCTTTCAAGGAAATAATAGTATAACACGTAATGAAACAAAAAAATTGTTAAAAATATTTTTTTTTTGTAAAAGTCTTGAAAAGTCAGAAATACCGATATTTTGTGTCAGTTAGACTAACGAGGATGATGGGTGCGACGTTAACGGACATTGAAAAGGCACGGCAGTAACTGCTTCTCGAACCCACGACCTTGAGATGTGCAGTTCAAAAACGTAGCAGGTTAATCGGTGTGATAGTCATATCGACCACCGAACTATTGTAGTCTATTGCGAGATAAATTTGAAAAATCGACCTAATTTCTCAAAATCGGTAAATCATATTTTGCTTGACTTTTTGTTACATGTATTCATAACTCAAGACAGTGTAATATTTGGAGTGAAAGAAATGTACTGCTCGGAAATGAAATGTACGACGATGGAAAATGCGGAGAAGCGGCTAAAAGAAATTTTCAAAAAATGGCTTCTAGGTGTGTTTCTAAGTGTATTTTTAAGGGGAAAATGTTAAAAATATTATACGTACTCTCAGAAAATTTTTATTGAGCAATTCCGGAAACTGTTTGATCCTACGTAGTATAAACAAAACTCACATATCGCTATATTTACGAAAAAAACGTTTTTAGAGCTGCCTTTATTTACGAAAAAACCTGAAAATCGGACTTAAGGGAACTGAAACGGATTTTGCCTGATTACAATACTTTCTCTATCGTATAGGGAGGAAGTAAAAAGTGGCGCAGGATACTTGAAAACAGAAAAACAAAACCTAGGGTTGTTCTGACACTATACGAGTACATCCAAGGATTCCCTACGTTATTCTTAATTATGATGTCACATGACCTTACTAACAAAATGGTTTTGAAAGAACGTTGCGGTTTTCCCATGTTTATTATTAATATTCCTTCAAGGACATTATTGCATACTGTAACTGGTAAGGTTCTTGAAGGGAATTAACGTAAACACTTATTCGCGGAACGCGAAAATTAAAAACGAATTAAAAAAAATGGTGCAAAGAGATTGCTGAAATTTTTAAAATGAGTAACCCTTAAAAAATCGTGGCACGCAATTGTCTAGTAGACGTGATAAAAGTGAATTTCCAAAAATGTGTGTATATTATATTTTAAAAAAATCTGATTTAACCATCGCAACAACAAGAAAACCTCCTTACGGTTTTAATTGTTCAAATTCCATTGAAAATAAGAAAATGAGTCTGACGGCGTTTAAATTTTACAATAGTAAAACCAATTTTCAAAAATTTGGTTAAAATATGGATTTTTAAGTTTTAAAATGGCAGCCATTTTCAAACGATTAAATGGATTTTACTTCGTTGGGAATTTGTCCACGCTGTTATTTTTGTGCCAAGTTTGAATCGAATAGACATAAATTACCACTTTAAACTTTCAAATTACATTGAAAATACGAAAATAAACATTTTAAGGTTTATTATAGAATTTTCAATCGGTTTTGACAATGTTGAATGCTAATTTATGTAGATTTTAACGCTGATTATAATGGCGGAAAACGTATTTTCAGAAAACATCTAAAAATCGACTTCTTTAACATTTACAATGATTGCTGTCTTCAAACGGAATTGTTGGATAACGAATTTGTCCAAGTTACTATAAAAACCGATTTTTGTTTCAAGCTTGATTCAAACTGAACCAACATTGCGAGTATTAAGCTATGATTTGCTTCTTTTTGATTTAAACTTTGCACTCAAATCGATTTAGTTACTAGCTTGGACAAGTTCGTTACCGAAACATTCGTCTAAAAGTTTCAAAATGGCGGCAGTTCCTATTTTTTATTACATTTTTAAAATAAATTTGATTTGACAACGCACAATTAGCATTAATAATTTTTCAAATTTCGTTGAAAAATGCATTATAAACCTTTTATTATTTTATATGCTTTTTTTTGAGCCGCCTCGGTGGCCTAGTTGATAGCGTACAGGGCTGTCACCCTGAGGACCCGGGTTAGATTCCCGGCCAGGGCTTGGCATTTTCATACGTTATAAATCATCCCATCGTCTGCATTAGCCCAAGTGTGCACAATAGTCGGACGTTAAAAAAAAATTATTATGCTTTTTATACCTTTTCTAATTATAAATTAACATTTAAAATTTTTTTAAATCCATTAAAAATGAAATTTGAAATATTTTTTATCCCAATTTTCTATTGGCTGGCATTACGGTTTTATATAATCGAGTCTGTCATCAATCATTTTAATGAATGATTTTTTGGAATTTTGAACATTTTATTTTTTACCATTTCTCACCCCTATATTTTACTTTGAGTTACCGGTAGTGAAACTATTTATCTTTGAGACCCCAAAAGTACAAATTTAATACTAATATAGGTAAATGTGTACACGCTACCACTTAAGTTTGGTTGCAATCGGCCTACACTTTGTAAAGATATTTTCTGAAGTTAATTGGTATAGTTACGTTTTTGGAATTTTCATGACCCACTTCATAGACCGAGCGAAGTGAGTTCTCTGTTTCAAGTCGACCTTTTGTCATTTGGTATGTGTGTTTGTTTGTTACGCAGTTTTGGTCAAACACATTGACCGATTGTTTTGAAATTGGATACGAATGTACTTTGTGTAAATCTCAAATAACGTATGTGTAAGATTTTTTCCACTATTTTCCGTTTCAAGATGGCGGCCTATGATTTACAATAACGAGTTCACGCAGTTTTATCCAAACTATTGTTCTGAAATTTGATACGAAGATATCTTGTACAAAACCCAAATGACGTATGTGTAAGATTTTTCCCCATTTACTTCTGTTTCATCTTGGCGAGCTTCGATTTAACGATAACATTTAACAATAACGTGTAAGCAATTTCAATCAAACGTATTGGCCGATTGTTTTGAAATTTGATACTAAAGTGCCTCGTATAAAGCCCGAAAGACGTATGTGTAAGATTTTTCCCATTCACTTCCGTTTCAAAATGGCGGGTTTTAGAGTTTATTTTCTGGTTATTTCCTGTAATACTGACTGAACGTCAGAACTATCATAATTTAGACACCTTTACGGAGAAGGGGCATAAAACTCCAATAAAGTTGGTCCGGTAATATTTTTCGTAATTTGGCATGAAAAGTTACGTGCTCTGTCGTGGAGCGCTCTGTATATTAATTAAGGATATACTGCGAGGTCTACTGTTCTTTAAACTACTAGTAAGTTCTAAGATATGACTTCTAAGATGAGTTCCCAGCGACCTCTTAGTCTGTCGGTCAGAAAGCTGCAAAGCAGAGCACGTGGACTTTCGAGTGCTTCGCTCATAAAATTTGATTTACTGCCGTTGTAGGGTGCACAGACAAGGGCTTCTATTTCCAGCTCCATGGTGTCCTCTGCATTAATAGTCTTCATTCTTTGGTTATAAAACTTTGCGGGGAGAGGAGAGGGAACGATTTGAGAGAAAACGATATGGCGTAGCTGAGAACGATTACAGGAATGTAGTCAAAGTCAAAGCTACTTTGAAAAATGTAGATAGGAGCGCATAGTCAGGTTTTCATTCCCGTGGATTTCCAAAATTAAGTAAATTGTAGATTTCAAAATTTTTCTTAAACGGAATTGTATCAATCAAAGCTTTTACATTCTCACTGTAGGAATGTAAAAGTTGTTAGTAGTGAAAAAAATCAATCTTAATATTTCAGTAAATTTTCTCGTTTTGAGGTCCTCTCAATTCATACAAATAGTTTTTACTTGGCTTTGTGAACGTGCGCGCGCACGTGCGTGTTTAGTTTGTAGTTTTGGTCTGCCCAAGTGTTTGAAAAGAGTTTTGTTTAAAATGCATTAAATTTATTAAAATTGATTAAATATTGGTAAAAATCTAACTTTTTCAAAATCGGGTTTAACGATTTTGATTAAAATTTTCTCAAATGTAGTCCGTTAGTATCCAATATACACTTATGGCTGGATATTCCCCCTCAAAAAAAAAAAAAACTGGGTGAAAAAATAAATGAAAATGTATGTCAAAATCGGTTAATTAGATTTTGCTCAAAATTATATCCCTATATGAAATTACATGACTCAAAGACAGTGTAGTAAATAATCGAAATAAAAGAAATTGACGATTCCTGATTAAATTGAACAAAACTAAAAATATACTCTTACTACATTTTATTTTTACTTACTGATAAGTCGTAAATTATTTTATTTCAGACTGGTACACTGAACTGAGTTATGATTTTCCAATAAGCCAAAACGCGGTGAACCATTTTGACAAAAGGGATTTTTTTCAGTTTTTATTCGAAAATAAATGAATGTGAGTGAATTGTGTGACGTTATGCACCGTTTATTCGTATTATACGAATACGTAAATAATCGCGGCACGCAACTGTCTCGCTGACTTGGCGAAAGCGATTTTTTCGACAAAATTTTTTTATTTTGAAGTTTTTTGAAAATCCTATTTCATTTTCATAATCAGAAATAAAATACGTAAATATTGGCATTTTAAGCTGTCAAATTACTTCGAAAATACGAAAATGAACTCTGACCTCCGTCTGGCTGAATTTTAGTAATTTTCACGGAATTATTAATTTGTAAGGCTATCAGGAAATCAGATATTCCTAAAATGTGTAAAAAAAACAAGTTATGATTTAAAAATTTTTTAAAAAACCACCATTTGGAAGCTGGTAAAATGATTTTGCTGAGCTATTACCGAAATCGAGTTTTGTGTTAAGTTTGCTTTGAATTGAATTGCGAGAGCTACGGTGTTGGTTTTTTATAGTTATTACGTAAAGAAAGCAGCAGGAGTTAAAAAAATAAAAATTTCAGAAAGCAATTCCTCTGAAAAGTCATGTAAAATTTATCCGTCCGGATAATACGGTTAATCCGAACTGGCAACGAAACATCGTCACGCAGTCACGAATCGAAATTCGATCTTCGACAACCGCAATATTTCACTCCACACATTTCAAACAACTAATCCTTAACTGATCCTATCTGTGAAGGCCTCCGATGCCGCTTGTTGAAATAAATTAAGACAAACAACTGGAGGGCAACGTCCTTACTGTTTCAAGGTCACGAGTCTAATTGGGGCGAACTGTTTGTTTGTTGTGTGAGAACTGACAGACATCGGTTCTGTCTCACTAAGGCTAATTAAGTAACAACATGTCCCGTAACGTATCGCCAGCGCGTCGTCTTCAGTTTGAATAAACAATCAGCTGGATGCAGGAGCTGCGACTCTGAATAGTTCACAGGTTTGTGTCCAGCAGTGGTCTTTTCATAAAGGGAATATTATCTTTAAAGCAATTTTGAAGCGACTTTTTTAATGTTAGCTTTGGCGAGAGCAGTGAATAGAAAAAAGTGTCCCGAACGTCTTTAATGAACGGAAATATGTAACGGAAATGAGCGAACGAATTTCATCTATCTATTTGTGTTTCTTTTTCTTCTTCCTTTTCGATAGCAGTACACGCTACTATATGAAAACGTTGTGTTGCTTTGGTTTCGGTATTTTTCCTTAGTTGAAGAACACATGTACGTTGTAACAGTTTATAATATATTAGAAATTAATATAAACGTTTATAATAATTATTGTTAATATTGCTAGTTCATAAAAACATAACCTAAAACTTATTACAGCCTATCAGATGTTCAGTCAAATCAGCTGATCGTTACGAATTAATATAAAACAACTGATCATTTACTATAACTACAGTAAATAATATCTAAGCTAGGTTCACGTATTTACTTATTTAAACATAACAAGATATTTGTAAACTCATCTTCAAACTAATTATATATTCAGCAAAGATATCATTAACAAAAACTTCGCTTCGAGTTCCACACGTGTACTTTTTTTATAATCAATGCACGCAACTGTTTCGCTGACTAAATGTAAGACAAAAGTAACAATGATACTGCCATTAGGTTCATTTACCTATTTTAACATTTATTATTATAACTTTTTAAGGTTAAATTTCCTTTTATTCTTTTCTATACAATCCCATGTAGTTATTATTTTTTCACTATCTGTTTTGACACACTGCAGTCATCTTTAGGTCTTGTCTTGGACATAAAACTGTCGTACCTTTGTGGTTTTATTAAATACTAAAAAATCTATGTTTTAAATTTTACGGTACAAAAAAACTTGACGTAAAAAAAGGCCCTATGTTTTTCTAAGATGACGACAGATCGTCGAAACAGGTAGCAAAAAATGAAGTACCACATAGAAATCCATAAACAAAAAAAAAGGCAATTTAGCCTAAGTTTAACCTTCAAACGTAACAAATATGGAGGCAAAACTATTCAACATGTTTAAATTTAAAATGCTAATATATGCAGATTTCAACGCTGATTACGATAATGAAATAAAAATGTTCAGAAACGTTTCTTTTTTAAGATTTAAAGTGGCCGTATTTTAAAACTGTTTTATTTCGTGTAGTCCTATATGATTTTCACTTTCCGTTGTCTCAGCTTAGCTTGTCGTGATCTGTACTTCAGGAAAATTCGTTTCCTTCATGTCAGCGAGACAGCTGCGTCCCACATTTGTCCCCCAACAATAAGGCTAACATGTTTGAGCCAGTAGAAGAAGCTAAAGTAATAAATGCACTCAGGTCTACGTGTTGGACTAAGATCTAAACTCTTATCGGGCAGGACCGTTGCAGCAGGCAGAACCAACACCGCTGCAAGGCGACTGCTTCCAATTATCGTCTATTTTTAGTCCTTCCACTTTCACTCGAAACGTTCTTTCATAAGCCAATACATCCTTCATGTACAGTCCGAACTGAACATAACTGCCCGCTAGAAAACGTGCAAGTATCTCATACACAAAGACCAAACGTATAGGTGTCTCATATATAGGGATCAACTTTAAGAAAAATACACTAACCTATCCTAGCCAAAAGTGCAAGTGTTCCACACGTAGGTACTCTTAACTCTAGGAAAAAACACTATCCTAACCTAACCAAAAGTGCAAGTGTCCCACAGGTAGATACCAATTCTAGGAAAAAAACATTAACCTAACTTAACCAAATGGCCAAGTCTCAAATGTACAGACCAATATTGAGAAAAATACACTGACCTAACCTAATATAACCAAACGTGCAAGTATCCGATAAGCAGATACCAGCTCTAGGAAAGTACACTAACCTAACCAAAAGTGCAAGTGCCCTACAGGTAGATACCAACTCTAGGAAATAACACTAAGCTAACCTAACCAAACGGCCAAGAGTCTCATATATGGAGACCAACTTTAAGAAAAATACACTAACCTAACCTAATTTAACCAAAAGTGCAAGTATCCCATATGTAGATACCAACTCTACAAAAAAAAATAAAAAATAAAAAATAAAAAAAAAAAAAAATAATAACCTAACCTAATTAAACGGCCAAGTGTCTCATATATATAGAGGACCAACTTTAAGAAAAAATACACTAACCTAACCAAAAGGGTAAGTGTCCCATAGGTAGATACCAACTCTAGGAAAAAAAACACTAACTTAACCTAACCAAAAGTGCAAGAGGTTAGCTTAATATATAGAGACCAATTTTAAGAAAAAATACACTAACCTAACCAAAAGGGCAAATGTCTCATATACAGAAACCAACTCTAGGAGAAATACACTAACCTAATTTAACCAAACATGCAAGTGTATCATATACAGAGGCTAAATCTGGGAAAATACGCTAACCTAACCAAACGTAAAAGTTTCTCATATATAGAGACCTAACAAAATTGGGCAAATAAAAATTGGAACAAAGATAGGGTTAAATTGTTTAGCCTTTGCGGACGATTTGGCACTCTTAGCGAACAGCTGGGCAGACACAACACACCAAATTGAATCACTAAGAGACATCGCAGGAAAAGTCGGCCTCCAAATATCCTTCAGGAAAACAGAGATAATGCCAATAAGAAAGACAGAACAAAAGTTCGTAAAAATCGGTAATGACCGGTTAAAGATTACCGATAAATTTAAATACTTGGGAGAAACTATTACCAGAGACCTCAGAGAAAAACCAGCAATACTTAACAGAGTAGCTAAATTAAGATCTGCCTTCTATTTGACCCAGAACACCTACAAAAAAAAATCGCTTTCTATAAAATCTAAACTTAGGCATTATAACACGGTCATAGGGGCAAACGTAACTTACGCCTCGGAGACCCTATTTAATCTAAAGAGCCAAAATAGAACGGAGGAACTCCAGAGAATGGAAAGGAGAGTACTCCGAACAATTATTAATAAGAAACATTTAGTGGGGGGACAGTACAGTCTATTGCCGAATGCGGTCTTGTATCGGAACAACGAGCAGCTCACTAACATTTTTAGGAAAAGAAGATTGGCCTTCTTTGGACACCTAACTCGATTACCAGAGAGTAGACTTACGAGGAGATTATTGGACTACCAACTGAAGTGTAAAGTTAAGAACAACTGGTTGAGGGAGGTGGAACAGGACTTGGAGGAACTAAGAATAACCAAGGAGCAATTGGCAGGAAGAAGGGAAAAAGCGATCTTAAAAAGTCGGGAAACCCAATTACAGTTTAGGGAAAAACGTCCACGAAACGTAGTATATTCGGAAGAACTCAGACTTCAGAGATCAATAAGATTAAAAAAGTACTGGGAAGAACGCAGAAAAACCAAAAGACTTAATTAAATTGACTGTGTGTGCTCCAATGTGGGCTTAAATTAAAAAAAAAAAAAAAAAATAGATGTCTACTCTAGGAAAAAAACACTAACCTAACCTCACTGAACGTGCAAGTGTCTCGTGTATAGACCAACTCTAGGAAAAAACACCCACCAAACGGGCAAATATCTCACATATAGAGACCAACTCTAGGAAAAATACACTAACCTGATCTAACCAAACGTGCAAGTGTCATATTCAGGGGCCAAACATAGGAAATTATGTTAACCCAACTAAAAGTAAAATATAATAAAAACAGTATTTTTCGTTTTTTTTTTGTTTTTTGTTTTTGTTTTTGTTTTTTTTTTGGTGTTTAACGTCCGACTATTGTGCACACTTGGGCTAATGCAGACGATGGGATGATTTATAGCGTATAAAAATGCCAAGCCCTCGCCGGGAATCGAACCCGGGTCCTCGGGGTGAAAGCTAGTACGCTATCCACTAGGCCACCGAGGCGGTATTTTTTCGTAATTATCGTAGTGAATTCCAATAATCATTTCATCTAAAACCAAGCAATATGGGTACTCACGGCTAGTTTGCTACAAAACCTACGCTATGCATGAAAACAAGAAGTAAAATAGTATTTAAAAAAATAAAGTTTATAAAAAAATGAGCTGGCTGAGGAACAAAAGTAAAGATTACTCTGTATATGAAATGAGCCACAGTGTATAAAAAATATTAACACTTTTATAATGGAGTCAAAAACAATGCACTTTTATAATGCATGTAAAATAAATTTGTGTATATCTTGGGGAGACCAAATTTACCCACTTTTCCACTACACTCAAACCCCAAAATTAGTCGCAAATCGGTAATTACGCAATTACCAACACAATTACCCAATTGGCAACACTGCTAACCACGTACAAACTGAGCAGGGCTTTAGCAACGCACTCTGGTTACAATTACTGGAAACGAATTTCACAAGACTATATATCTAGGCGAACCTTGGTTAAGATTAAGTTTATCTAACGGCAGGCTGCAATAAGTGTTTATTTGTTGATAATTTCTGAAGGTAAGCCTGTTTATAGAGTTCAGCAATTAACTTTCACTCAAACGTAACAAATGTTTATGTGGTGTGTCCCGATCCGAGTCTCGGAGTTACAAGTATTCTCAAATTGAAGGTATGATACATAAAATGGATGTGGGTATTTTACGTTCGTTCGCGCAATTTGTATTGTAAAACGGACTCATATTACAAAATAGAATACATTATTGTTAGCGAATTTCGATTGGAAAATGAGTCATTGACCATGATAAGACCTTTTGAAATGAGCACTGTTTGACCCTACCTTTTATCATTTTTTGAGTAGGGTTACGCGCTAAACAAAATCCTTTCTCCTGTAAGGGTTCGAACCCTTTCCATTTAACCGCCCCGTTAATACAGCTCTAATAGATGCGAAAAGACAACCCTCACCCCTCACTGTCTAATAGTTTTGCTAATTTCAGTTATCCGGTTAGTATGCGTGATTCCCACATAGTATAAATAAAGGATCGGGCCTCAGTGGTATTTAAATACAAATGAACAAATCGTACAAACTTTTTTAATAGTGTTTAATATTCGCGTCACAGATGGGCGCTGTTGTTAACGACTGAAGTGACGGCCGCACGGTGCATCTTCGCTGACCTCTCGGCGTGAGGTCAGAGGTTGACGGCGTGTTAACCAAGTCGGCTTGGCTAATTCACAAAGCGAAACGACCGACAAGTGAATCCGATGCCTGATGCCATCACGTTGGATGCTGTGTGGATTTTGTAAAATTGAATTGGGAGGCACAGGAAGAACTACATAGGCTTTAATCGATATCAACATTTTATAAATGGTTGTATCCGTTGTGATTTTTTGAAAAAAGTGGTTTTTGAAATGTCTCTGCACTCATCTATTTGACGAAACAGCTGGTACAATTGCTCAAATTTGGCAAACACACACACACACACACACACACACACACACACACACACACATATATATATATATATATATATATATATATATATATATATATATATATATATATATATATATATATATATATATACACACATACATACATACATACATACATACATACATACATACATACATACATACATACATACATACATATATATATATATATGGTGTGTGTGTGTGTGTGTGTGTGTGTGTTGTGTGTTGACTTAATAGAAGCAAAATTTAAAAGATAATAATAACAATAAAAAATATCAATAATTTTGGTATTTAGTACCTTTAATCACTAAATATAAATATACTAGAATGATAACTCTACTGAGAGGTTTGTAGGTGATTGTTAATGGTGCCATCTTGCAGCAGAGTGTTAAATTACAGTTAAATAGATAAAAGTCTATTTTCTCAAACATCTCTACCAACTCTTGCAGTTTGCAGCGATCGTAACGGCAGACAGTCCAATTACTTGAACTTTAGCCGCTAATATAGAGCACGCTTTAATAATGATGGCTGTACTTTCGTACGTTTATATTAAATGCTTTAACTGTTTGAAAATGCCATGTCGGCATTAAAATCAGCATTAAAATCTGCTTTAATTAGCGTCCTACATTTTTAAGTTGCATTGAAAGCTCGAAAATGAAACCTGGCCGCCGTCAGATTTATGTTAATATTTTCAATGCAATTTAAAAATTAAAATCCTAATTTTCACCCATTTTACGCTGAGTGTGTTTGAAATGGGATTTTCAAGTATAAAAAAAATATTTCACGCTTCCATCACTACACTGCCAATAATTTTACTTTTGGTTTATTTCAGTAAATTTTTTGGTTTGAAGTAAATTTCAATTTTTGTAATGTTTACTTGAATTATTTCTCTTCATTCAGAACTGAAATTTGAACAAAATCGGCTGAACCACTTTTGAGAAATTAAACCAATTTCTATGAAAAAAATTGAATGTGTAATATTTTTGGACCATTTATTTCAGATATATGTCAAACCACAAATTATTTTTATTTTTTATTTCAAAATCCGGTACACTATAAAGTTGTAAATTTTAACGATCGAAATATGAACAAAATATATACAAAAATAAAAAATTAAAATTAGAATTTTTCATTGCTGGTCGGTTTTTGTTTTTTTGGGAAAACAGCGTTCTGTACGTTTTGTTTGGACACAGAAACGCTACATTCTTACAGAGAGCCATTTAAACAAATCAGAAAGTTTGTGCAATGTTTTTACGCCATTTACTTTAGGTTGCATCACTTCTTCCAGCTGCATACCAGCTGTTTGCTCCATTTCAACAGCTGTTTGACAAACGTTGTTTGTTTTCAATGGTTATTTGCATTTCACGTCCACTTTATTATACTCTGTGTATTTGGTTAGGGAGTACGCAGTTCTGGTTCTGTCGAAGGCCGACGACAAATTGCCCTATTTTTTCCGAAACAGATTAATTTTATTTTACTTCTTACTAAAGCACGTGCAAAGACGTTATGTTGAACGCCAGAAAATCAATTTTGAAGTTTTCGTGCATCTAAATGTTCCATTTTTACACGCACGCGCGCGCGCGCGCACACACACACACACAGCGTAGAATCTTCATTAATAACGTAAGCAATTGAAAATTCTAATTTAAGTTTTAGAAAAGTATTGAGAATTTTGCGTCTCATGCCAGCGCAACAGTTGCGGTCCGCAATTATTATAAAATAATTTTCACCGCGTAGAATATTATTATAGCTGCAGCTATTAAACTACGAAGTGGCTACCTAGATAATAGTCAAGTGTTTCCGCAAGCCGCCATTTTATTATCACAGCTCCCTTGATAACACTAGGAAGTGATAACTCGCACTGTGTGATTGTTTAGCGAATGCTTACTACGTGTTTGTGATAATGCAAGTGGTTTTTAAAATTTAAATATACTCGGAAAGTATGATTTCACTACCAAATTTTGAACATTTAAACAGAACGGCCAAGGTTTTGGTACCTTTTGCCTGCTTTTATTCTCTTGATTTTGAAATATGTTGCAATACAGTTTCACTGAAGTGAATCTAGGTGAAACCGCAGAAAAATGAATGACACAGAACGCTTGCGTACATGTTATTCGCAATTGTCGAAAAATGACTTTACCGAATGTGGTTTATTCATTCCGCGAAATGATCATTTTAATTCTGGCGAATTAATATACTCAATTCGCGGGGTGGCTGTTTCCATTTTCGAAATACCAGAACAAAACGTTTATTTCCGCTACTGAATAAATTTAAATACTCACGTTGCAGAGTGAGCATCTTCATTTACTCATTCCGCGAATTATGGTTTTACTCATTTGCCGTAACGACCGTTCCCACAGTCATATTTAATGATGTTAATCAGATAGGAAGCTTTGCACGTCCAGCGTTATCTGTAGCAAACATTGAGCCAAGTATCTTATACTCTACTGGGGGCTCGGTAGTCGATGTGGCCAAAGCATCGGTCAGTCTGCTGCGCCTCTGAAAGTTCTTTCTTTGCTTTCCCTTACCATTAACGCTAAGTCTAACTGGCATAAAGTAGAGACGTTAAAAAAAAAAAACTATTTCTAATGGTAAAGTTGGTGCGGGTAAAGTATCATTCACAATTGGCAACACAACCGCAAAAAATAGTGATATGAAGTTTACTGCGTAATAATCTGTTCTATGTACGAACTACAAATCCAATTAAAAACTTTTCAAAACTGATAGTGTGCCTTCTGATATTTCTGTGCTAGAATCAAGCCTTTCTACAGTGGTTCCTACTCCATTTTCCTTCAGCGAACTCATTTTCTTTACATATACAGATTCGTTCAAATCCACCTTTCGGAATTAGATTATCATATTCTGTATTTTTCTCTGTCTCTCCGTCATCTTATTGGCGTGTCACTTTGTGCGATTGTTACACTGTCTTCCAACAATTCCGTTATTAGTGAATTTCTGATGGAAAATATTGTATTGTGTGTAAACGAAATCTGTTTCGGCCATATTCAATTTAAAAAAATGTAAATTTTTAATGTTGACGTTTTCAAAAATCTGATTTTATTATCTTAATCGAAGTTAAAATCTGCATAAATTAGTGTTAAAAATTTGTCCATAGAGTTAAAAATATATTCCCTCTTACCACGTACATATTGTTGTGCGTCCATATGTCAAAATAACCGTGACAGTTAGTTTAAAATATTTAAAACTTAATTCTCTACTTTTTCCCAGGTAGGTTTTTTTTGGAATTAGTTATGCATTTAAATATTTAAGAGTAGCTAGCATTTAGATCCCCCCTCAAATAACACGTAAAATTCTGACTTACCAAAGTCTACCTTATAAGCACACAAAAATTACACTTTGTAAACAATCGTAAGAACAAAAAAGAAGGCACCGGTGATAATCCAAGAAACCGAAACAGGCTCAACATGATCTCCTCATATGAACACGAATGTATAACTTTTGAAATAAAAGCAATAGTTTCTAGAAAAGTCTATTTCTCTCGAATTCGAAGCACTTGTATTGCTGATAAGCACGAGACGTATAACTTTAAATCGGGAAGGTTGGCAACCCTAATCCTGTCTCGGTTGTGGATTCTCCTAAAGCAACTCCCAATTGTTTTTAATCATCATGCCAGCTGTACAGTCCGTTTAATTAAATGATTTCTACTGTAACCTAGCACAAGGTTTCTCGCATTATTAGTTAATAACACAGGTCTCGTAAATAACACAGACTCAATTATAGCTCTCGATTAGGCTCACACAAAGCGTGCGTTCATGGATGCACTGCGAAGGAATGCAGTTCGATAGAGGTAGAAACAGTAAAACGGCAATAAGGAAATTGTGAGCGGCTTCCTCAAAATCGGCTCAACAGATTTCGCACAAAAAGAATAAGGTGCGACAGTTTCATTCGTGACCACACCAATTTTTATTTTATTTTGTCGATTACGTGACTTTTTACTCGAGAATGTTTCGGAACCGTAACTCCATCATCAGGGATACCGCAGTTATGAAACAACTATACCGAGTTATGTCAGTGTATGTGTAATGTGTAAAAACTGTTGTGTAGTGTAAAATGCGTACTTTGTTGAAGCGAATCTTTTAGTGTTAGCTTTGGCGAGAGGAGTGAATAGAAAAACATCTGCCGAGCGGAAGAATGTAACGGAAATATGAAACAGACGAGAAAACGAATTTCCTCTCTCTATTTCTGTCTCTTGTTCCTCCTTTTTGATAACAGTATACGAGTATTATATGAAAACGTTGTGTTGCTTTGGTTTCGGTATTTTTCCTTAGTTGAAGAACACGTGCACGTTGTAACCGTTTGTAATGCATTCAAAATTAATACAATGGTTTATAATAATTAATGTTAATATTGCTAGTTTTTAACAACATAACGTGAAGGTTATAGCCTATCAGTTGATCGTTACGAATTAATATAAAACAACTGATTTTTTACTATAACTACAGTAAATAATATCTAAGCTAGGTTCACTTATTTATTCAATTAAACAAAACAAGATATTTGTAAACATATCTTCAAACTAATTTTGTATTCAGCAACGATATCGTTAACAAAAGCTTCGCTTCTGTCAGTAACTTCCCGAATTCCACAAGTGTACTTTTTTTAATGATCCACTATCTATTCGGAATGACTAGCTATTCCTGAAGATGGAGTTATTGTTCCGAAACATGTCGAATCTCGAAATACAAAGACTACATTATTCCTTTCAAAGTTTCCGGGTTTTTAACAGATAGCGCCTAAACTGTAGAATCGGAATTGTTTTGGTGCGACGTTTTTACTGGGTTCGTAATTCGGATGCAAGAATATTTGTGTAATACTGTATCTTTTAATGATTTTTTTAAAAAAAGAAAGCACGGTTAACTCCTGAACTGATCACTTCCTTGTGGCAGAAAAACAAGAGAAAAGTGAAATGTCATTTAGAAAGTTCAGCTGGGAAGTAACTATGGTTGGTAACACTGCGGGATTTACGTTACCAACTTTGCGAAGTGGAAAATCTACTGCTCCCACCACCAATCAGCGTCATCTTCTGCTAATTTGGTCTTCGACGTATAACCTAGTGTAATTGTCATATTAAACCGATTGGTTGCATTAATTAGGGTAGTTTCAATTTTTTTTTATATGTTGTGTGAATTGGTACGCTGTTGAAAAGTCCAAGTTTTAGAATTCCTCCCAACACACTGGGTCAACCGGAAAATAAGTATTCGGGCTTAACCCTATTTTCCCAGAAAAGCTCCTAAAGTATTGATCTGGCAAAAACTTACGATACTTTTTTTAAACTAGAGTAACATATCTACAATTTGAGACTAAAACGTAATTTTTAGCTTTAATACTTCCCGAGATATAGAGCATTTTGAATTTTAAAAATTGTCCTTCAAACTGTTACAATTACAAATTTTTCGTTGGTTTTTGCTCGATAGCAAATAAATGGTTAGCCCTGCGGAAAATTTTGACATAAACACCTGCAATAAAAGCTTTAATCTTCTTTCCCTCTTCCTCCTATCCACGCATTATCAATAGGGCTTTGTGGAGAGGATGAAACTGCCCCCAATTCCCATCGGCGAAAAATGTTCCGATATCGCATTCGATAAAATATTTGGTATCGATAAAATATAGGAAAAAATATCGATACTCCTACGTATGTTTAACATTTATTTCATTTACTTCCGTTTCAATATGGCAGCCTCTGTTTTAACGACAACGGATGTACGCAGCTTTGGCCAAACGCACTGACCGAATGTTTTCAAATTTGGTACAAAGGTGCTCGTATAGAGTTCGAGAGATGTATGTTTCAGATATTTTCCTATTTACTTACGTTTCAAAATGGCGGGTTCTGATTTAACGATGGGAGTGTAGTTGCTGATTATTTCCTGTCATATTGCCTGAATGACAAGACCTACCACTATTGACAGCTTGATGGAAAAGTAGCATACATTTCCAATAAATTTGGTCCAGTAACATTTTTCTTAAATATAACGGTTACCGGTTAAATTGGCAGGAAAATGTTATCAAGGCTGTCGTGAAGCGCTCGTATATTAATTAAGAATGTACGATTTTGTAATTAAGAATCTATAATTGTGTATGTTAATTACGAATATACTGTGAGGTACTGTTATTTGAGCTACTACAGATTATTATTATTATTATTATTATTAAAATTATTATTATTTGAGCTACAAATTTTAAAAACCCATCACTTAAAAAAAATGTGATTTCACCATCGTAATCCGCGTCAAAATCGGCATTAGTATTTTAAATTTTCAAACAATTTATGCTTTTTTAAGGCTGTTTAAAATGGTGAAAAAAACTATTGCGAAATTGTTACTTTTTGGAAATTTGTTTCTATCACGTCAGCGAAACGACTGCAAATCGCATTTATTATTTTTAACCTTGGACATTATAAGAATTATAATAATTACAGCATAATGTTTTTATTTGCTTATGGTGCTGTTATCAGTAATAAAAAATTATAATTAATTTTTAATTATAAAGTAAGAATTACGAAAAAATACTGGAAACGTATTGTTTCAAATGACCTCGTTATCTAACTTTACACTCGTGATAGTCATTGTATACACACACAACACTGAAACAAGAAATACTATTTCCAGTAAATATTCCAACAATTCTACTTTTTTTCTGTTTAAGTCAATCAGCTGTCGTATATACATAATACCAATCACTAACTGTTGCATTATACATAAGCTTGAATGCAGTAAGGCCGGTATTATGTATTTGCAAATAAGTCTATTGTTATGTAATGTAATCACGTGTTATGTATCTGTTCTCAC
This sequence comes from Callitettix versicolor, assembly GCA_022606455.1. Taxonomy (NCBI): domain Eukaryota; kingdom Metazoa; phylum Arthropoda; class Insecta; order Hemiptera; family Cercopidae; genus Callitettix; species Callitettix versicolor. The sequence goes on from CM040186.1 coordinate 34,820,577, forward strand.
GTGTTTACAATGTTTCCTTCTATACGTATATGGTAACAAAAATGTATGAATATTGGGATATATTGGCGAAATTTTCATTAGTTAATTAGCTATTGGAGTGGCCATTAATGCGAGATCCAGACCCGTTTCTTGGAATCGCCGACATTTTGAAATTTTTCAACATGGTTTACTGGTAAACGAACATGTACATGCAAGCTATTAGCAAAATCAATTTTTGAGTTTTGTGCTATGTTTGAATCAAATCGGACCAACATTTTTTAACAAAGACACACACACACTTACATATATATATATATATATATATATATATATATATATATATCCCCGCAGGGGGTGCAGACTAGCTGCACCTATTGAGAGGATTTAGACGTCCTTCGCGGTACCCGAGTCTAACACATACTTACACTTACAACACTACACTTACGACTTTAAGACTTTACACTCACACTTACATTTAGGGAGGCGATAATAGCCTCAATGTGTTTTTCGCCTTATATATATATATATATATATATATATATATATATATATATATATATATATATATATATATATATATCCTTTTGTTGTAGAGTTCAGGATTTGATGTTCGTGGGTCTTTTCGTAATTGTTGCTATGATAGGCTATTATATTTATTTTCGGATAATAATTCACTAAACACATTATTGAAAATAAATTTTGTTGTAGTCGTCGCTTAATTTCTGGAACACCCTATATAGCCTGGAGCAGTTGGCCAACCTTCAGTGCTGTACAGGTTTTACTATCTGGGCATAATCAGTTCAGCTCGGTCGCTTAGAATAGCTTCCAGTTTTTGTACCTCTTTGTTTTGTGTTTACCGGTTGTTTGTCAGTTTTTTTTTAATCTCTTTGCACTGCGCGAGCGAATACGAAATTGACTTTATGCATTTTATATGCAAATAGTTCAGTTTACAGTTGGGTGAACGAGTTTCGTATTGTAGAAAAAGCTGTTCATAGTTTAATTCGTTAATTTCACTTTAAACAGCAACGGTTACGTTAGGTTATGTAAGGTTAGGTTAGTTTATGTTAGGCTAGGTTTTGCGTTTCTCTGGAGACTAAATCAATTTACCGATTTTAATGTGTACAGTTTGTTTTTATCCGGGAACTATTTTAACAAAACGATGTTGGCGTGAAAGTACATACACATTTCTGAAACACATTATGTCATTCCACATCAGAAAATTTATAATAAAATTTTTGATAAATCGTATAAAATTTCTGTGGCTAATTTTCAAGTGATTTTGAGAATTCCAAAATACTGATCGATGCTGGTTACGATGGTGGAAATCAGTCTTCCAAAAATAATCCTGACTAAAAATTACGAAATTTTAGCGATTTGAAATTACCGCCATTTTAAAACTATTAAATAAATTTCGCTGTTTAACGAACGTGTCCAAGCTATTACTATAATCGATTTTTGTTCCGCGTTTGAATCAAATCGGACCAAAATTGCGATGTGTGTGTGTGCGCGCGCGCGCACACACACACACACACACACACACACACACACACCCATGATTAGCATTAAAATCTGTATGTACTAGTATTTCAATTTTCAAATTACATTGAAAAATCGAACCGTGACAGCCGTCAAACAAAAATTCTTAATTTCAACGGTTTTTGAAAATTCAAAATGCTAATTTACGTAGTTTTTTACGACTGTGAAATCGGATTAAAAAAAAAAAATTAGACAAAAATTTATGAATTTTTAAAGATGTGAAATTACTGTCATTTTGAAACTGCTGAACGATTTTTCTGATTAACAAACTCGTCCAAGCTGTTAAAAAAATCGTTTTTTTTGTGCCAAATTTGAATCAGATCGGGCCAAAGTTGTAAACGTGAGGGGGCTACACACACACACATTTTAACGATACCTCAAAAAGTAATGTAGAAGTCAGGATCTGGGTTTTACCATGATGACAGCTTCAATAACTATTTTTCTAACGGAAATTCTTTACTAATCTTGAACAAACTTGGACTTAGTTAATGATACATTAAACAAAGTTACTACAAACAGTGAAATAATTCGCTTCCTTGAATTTAAGTATCTTGCGATGGAGCAAATAATAACTGTACATGGTAATTTAGAACTATCTGAAGGTCAAAAGAATTCATCACTTTTTATAGTGATTCAAATTTATTTCATTTTTAAAATTTCATTTAAATTTGATTTCATTCAATGATCTAGCTATTTAAAATCACGTATAAAAAGATGTGTAACACATTTTTTGTTTTTACTTTTTCATGTGTCACAGTTGCGATAAATCGGAAATACCGAACCAGGTAACCTATCTGAGACCGCGAACACACACACACACACACACAACAAACAATTAATCAAAAAGTGATCAAGAGGTCGGGATCGTAGCTCATTTCAAGGTCCTAAGCCTGGCTTACCATAATGGCTGCTCCAATAGCTCATTTTCCAATGGAAATTTGCCAGTAACTGTTTTAAATGTAAATTTTTATTATACATGTAAATAAATATTCATATAATTATTTTTCTTTTAATCCAATTAAAAATTTAACTTTACGACGTAATAGTTCTAGTGAAGTCGCCCTACATGGTCTAATGGTAATTATTAGACATTTTCGAAAGATTTTTCAACGCTGAAGTACACTTTCTTCCCTCTTTCAAAAGAATAAAGTAAGGTTATTAGAATATTAGACAAATATAATAAACAACATTGTTTACTCTGAACTCTTCTAAATATAACATTTGTTAAAATTATTTCAATTAATTGTTAAAATTCATTCCAATTACCATTAAAAATTGAAATTTTATTTAAAAAACTTGGCATTTTGTAAGTTTTGCAGTAAACATTTCCCTAACAAAAAATCCCTTTAAAAAGAAATTTTAAGGCATTAAAATTTCAAAATTGTTAAATTGATATCCCTAGGATCCTCTGGAGGTCGGTGGCTCTAGCATTCATAATGTTGAACGTCTGCTGACACCTACGACCTTGAATAATAGAAACGATTTTAGATTACCGCAATACTTTCTCTTTAAAACAACAAGTAAGTAAATCGTCACCACTGCGATCGCCTCCAGAAAGTCAGTTAATCCTTACAGAAGAAAGTACCGAAACAATTAAAATATTGTTGTTGTGGAGATGTAGAGGGCATAATAACCACGTGTGGCCCCCCGTGCGGACCCCCTGGGCCCCCTTGTTTTTGTTTGTCACTGCCTATTCAGCCGCTGCTCTATTATCTGAGGTATGTTCTGCCACAGGAATCATCATTGTTGGCACCAAAACAGGCCGCGGTTTCGCTGGTATGTTGATTGTTATCAGTGCAGACATGTTTTACCGACATTCTTAAATCGCTAGATGAGTAAATCACAAACGTATCCGCTAAAATATCCGGAGAGCGTTGAACTAAACTCGCTGCGCTTTGTCGGCGAGGACACACGCGTAGTGCCGCGGATGGCTGGCGAAGAGATTATTGCGCAGTGTACTGAATATGCCGATTTGTTGCGATGGTGTTTGGCCAATTGGTTCAAGCTACGAGATGGAGAGCGTTGGCAATTTCTACCCAATGTTATGTTGCAGATGCGCGGACTGTCGTCGGAATTTCAAAGCTTTACCGATTTGGTTTACATCAGGGGTTCTCAACGGGGACCAGGTGGATCCTTGGGGGTCTATTAAACTTTGTAGGGGGTCGATTGAATTCGGCAAGTTTATTGGAGGTCGATGAAAAAAATTCCATTTATAACCTTTTAAACTTCATAAAAAATTGAAAAAGGATATTAATGATATTCGTCACAGGGATTTGGAAAATTAAAAGTTCCGCCTTGGATTATAAAACCTTTTGAAAGCGTCATGGCCGATATTGATTTCTGACTACAAGAAGAATTGATTGAACTTAAAGAGAATTTCGAAATCAAAACCAACTTTCGAACAAGTGGATATGCCGAATTTAGGAGTTGCAAAGACATTCGCACAAAATACGTCAGATTAACAAGTATCAGCGAACCACTATTGTTAGCATTTCCTAGTTCTTACTTGGTTGAAGCAGGATTTAGCTATGTAAATAATTTATTGCAATGAGAAATCGATTCAAGATATCAGAACGTTTTGATTTACGATTAATATTAACAAATATTTCCCCGGATATAAGTATGATAATCGAAGGACATTATCCGCAACCATCTCATTAAAATTTTATATACTTATGTAATTTATATTTTATTTAAATTTCTGCTTCTATAAACATAATTATATCTTTAATGTATATCTAATAAGATAAAATATAAATTATTTAAAAACACGTATTAATGAATTGCTCCTAATAAAAGCTTCATTTGCGGTGATATTTGTGCAACATATTGTAAACATGTGTATACGGAATAAAAAAAAAATATTTAGGGAATCGAAGCACAAAAAAAAGTTGAGAAAAAAGGAACAAGGTATCGGTTTCAATCCGACCGTTCGGCACTTGGTTTATGGGTTTGTGTACGCAATTTTGGCGAAACACATTGACCGATTGTCATGAAAATTGGTACGAAGGTACCTTGTATAAAGTCCGAACGACGTGTGTGCAAGATTTTTTCCCATTCACTTCTGTTTCAAGATGGCGGCCTTTTATTTAACGATTACTAGTATACGCAGTTTTAGTCAAACGCATTTACTGATTACTTTTAAAATTTGAAGTTACTTTGTACAAGCTCTAACTACCTATGACGAGTATAGTTGCTGGCTGTTTCCTGTAATTCTAGCGGAACGTTAAGACCTATCGTAATTTCGACCGCTTTTTGGAGAAAGAGCAACTTTTCAATAAAGCTGGTCCAGTAACATTTTTATTAAATACGGTTATTGGTTAAATTGACGGAATATTACTAGCGCTGTCGTAGAGCGGTGGTCATTCCATTAATTAAGAATATATACTTTGAGGTCTACTGTTCTTTAAACTACAAATGTACTATAGACAGGAGCGTTTTCAATATAAATTCATTTCCTGTCGAAGTACAATTCATTCCATTATTTTGGGTCTCACTGACGTGACGGAAGCAAATTACCGCAATATTTCTGTATATCTACAGTACCAGTAATTCAAAGAACAGAACTGAGTTATGACGCTCTCGTAATATTTTTCCGTCAATTTAACCGGTCACCGTAATATTTAGGGGAAATGTTACTGGACCAACTTTATTGAAAATTGTATGCTCAGTTTCCGAAGCAGTCGGTCTTGCCGTTCACCCAAAATACTACAGGAAATACCCAGCAACTACACTGTCATCGTTAAATTAGTATCCGCCATTTTGAAACGTAAATGAATTGGAAAAAATCTGGTACAAATGTCCTTTGGGCTCTATACTACGTACCTATATTCCGAATTTCAAAACAATCGGTCATTGAGTTCAGCCAAAATTGCGTACAGTTGTCACCGTTAAACCACAACAGACCGTAAATCTTGAAACAGAAACATCTGACATACGTTTTTTGGGCTTTATACGAGGTACCTTTGTGTTTGGCCGAAACTACGAATACTCTTTAATATAATTCAGAGGCCGCCATCTTGAAACGGAAGTGAACGGGAAAAAATCTTGCACACACGTCGTTCGGACTTTATACAAGGTACCTTCGTACCAATTTTCATGACAATCGGTTAATGCGTTTGGCGAAAACTACGTAATAAACAAAAGATCGAATACGCAAACCAAATGCCGAACGGTCGAGTTAAAACTTCGCTCGGTCAATTACACGTTTTTGAAGCTGCTTTCACCATCTAATCAGCTTTCAAATCTGCATAAATTAGAGTTTTAAATATTTAGTGTAAATTGAATGAAATTATGCCAAAACTGCGAAATTTAGTACAGGTGTAATTAAGGTTTTCCCAAACCATTGTTTTAACCACAGACTAAATAACTTTAAATTTTGTTGGTGTTAAGTTGTCCAGCGTGCTTCTATAGACTCTGCTTTTGTGCCTGATTCAAAATTTGGCACCCATGTCTCATCTCGATTAATTTTAACTTTTGGATATAAAATCTTTCACAAATAAGCGACTGAGACATTGGCCCTTTTGATTTTGCTTTGTGAAGGAAAATTCTTGGCACCCATCTGACAAAGACCATTTTTGGCAATGCAGAAGGTTTTCACGAGGTAACAATGCCTATTGTACTTGTTGTTACATAAACGTTGCCATAAATTGTCTATCTCTTTTATGGTGTCTCCGTTGACAATAGATGGTTTCCTGTATCGATCATCATCTTTGACTGAATCTCGACCATTTGAATTCTCAACTTATTTTTTTTATGGAAGAGAGCCTCTCCAAGAGTTGCAGATCAAATATCTATTTTGCCTAACCTCTTTCTTTACATAAACAATTATTGGTGTTCAAAATTAAACTTTATAAAACAAATCTTGGGTTGGAACTGACATTGAAACATAGGAATACGTAGATATTGTTTTATCTTACGTAAACAGTCTTCTTCTATCCTGCTAATCAGTTTGACCTATGGATACCTACATTAGGCCTATATTAGACATACATAAGGATCGTTGGGCATACATTAGACCTACAACTTTCTGTATGCGTACATACCAATCAAGACTATAGTGTGTAATATTTTAGTATGTTAAACTGGTTATCTTACATTGTCTACATTACTGATTGCACGTTGCAATTAACCCATATTCAGAAGGCGATGATGTGTGGGTCATACAGTCATAAAAAATAATTGATTTTTGTTATGAGTTTTCGACTAAATAAATTTAAAATAATGTTTACTTCCGCATAGGTTAGATTAAATGCTAGAGGTAAAGTTATTATTAAATGCGATCTAAAGGCTCATTGTGTCTCATAGTTATAGATACTCTCAGTGAGTTCATACAGTCCGCCAACTAACTTACTCTGAGGTTTCTGGTCGCACCTTAACCTGCTAGCAACAACCTCACATTTATAAATAACGCGTACTGCACTTTCTTCTTCCTGTATAACCTATACACGGTTTCTGTGTGGTACATTCCTATTCTGTTCATGTGCACTCTCAGCCCTATAATGAACTCTATTGTGTCCTAAATTGCCCTTAGCCTAGGATTTTCATCTGGTGGAAACTCGCTAGATAGGTAGGGGTTTCGGAATCCATGCCATCACCTTCGCCATATGAACACAACCCACACCATCTCCAAAATGTTTTACTGATTTTGAGACGTTTCTTCTCCTCTTTCCCTTCTTCTATTGCACGTGGGTGGGTCTGCACAGCATCCCCGCAGCGTACTGCATTCACCGCTGGTGGATTCCACAGTATTGAGTGCAACCCCAGGTTCTGAAAGTACCCCAGAGTTTGTTTCTTCTTCTAGCCCAGGTTGAGTAGATCTGTCCAGCATCCTCACGATTCAATCTGCTACGATTCATTGCTGATGGATTCCAAGGGATTAAGTTCAACTCTAGTTTACTCCTTTTTCAAGTTCTCACTCCCCTGGGCCATATCTAAAAGTTCCTCAAAGTTTGTTTCTTCTTCTATCGCAAATTGGATAGATCTGTCCAGCATCCTCACGATTCAGTCTGCCACAATTCATTTTTGTTTTTTTTTGTGTTTAGCGTCCGACTATTGTGCACACTTGGGCTAATGCAGACGATGGGATGATTTATAGCGTATGAAAATGCCAAGCCCTGACCGAGAATCGAACCCGGGTCCTCGGGGTGAAACCCAGTACGCTATCAACTAGGCTACCGAGACGGCTTGGTATAATTCATTGCTGATGGATTCCATGGGATTAAGTTCAACCCCAGTTTACTCTTTTTCAAGTACTCACTCTTCTGGATCATTTCTTAAAGTACCCCAGAGTGTATTTCTTCTTCTATGGCAAGTTGGATAGATTTTTCCAGTATCCTTACGATTCAGTCCGCTACGGATTCATTGCTGATGGATTCCATGAGATTACGTTCTACCCCCTCCTTTTCCACGTTCTCTACTCCTAACATTACATAGCTACATAGCTTGTCTTACATTAAAACGCAAATATATTGTATTTTTTTGGTCTTTACAGATTGCATGCTTTTGTAATAAGTATAATATCTATTTATTTGACTATATCGTTGAAATATATACATAAACATCGAGGCAATACGAGTTATTTTGATTTACTAAGTCCAAAGACGAAGAAATTCATTGTTAATTAAACAACCTTCATTCGGTGATATAAGCTTGCACCGATATTGCATCGACCATGATTCTTGCCAGTTTGTATAGTTAGCAAAATTCTTATAATAAGTGATACAGGCTACATACACAGTTACAATTAGTTTTGAATAATACTAAATATAAGTATTCTATCAGCATATAAATCACATTGTAAGTGTGTTCAATATTCGCCGCTTTTAAAAACTAACCGTGCACAGGTATTTATTTGGGTGAGGAAGGAAAAGCTCCACGAAGCTGTAATATGGCGGGTCGGGGCACCCACTTAACGCGGCTACTCACTTAGTCTGGAGTTCTGTGTGAGTTAGAGCAATCCTCATTGTTTTTTTATTTAAATAGTTATTATTAAACTCAAAGAACAGTGGAACTCGCAGTACATTCTCAAACCACCGCTCTACGACAGCGCTCTGGCACGCTCGTAACCTTTTCCGCCAATTTTAACCGGTAACCGGTTTTTTGATAATTTTTGTCCAGTATATTTAGGGAAAATATTACTGGACCAACTTTATTGGAAATTGTATGCTCTTTCTACATATAGCGATAAAAATTCTGATAAGTCTTGCCGTTCAGCCAGTATTAAAGGAAACAACCAGCAATTCATCGGATTTAACTCGACCGTTCGGCATTTGGTTTGTGTATTTGTTCGTTTGTTAAGCAGTTTTTGCCAAACGCATTGACCGATTGTTGGGAAATTTGGTCCAGAGCTACCTTGTATAAAGTTCGAATTACTTATGTGCAAGGTTTTTTCCTCATTCATTTACGTTTCAAGATGTCGGCCTCTGAATTAGTCCTATATTAAAGAGTGTTCGTTGTTTCGGCTGAACAGTTTAATTGTTTTGAAATTCGGTACAAAGGTACCGTGTATAAAGCTCGAACTACTTATGTGCAATATTTTTCCCATTCACTTCCGTTTCAAGATGGCGGTCTCTGAATAATATTAAAGAGTGTTCGTTGTTTCGGTCAAAAATATTGTTTTGAAATTTGTTTCGAAGGTATAAAGCCCAAAAAACCTATGATTCCGTTTTAAGATAGCGGTCTGTGGTTTAAATCAGAGGCCGCCGTCTTAAAATACAAGTGAATGGGGAAAAACTTACACATATAGCCCATCGTTCGGGCTTTATACGAGGTACTTTCATACAAAATTTCAAAACGATCGGTCAATACGTTTGTCTAAAATTGCGTAAACTTAAACGCGTCTCGTTAAATTAGAGACCACCTCATCTCAAAACGGAAATAAATATACAAAAATGTTAGGCCTACACATATGTCATTTGGTCTTTATACAAAATATCTTCGTACCAAATTTCAAAACAATCGGTCAATGTGTTTGACTAAACCTGCGTACACTCGCCATCATTAAATCAGATGCCGCCATCTTGAAAAGGAAGTAAGTGGAAAAAAATCTTACACATACGTCGTTCGGGCTTTATGCAAGATATCTTCTTACCAAATTTCAAAACAATGGGTCAATGCGTTCGGCCAAAACTGAGTACACTCGCCATCAGTAAATCAGAGGCCGCCATTTTGAAACGGAAGTAAGTGGAAAAAAACCTTACACATTCGTTCGGGTTTTATACAAAATATCTTTGTACTGAATTTCAAGACAATCGGTCAATGCGTTTGGTCAAAACTAACAAACTCACAAACTAAATGCCGAATAGTCGAGTTAAACAGAAATTTGATCGGTCGAAAATAATTTTTTTCACTCGCTCGGTGTAATTTTTTCAAAAATTTCAACTAGTTGACGTGTTTTATTTCGAAATACCGCTTCCGCTCTTGGCGTTTGTTCTACTCCCTCACACAACCTTGAGACGTCCAAACGCCGACTTTGAGGCACGTTATTGTAGAGTCTGTCACAGAACATTTAATTGTATACAATGTCACATCTGTGTTTTAAAGATGCACAGATGTCGCATATTGACTAATTAAACGGAACTCCTCACTTGCTTTGTGCTTAACCGCGACCGCCGTTGCTATGACAACATCACAACAGGTCCCTGACCTCTCTATCAATATAAACAGTTGCACTTTGTACTGTGTTGGCGTTTATTTACACAGGATGTGCCGTAAGTAACGCACCTCTATGTTGAACATTTATCATAAAAAAGGTGAATTAACATGCAGAAATGTAAATGAAAATTTAAACTTGAGATTTTTAAACCGACGACGGCCGTTTTTACGTGTCATTACATTTTGTGTTACGGTAATAACACGAAATCTCAACTATAGGCGTAACATTTTTTCCGTACAATTGTTAGAACATGCGTATATATAGGCTACATTTTAGGTGATATTCAAACAGAAAAACTGGATTATATATATATATATATATATATATATATATATATATATATATATATATATATATATTAGAGGTTATGTCCGTGTGTCACTGGTGGCACACGACGCTAATTTGTAACAATTGCTAATGTAGGCGTAGTGCGTCACTATGCTGTTATTGATCCGTACACACATAAAGTTTCAAGTAAAAGACTCCATAACTTATGTGATTTGTTCTTTGATGATTAGTGTTATAATTGTCAATAAATAGATGTTAATATTTTTAATGTGTTTTCATTTTGGTTTACCAATAAAGGTCACAAAAATAAAGAAAAAAATCAATAGGCCAGAATATGACCTTCATTATATTTAATTATATTTAAATATAATTATATTTAACTATAACTTCATTATATTTAAAATTAAGTTTGAAAATTAAAATGGTACTTCTAACATTTCTATTGAATTTAAATTTGTTATTCTTTTAAATTTCTTATAAGATGTGCCAGGATAAATAACAAAAATACTATAGACTAAAATCTAATACGACTAAAGTTACTCTAGCATACTTTAAAATGGTCGTACAACATAATTCTAGGCTTTAAACATGGGCATCGTTATAAATAAGCCCATATCAAGTATAAATGTGAGTGCGACACTCGTGGCACACGCCGCATATTTTGAAGAGAGATGTCACTTGCGACACATCTCACCGGTAGGCAGTTGCAGCGTGCGTAATTGTGACGGACGTCGTCGTGAACGTGTTAAGACAATAAATTTGAATTTTCAAAAACGTGTAAAGTAAAAACTGTGGTTCTTTAACGTTCTGAATGACCACCATTTTAAAATTTATTTAGCCGCATTGTTAACGTGACTTCCCCTTCTGCCGAGATCAATTTTGTAGTCAGTTTGATCAGTGATTCGTTTACACCACATACAGCTGCTTATCAGATATATTATTTCTCGAGTCAACATCCCTTTTCCTCAGCACATACTACTTGTACAGGCATAAATGAGGGATCTTTCGAAAGATTTTTTAACCGGCTTCTGACATTGCAAAACGTTTTGCGCTGAAACTTACTGTTTGTGGAAACTTTTAACATAAAATACACTTTTAACTGTCATAGGCAAAACGGCATCATGGATGCGCAGCTCGCATGCGCATGCGCGGCATCACAAATCAGACAATATTTTGTATCTTTTACGAAGCTAACTTATTACTAACTATATAACTATTAATCACGAATAGACAATCCCATTACAAATGCCACTTTTTTTCATATCGTGCTTAAAACAATTTCAATATTTACTTAAAAGTCATTAAACTTATAGGTTATGTGGCCCTACTGACAGCCCGTCGTACAAGCTGGGGCAAGCATTTCGAATACCAAACACATTATTAGACACTGTTTTTACACAAATATATTTTTGATTTCTCCTTCCATTGTGCATTTAACTATTGTTAATCGATCGCTTTTCGATTTCTTTTGTAAACATGTTTTCCCTTTCCTTCCAGTTACTGCCCCAACGATTACTCTTATTCAAAAGGCTGTGTTTACTTAAAAACTTCCATAGTGCGAAATTTTGTATGGCCCCCTGGTATAGATTATTAGAGAATTTTCTTTGGAAAATGAGATGGTGGAGCGGGCATCATAGTAAAACCCATACCCGGGTTGAAAATGCCTATCCTGACATTTAGGAGGAACACTTTTTAGGAGTCGTTAAAATGTAAATAGACCTATATTTATTATTTGTGTGTGCGTGCGTGCGTATGTATCTTTTATGCCTATTTGATTCGAACTTGACAGAAAAATTGATTTTTGACAGAAAAATAGCTTGAAAAAGTTAGTTACTCTACAAAATTCGTTTAACAGTTTCAAAATGGCGGACATGCCAAATTTTTTAAATCGTAACTTCTTACTTAACTCTTCTGAAAAGCTGATTTCACGGTCGCAATCAGTCAGGGTTCATTTTCGTATTTTCAATATAACTAGATTTGAAAAAAAATTAATACTATCTTATGTATATTTCACCGCTGATTATGATGTCGAAATCAGATTTTCAAAAAAGTTTAAGTGTAGAAAATTGTTATAAAATTTAGCTTTCATCACATCAGCTACGATTATTAACAGTAAATAGGTAAAAAAAGAAAAAACTAAACCTGAACAGAATGATGTTTACAACCGTCTGAAAAAATTCGATAAGAGGCAATAAAATCCCAAATTAAGTAAAGTTGCCGGCAGTGGTTGACTAGCTCACGGTCAGCACGCAGTTTACGGGCGAATAAAAACTTGTCCGGTTCTTGTCAACACGATAAATTCTTGTTTGAAAAAATTTAATGGCTTTTTAAAGGGCGAACATTTGTGCAGCCTATACACAACACAACTTACCGTGTGTGTGTGTGTGTGTGTGTGTGTGTTTTTTGTGTTTGCGAGTGAGTGTGTGTGTGTGTGTGTGTGTGTGTGTGTGTGTGTGTGTGTGTGTGTCTGCGAGTGTGTGTGTGTGTGTTTTAATGGCGACTCTTTAGGTTATTCAGAAACATTTTTAGAGCTTTGTCTTTCTCAAGTTCAAATTAGTACTGACACACTTAGGCCAATTGTTAGTAGTTTTTAAGGATTTGGTGGTAGATGTGGCTAAATTAGATTATATTTTAGAAACAATGATAATGAACCCCCAGGCACTGCGATCGACGGACGTATTGTGTAACTAAACATCTTCGGCAGATTAATGCCCTTAGTAAGTTCTAACAATCCACTGACTAGCTCATCCTGCTGGAGATCCCTAGGGTCCTGGAAACCAAAAACCCTTTGTCTCCTGCTAATAAGAGCCTCACAGTCATGAATGATATGTCCTGCAATATCCTTCCCTTTACTGCATTCCTAACATTTCTGCATTAGGATAGGTTTCTTCGAGGTAAATACCTGTATACTGTCAGACCACAGTGCCCAGAAATGAGCCCCATGATTTTCCTGAGTTGTGCTCTGCCCAAGACGTCTTCCGCCTCTCTAAATCCTCCATGAGAAACCTTATCCAAGAGGCGCTTTTTATAGGGATGCCCATGAAGGTTATCCCATCTTGCCTGGCGTTGCTTGTTAATCCACCTATAGAGAGATCCCTAAACCCGAGTCAGGTTCGACCAACTCAGATACAGATCCCAGTCCAGCCAGTCGGTCTGCCTCCTCAATACCCTCAAACTCATTATGTCCCGGAATTTAGAAGAGTAGTTACCCAAGGACAGAGCACTGAATTTTTCCCGACACTCCCTGACCAGCTTGGACCGAATCGTAGGACCCGTAAGTGCTTTGAGTGCTACCTATAGGTATAAATATGAATACGAGACTTCCAATTAAGTCATACTGTTAAATCTATGATCTGTGCACTTAAAGGTTCTTAGTTCGAGCCGCAAGGTCCTGTTGCTTCACCCTTACCGTTAACGCTGGTCAATCTAGCATAAATAAGTTAAGAAAAAAAGTAGAAAAAACAAAATTGTTTGAAAATATAAATTGGAAAAATTTCAAACCAAACCTGCGTTCATTAAGGAAATTGTTGTTTTTTTTTACTGTACATTTCTGTTATTTAAAATTCATTACACTTACTTGGGTTTTAAATCTCCAAATATGGGGAAAATTTAAGTAAAATCCACTGAACAGATTTGTAAACTTTTGGCTAATTTATTTCGGCAGTTTCTGAACCTGATATTTCAGTGATAGACTATAGCGAACCATACGTTTTTATTGCGTACTTTTTTTAAAAATCCGATTTTTAATGGTTTTCTGACCAAAAAAGGGCTTCAACTTTTTTCCCAAGTGGTTCCGAGAACAAACGTCATCAAACTCAGTCAATTAGTTTAGTCTCTTTACAGAAATGTTGAAATCCAAGTAAACACACTTTTTTTAACTATGGGAAAACAGATTGATTCACAAGATCATGATCGATTTTTTCCACAATCATCGTATTTATTTCATTGTACTTCGTATACACAAAAACAAAAATGAACCCTGACCGCCGTCAATTTCAGTTTATTTTATTTCTTTAATTGCAACTAAATAGGCTCTTTTTAATCCAAATTTTATACAGTGCTTTCAGTCATGATTTTATATGTCATAGGGCTATGTCTTGAGGAAAATTAGCCAAGCCGCTTTTAAAAAATAGGTTTTTCTTGAATTTTCATCGTTTCTGATTTTTCGGGTTTTCACCGATAGCTTCCAACCTGTAATTTTTAAGAAAATAACCATGGATATGTATTTAATATTGCGGATTTTCGAGAAAGTTAATGCGGCTTTCCGTAACATTTATTTTTAAAAGTGCGGGAATCAGTGTCGATTCTTAAGAGAAAGAATGAGGCAGCGTGTGAAATAGAACAAGACAGTCTATTGACCTCCTAGCAGAGTGTTGACAGCGCTGTCTATGAATAATAACAAATTAGTTTAACTCTCAGTCAAATAATGCGTAGAAAGTTATTTTCATCTTCGACAACGTTTTTGGTAAACATGTAAATAATGCACCCAGGGTCTTCTGTATTTGCCCCTGGTAAGAGCTGCCAGCCGTTTCGTGATTTTACACGAATTACGACATTTTCTTGCACGGAGGTTGGCAACACTGCGACTGTTCAACCGTATAAACAGTAATAAATTAATTTAGCCGTTTGTGAGAGCGGATGTTCCCATGAACTGTAACCGGGAAGTACGCAGTGTGGCCAACCGAGCAAAACAAAAATATGCAATACAATCTGAGATTATTGGTAAATTTCCTTAGTTTGGGAAAAATTGTTCATACGTAAAATGAATTCAGCTGTAGGCTATATATATTGGCTCATTTCAGAATATGAATGCTCTACCTGCCACATCCGTACCATTGGTTTCCAAAAGATATCTTCGCCTGTCTCTGACCTCTGGAGCAGCCACCGACTTGGGGTTTATCTTTTCTATTTGCCTTCCTACTATAAACTCTCGTATTTCGAACACTGATTTTAAGTTATATAGGCCTATAATTAAAATCAGTAGATTTTTTCCTAATTTTAATAGCGTGAAAATAGTATTTTCGTGTAAATAGCAACAGAGAAAGTTTGTGCAGTGTATTTGAATCATTCATGTCTATACAGGTGATGTGCACGAAACAATGGAGATCGTATCTTAATATTCATAAAAACCCTGGTTCCTAAAATACCGATCAGCTCTTATCACTACATTCGCGTACTATTCTCGTCTCAATATCACATACCACAGATAAGCATTTCATTTTCTTTTTGGATAGTATATCCGAGATTCTAACCTCTTGATTCACTTGTACACATCCCTACCAAGCCCAGCATTCTTGTAAAAGGCTGTACTCTTACGCCGTATCTAGAGCAGAATGCTGCATCCAGGAAAGCTACCGGAAACAGTTGATGACAGTTATTCTAACTTAATACAATAGTCAATCAAAAGTACAGTTTTAATATGTAAGCAAGAGATTATGCAGAGCTTGAATTAATATTTCGAAAAACTATTGGAATCTACATCCTGGTGTTTTTGAAACACCATCTGGGATGCACTGAGAAAAAGGTCTT
Organism: Callitettix versicolor; assembly: GCA_022606455.1. Lineage (NCBI taxonomy): Eukaryota > Metazoa > Arthropoda > Insecta > Hemiptera > Cercopidae > Callitettix > Callitettix versicolor. The sequence continues at coordinate 34,836,565 of CM040186.1, forward strand.
CTGTAAGAACGTTTTCGCTTAAGAAGGCAAAAATATTTTAATCTAGCTAAATCAAAATCGCTATCACGAATCTTCAGACTGTACGAAGAAGAATAGTTCATGACAGAAAACCTATAGCGGTAGTTAGTCATCGAAGATTTTATAGTCAATATGGTTATGTAGAATTAGAGGCGAGATTTAATTGAGAGTATGTTGTGATCTTCACTTAGTGTAATGTTTAACGGTTCAGTGATATGTAAAGAAGAATCATGAACGTGCTCTTTGCGTGTGATAAAAAAAACCTAACCTAACTAGATAGCTAAATTATAAAAGAAATTCAGATTCTACGCTGAAAATTTGATAAAAAAATCTAACCTGATTTTTTGGGTTTTTTTTGTAAATCTACAAGATGTTTTTTTATAAATCATGGAAGTAGTTCGATAGAACACTTTACATTATAAGAGCTACTATACAATTATTCGTGAGCAATCAGGTACGTACCATCTTGCGTTTATTTTTTAAACGTGACACGAGGAAAATAAACAGCTCCAGCTCTCGTCGAAGTAAAAAAAAATTACAATATTAGCGGATTTCCATTGGAAAATGAACTATTGGAGTAATTATCGTAGTAAGACCTAAACCAGATGGCTTTGCAACACTTTTTTAGAGGTTATAATTTTTTTGTACAATATAGACATGTGCCCTGCGTTTTTCCTGATCTGATTCAAACTTGCCACAAAAAGCGATTTTAAACAATCAAAAAATTTAGTTACCCAGAAAAATTTGTTAAACAGTTTCAAAAACATTGTTTTGAATTTTCAAATTCCATTATAAATAGATTTCCATTATAAATCTATAATTTCGTAACTTATAGATTATGTAGCTTTACTGACAGTCCCCTATTTCTGCCCGTCGTACAAGCCGGGACAAGCATTTCGAATACCGAACACATGTTTTGGACACTGTTTTTACACAAATATATTTGTGCATTCTCCTTCCATCGTGCGTTTATCTATTGTTAATACGGATATCATAAAATAAGAAGTACAGTTAAAATGTCAAAATATAGTTAGAGATTTTCAAGCAGCCTTTTTAATTGATTAAACTATTGACAGTTGCCTATTAAAATTGCGTTTGCTATCACTAAAAACACGTCCCAGGGACAAACACTTCAAAGAGCAGGATTGTATTTACCAAATGCCGTTTTTACTCACGGACAAATGTATGTAGCCTTTTCAAGGATAACTAAATCAACTAACATGTTTGTATCCATTAAAGAAAATTAAATACTTATTCAAAAGGCTGTGTTTATTTAAAACTTGCGTAGTGCGAAATTTCGCACGGGCACCCTGGTACCAATTATATTACAATTTCTTTGGAACACCATGTTTTCCTCGATTTGTTTTGTTTGAAAAACGTAATAGCTTATTTTCCATTATAAATACTTGATTAGGTTTACGGTAACGTAATTAGTTCTGTATTAGCCACACGGCCGCCGCTACAGTTAAACGTTATGTTACGGTAAAGAAAAGCATTGGACCTGTTACAGAACCTTGTGGCAGCCTGCACGTTGCGCAAGCGCAGTACAAGGCTTTCACCGCGCCTGCGCACCACACACGTAATATTCGCGGTCTCTGATAGGTTACCTGGGTTTGGTATTTCCGATTTATCTGCTGAGTGAATTGTGTGAAAAAATATCACGCGAATCAATTTTTTCACTTTAGAAAGTGCAGACGAAAACATTTGTTACACGTTTGTTTGTGGTTTTATACGTGATTTTAAAGAGCCAGACCATTGAATGAAATCAAATTTTAACGAAATTTTTAAAGTGAAATAAATTTGAATTACTATAAAGGGTGATGAATTATTTGACCTTGAGATAGTTTGAAACAACATGTACAGTTATTATTTGCTCCATCGCGTGATACTTAAATTCAAGGAAGCGAATTATTTCACTATTTGCAGTAGCATTGTTTGATGTATCATTAAGTAAGTCCAAGTTTGTTCAAGATTAGTGAAGAATTTCCGTTAGAAAAATAGTTATTGAAGCTGTCATCATTGTAAAACCCAGATCCTGACCTCTACATTACTTATTGAGGGATCATTAAAACGTGCGCGCGCGCGTGTGTGTAGCCCCCTCACGTTCACAACTTTGGTCCGATCTGATTCAAATTTGGCACAAAAAACCGATTTTTAATAGCTTCGACGAGTTTGTTAATCAGCAAAAATCGTTCAGCAGTTTCAAAATGACAATAATGGTGATCATAATTTTATGAAGTTTAAGATGATAAAAAATACTGTTGGAAATTTGCTTCTATCACATCAAATAGACAGCTGCTTACCGAAATTATTACTCAATTTCGAAGCTTCGATTATGTTTACACAACTGTACAGCGTTAAAGTTCATCTTTCACCGTTCTTACTTTAGCCAATTAAAGTCATCACGAACAAATTGTGTTACGATCATTGTAGCATATGTTCCACTACTTCCGGTATTAGACGAACCGGATATGGAACAAGGTTAATCGAAAGTCGAATTTAAAGATCGCTTCAGTGATTTTATAATAAGTAGCTGTTGCGTCAACGAACGATCAAGGCTGTCCTGGTTTTTAGAAAACTAAGTCGATTATGATGCAGTGTTGCCAAATTCCAAGACGCGCAAGATTGCTACTCATATCGCAAACTACGCAAAATTAAAACAATTTTATTATAAGTGGTATTGTTTTACTTATCAACAAAGCACTTGCATGTTTCGTGCGGACATCTGTCTGTCGGTGCTTCGTAATTTTGACAGTCCTAGCTCGAACGTTGAGTGATAATGAAGTGGTTATTATAGTCTGGACCGAAGAAGAATGGAGGAAGACCGTTGGCATTTCATTTTAGCACGTTTTGTAATTTTCCCATCAGGTACCGCACAGGAATATCATATCATATTAGCTAAAATAAAAGCTTACTGTCATAAATATGTTTTAAAATTTATATTTTATTTTAACGACACAGATATCACAATATATTACTCCGGTCTTTACTGTAATATGCAACTTTGAGAGGTAATAACTTCCATTATTTTCGAACAATAAAACAATACCGTTCCATCTATGTTATTAGCTCACTTTCACTGAAAAATGAGCTATTTGAGCGAGCTATCATGGTAAGACCCTTACCCGGAACTTCGTAATGAGCGCCGATCCTGACTTCTAAATTATTTTTTAATTATGTTTATGTGTGTGTGTGTGTGTGTGTGTGTGTGTGTGTGTGTGTGTGTGTGTGTGTGTGTGTATTAGCACTGTCAGGTCCGATCTGATTCAAACTCGACACAAAAATCGATTATGATACCAGCTTAAAGTTCGTTACTTAGCAAAATTTGTTCAACAGTTTTAAAATGGCGGCTATTTCAAAACTTCCATAACTTTTCATTATTAAACAGTCGCGATCAGTATTAAAACCTGTATAAATTAGCATTTAAAATTTTCGAATTCCTTTAAGGATACGAAAATTAACCTGACTGCGATTGGAAAAAGCTTCTTAAGTGGCAATTTTGGTACTTCCCAGACCCAGGACTTTCAAATTAATGCCGATCTTGACTTCTAGATCACATTTTGAGGATAGTATCTATATATAATATGTATAGGGAGGAGACAGCTGATGTTTTTAGCGATCCCACCGTATCTCTGGCTCATACTACTCTCATTCATCTACTCAGCCTGACTAACTCTAAAGTGTAAAGCGACCAGTGCTGACGGAGTGTGCCTAATGGTGTATCAAAAGGAGCGCTGGCATACCTGGCAACCTTCCAGTATGGCTTAACCTTACCCATGCATGCGGTGCTCTATATGGGCGGATATAATTTCTCTAGCTATATGTTTCCTTGAGAAGGTAGGTAGAATGAGCGGGAAATTACCGCACAAAAAAGCTGGCCAAATGGGTAGAAATAAAGGCAATTAGCAGACTAAACATCTGCAAGCACTTAAATAACGAACAGGGATGTCTGGTACCAATTAGAAGGGGGGGAGTTGCCCTCCTTAAATCCTCTCCAAATCGTAGACTTTATGAAGAGACAGGCGCCGGAACTGAGCATCCGAGGAATAGAAATGAGAACAATAGATCTACAAGGTCGAAGTGTAATAGTAACCCTAGAAAGTATAAGAAATATTTTACACACACACACACACACACACACACACACACACACACACACACACACACACACACACACACACACACACACACACACACACACACACACATATATATATATATATATATATATATATATATATTTTTTTTTTTGAGTTTTACGTCCGACTATTGTGCACACTTGGGCTAATGCAGACGGTGGGGATGATTTATAGCGTATGAAAATGCCAAGCCCTCGCCGGGAATCGAACCCGGGTCCTCGGGGTGAAAGCCTAGTACGCTATCCACTAGACCACCGAGGCGGCTACACACACACACATATATATATATATATATATATATATATATATATATATATATATATATATATATATATATGTATTATGTATCTGTGTTCGCAATTTCGATCCAATTTTGTTTCAAAAAATTTGGCACAAAAATCGATTTCAGGAACATCTGTCCAGCAGTTTCAAAATGATGGTCATTCCAAAGATATTTTTTTAAATAAAGTTTTACAAGTTATTGAAAATCTGACTTAACCATTATAATCAGTGATAAAATGGACATATTCAAATTCATTGAAAACACGAAAATGAAACGAGGTTCAAGGCTTATTTTCATAATTTTAGTGTAATTTAAAAATTTTAAAGTGCCAATTTATACAGATATTAACGCGGATTACGATGGTGAAATCAGATATTGAAGAAAATAACATAGAAATATTTTAATATTGTTACTTTGGGGAAATTCGCTTCCATCACGTCAGTGAGATATGCGTTCCGCGATTGTTCTAATAGAATTCATGAAAAGTGGTTAAAACTGACTTTGAAATTTTATATCACAGCAATACGTCCTCTTTAAAGAATAGCGAAATGTAGAAAATATGACCATTTGAGTGACATTGACGAAATTGGAATAATTTACTTTTTGGAAACACTTAAGAACATGTTTAATGATATTAATATTTTCAAGTAGACACACACATTAGGCTATGTTAAAAGAAAAGCAGTAAAACTTTTGATCAGCTGTTCAACTCACGAAGAATTCAGCTGTCCCTGTCGGCTTCCTCCAGAAGCTCCACTTTTTTATTGTTTAGCACCTTAGGTCCTCAACCGTTTTGTCAATCTGATATTTTAAAAGGCCGCTTGCTATTGTATTATCGGTTCGGCTAAGATAAACTGGTAGTTCAAAGAACAATAGACCTCGCAGTATATTCTTAATTAATATACGAGGTGTGTTCAGAAAGTAACGAGAATTTTGAAATTTCGCGGGCTTGGAGAGTCCGATTGTCAAACATTTTTTTTATTATGTTGGTATACATGCTTTTGAAGTATGATAAAACTTTCAGCTGTTTTCATTGTTGACTTTGTCTGTGACAGCCACTAAGGTTAGATGTGTTTTTGTGAGCTCGACGATTTTCGTTTGTTAAAAGAAATGGATCAAAGAATTTGTATGAAATTTTGGGTGGAATAAAGTGTAACACTGGCATATGGTGAGTCTGCTATGAGTAAAGCAAGAGTTTACGAGTGGTATAAGTGTTTCCAAGAAGGCGTGAAGACGTTAAAGATTACGAACGCCTTGGACGCTCTGGACGCCCCAGCACATCAACAACCGATGAAACGTGAAAAAAAGTGAAAGAGATGGTTATGAACAATCGCCGAATCACAATTAGAGAGGTCGCTGATGATGTTAGCATATCGATTGATCATGTCATGACATCGTTTCCGATGTTTCACGAGAAAAACGTTGTTTTTCTCCGTGAAGCGGTCAAAATTATGATAGGTCTTGCCGTTCAGCCAGTGTTACAGGAAATAACCAGTAAATACATTTTAAACGTTAAATAAAAGACCGCCATCTTGAAACGGAAATGAATGGAAAAACAACTTACACGAACGTCTTTTGGACATTTTGCAAGGTAACTTCGTATCAAGTTTCAAAGCAATCGGTCAATGCGTTTTGCCAAAACTGCGTAACAAACAAACACACTAAGATAATGAACTGAAACGTCGAGTTGAAAAAGAGGTCTCGCTTCGCTCGATTAACAACTGATTGTACACAGCTTGATATTTAAAAATATTTACTTTTGTAAAAAAAAAATATTGCTAAAATAATTACGTGTTTATATTTCTACGTTTATATTTCTACGTGTTCTATATTACGTGTTTATATAATTACGTTCGGTCAATTGGACGCTTGGATCAGAAGGGTTAAACCAACAATGCAGAATTTCATTGCTTTACGGCTTACCGTTTATACTTTAAAGAAACGTTAAGGACAGACAAACGGATCCTAAAAATGACCGCAAATTCAGAAACAATCGCCACCGGTAATGACAGTGAAGCAGGAAAGACACGACTCCGCGGCTAAAAATAACAGCGACTTGAATCGAGGCGTGTTATGTTGGCTGCAATTATAAGGCTTAGATTGGAGCTCTGCGGTAGCCCGTTCCCACGCCGAGCCGTTCAAGGAGAGCTGCTCGCTTAGTGCTGGTAGCTGCACAAACTTTCTAGTTTTATTGCTGCCACGTTCAATAATGGCCGGGCTTTATTTTACTTCGAGAGTATTGCGTATTTGTGAAAAAACGCTTTTTTGCCCAATCGCGACACGCAGTTTTCCCGAAGACGTGATGGAAACAAATTTCCAACAATAATTTTTCTCAATTCTACACTTTTTTGAAAATTTGACTTCACCATCTGCATTCAAATGTGCAGAAATTAGCATTTTAAATTTTAAAATCACGATGAAAATAGAAAAAATTAAACCAACATCAAATTGATTTTGTATTTTATGGGAAGCGTCATTATATTCCCTAACCGTACCAATAATGTATAAGAGGAAAGTTATAGCATTTAATATAAATGTACTAGAATTATAACCTATTTGAGAAGAGTGTGCGCTTGATGGTGCTGGCATCTTGCGGCAAAGTATTCAACTACAGTTAAATAGATAATAGTACTGCCTATTTTTTCAAACGTCTCTGTCTTTGCATCTAGCAGCGTTCATAGCGGCATATAGTGGAACTACTTAAACTGTAGCCGCTAGTACGGAGCACACTTTTCATAACAGTGGTTTTACTTCTAGTACGTTTATAATCAGTGGTTGTAACTATATGTTTATTCTGATCTTGTCGAAGAATTTTTCAAGATTTTGTACCCAATTATACAATGTTTATTTATTAGCCAATATTTATGCTATATTTATTACTTTTAACGAACAGATTGTAAAATTGTGTATTTAGGACATTTAATTCGGCGTCCGTATATATCTGTTCGCTTACGGAATGCGGCTGGCGAAGTTTAAAGAACAAGAATAACTGTTATTCACATAAATTCAGGGGATTAGAATCGAACTATGACCGTTGTTGGTGAATGTGCTTGCGTTAGATTGAATTGGGGAAGATAAAAATCCCCGGCCAACGACGAACAGAATATAGTCGTTCTTGGCCAGCCGTAATCCGAAAGCGAACACAATATAAATATTGACTCATCCAATTGATATTACAAGGCAAAGTAGACAGTTTAAGAGGACCTGACATCCGTACCACCGGACATCCGGACCTGGAGGAGACGTAGACGTACTTGGCTATGTAACCTGCGGCAACGGCGCTGATTCACTTTAGTGGGACTTTTTAGAAGTGCGTTTAACAAAGTTAAATACAAGTCGCTAACGTCCGATACGGATAAGGCACAGAAGAAGAAGAAGAAGAAGAGGATTAATGGTACGATGTAAACGGTAGCCAATGTTGTTGAAAGAACGTATGACTGAAGTCACTCTTTCTATGACTGACCGTCGCTTACCGCCCACTCATTTCTTCGTAGAAGTCTTAATCCATCAACTTTAAAACTGTATACAAGTTGAATGAATGAATTAATGAATACATTTGCAGAATTACTGTTGCACTGCGGCCTTTGTAGATATATTGTGCCCACTTTCTGTATTCCTGTGACTTCCCAGTTCTTTATTAAGGTGCCTTCAGATGCTTGCTCTGCTAATTCCCTTTCAATATGTCTTCCTGTTGACCCTCATTACGGAGCTTCTGCTCCGTTTGACCAACTTACTTTATTGTGCGGTGATCACGCACATTCTGTTTTATATTCTTACTTGGGAACGTCCACAAGTAGATAAGGAAATGAGGTCCACCCATACAGAGTACTTATGCATGCGTAAGGCTAAGGTACACTAGGAGGTCGCCAAGTCTCTCAGGGCTTCGTATGATAACAAAGCCAAGCTACTTAAGAGCAGTGACTGTTCGTGTTGAGGAAATGAGTGGGAGTAGTATGAGCTTGAGGTACGGTTGACTGCTTACTTCAGCTGCCTTCGCCGGATTGTTTACAAGTTACCATGAACATACCCGATTGTAAAAAAATAATCTTATTTTTTTTAAAGAGTTACACTGTAGTACTTCTAATGTTCGAAAAAACTTTTCTGAACTCCCTGTATAGATACTTAAACCAAGCAGTTGGGTTTTCGTTAATTAATAGCAACATAAACATTTGCAAAGCACACTGTGTACAAATACAAAAGGAAACCCATTTGCCTGGAAATGAAAAGAAACTAATTTGTTATAAACAGAATACGTAAATATCAAAATAGTCAACTTAATTTGCTAAAATTTTAGTAATACTTCCGTTTGGTATCCCTCTGAAGATGATAGTTATGTTGCCGAAATGTACATAAGTAAGTTGACTAGTTTGATATTTTTTCTGTTTATATCAGATTAGTTTATTTTCATTTTGTGGAAAAAGGGTGTTTCCATTTTTAATTTAATAAACTACATGGGAATTACTCTTGGAGTAATATATAATCTTTTTAATGAATAAATAATAATTACTTATTAATAATGTTTTTAGTATGATTACTGTATAAACGCAAGATGATGAATCAATGTTTTGAATTAACCTTTTCTGTTTAAACATTTAAAAAATAAATACACAAAATTATCAAATAAAAAAACCCAAATTGTGCACAAAATTAAGATTTTTCTCCTTTTTCACTTGTTTTGTATTTGATCCGGCACGCCCTCTGCCGGATCCGTCAATGAAGCTATCAGAATATGACCTCAACGTTGTACCCTAGGTCAACCCGAATTTTGCTCAGATAACCCGGCACTCTGTGACGCACAGATCCGTACAAGTGGGGCTTTGTCGGTGCCAGGCAATCTGTGAGCTGATATATTACTATCTGGGACAGAGAGGTCAGAAACATTTGGATAAGTCGGCTGTAAACATAGCTTACAGTGTTGCCGGACTGTGCCGCTAGCTTTTACTACTTAATTTAATTCTGAATCACTCGATAGCTGTAGAAAAAACAACGGTGATTATGGTTTATTTGCTATTTGTAATTATTTACTTCAGAAATGTAAAACTTTATTTGTTTCAAGTTGAGGCACTTACTGTAGTGATCTTTACTTACGACAGAAATCGCAGGAAAATTTATAAGCCGATTTTGAGAAACTAACCTTTCCCTTGTGGTTTTTGTTGGCAATCACCAGGGTCTGGATCTGTAATTGTTTAAGAATCCAAATATTTAAATATAATATTTAACAAAAAAGGTGGAATATTCATTAAAAAAGCAATATATTTACTAATGGAACATTTATTAAAAAGGCAATACATTTACTAGTGAAATATTTATTAAAAACCCAATATATTTACTAGTGAAATATTAATTAAAAGTGCAATATATTTACAAACATTTTCTTAATTCACAAAACCTCACAATTGATACGATGTACAATAAACAAAGTTTATATTAAAATCATTTTGTTGACACTGCTTATAAATGTTTTTTTTTTAATCGGAAGTAACACGTTTTCGATTATCTCGAAACAAAGCTTTATATTGCGAAAAGCTTCTTCATAACATGAAGTAATTGGAGAATATTTGAAGTCCAAAGAATCTGAAGAGCATAAAGCGTCAAAATCTTCATTTTCTTCTTCCTTTTCTTTCTTAAGGATACAAAGAAATTTGTTTATGATCTGTAGTAATATTTAATACCTTGGATTTTTGTTTAGAACCTCGACATGATTTAAGCTCCACGCAGCATGATAGTGTTAGCTCCAAAGTACTTGTGAGAACAGTATGTTTCCCACGTTTTAAATTATCGTTGCGATTTTTCTAAATTAGGAGTTACATAGGCGAGATAATTTTTTATTGTTTTTTAATTACAGTTCCGAAGGAATTACTCACTTCCGTTTATATATGACATCTGTAGGCCTAAAGTTCAGTTATAACATCGATTCATTGGAAAATTGCATTTCCATTTACATTCTTGTCTTCTTCGTTCATTATTTAGGAAGAATCAGAAAATATTTAGGTATTTATTTCATATAAAAATCGCGAAATATTCATTTAAATAAAGATCTGGAGCTCTAGTTTTCACTGTTTATTTTCTATAAAATAGCGTAAAAACTGTCTTCCTCCAAAATATCTGGTACGTCAATAATTTAAAAAAAAATCTGTTCATTAAATTTTGCTGTAAATTTGGTCACGTAATCCACACAAATCAGTGAAACAAAGTTTGTGTGAAAAGAAGACATACGTTTCGAAATTAAATTTATAAAATGAAACCAACCTAACAACAGATAGGTTTTATTTATACTTTTTATATTACAACAGCGAAAGTTATTTATTTTTAAATTAACTACGCCGAATTTAGCTTTAAATATTCAAATATTTTTAAAACTTAAGCACAGTCTGATCAACCGATTATGAAAAATTGGGTTGATTTACAGAATTTTGTTGTTGGTTAACTTGTGAATCGGCTCCTCCGTGCAATTAATTAAATGTTTGGTTTCGAGTTATTTGTTTTATGTAACAGTACAGAAAATGAAAGCGATAAATAACTGAGCGTGTACCAACCATTGATGGTATTTACTCATGGCTATATTTCAACAAATTAATATACTACCTTTGGTAATTATAGAGATTCAGTCCCAGAAGATGATATCAGTACAAAGGGTCGACGTCTCCAAAGTGTAAATAGCTGCAAATATCTTGAAATAGTCAATGATTCAAAATATTAAGTGGAATGTTCATGTAACAAGATTGTCAGTAAAACTAAATACTTAGTGTATGTTTTTTATATACTCAAGAACATATTGTCAAACAATCAGTTATTGTAGATTTACTATGGGCTTTTTATAGCACTGCGGTGTATGGCTTAATTGGACTGGGATGCATCACTGGATGCACAAGATAGACTTAAACAAATTTTAAAAATTATTGGCATTCAAGAACAGGATCCTGATAGATCATTAAATATTAGACAAGTATTTGACTTGAAATCTATAGTGTATCAATACAGTGACTTAAAAGAAGAATTTGTGCAGAATCCTCGCAACCCTACACGCTACAAAAGTGTCAGATTGCCGAAACAATCATTAACAACTGGTCAAAGATGTTTTACATGTTACGCCAAGAAATATTATAAATAAAAATGCTTTTGTGTTAAAATATCTGTTAAATTTAAATTTTGTAATAATAGTACTGAGAGATACAATTTATAAAAGTATTTACATATAAGTAAGGAATTAATTTTAAGGACCAACCTATATACGGGCATTTATGCCTCCTTTAGGTCCTTCACATTTTGTATTATATTGTATAATTTTTGAAAAAAATTTTGAAATAAATAAATAACTTTATAGCACACCCTGTATATCAGTACGAAATGATTAAAACCGATAAGAATAATTACAAAACAACTTGTGATCGATTCTGTCATTGAATTGAGAACCACGCGTGTCCTGTCCTTAAACGTGTAAATAGTGCTACGTGCTTGTATCCTGTGTTTACAGGTATTAAAGACTTGTTAAACGGCGCCGGTCACGGACTTAAGATGCGCGCGCACGTCACGGGAAACAACACAGTTCCGTTTGCGATATCCGGTAATTTAAATGAGGTAATTTACCTCGCGTGTGGAAGAAACCCGGAACCTTCCCATGCTTACGGTAACCTCCGCAGGAAGATCTCAAGGTTAGCCCGAGTCCGATGTATTTTTCGACGCCAATTCGTCCGTTTCCGTGTATTTTCGCTCACGAAACCGGTTCCACTTTTGCTACGCTTAATTGTCACCAGCAAACGTCTAATGTTGGACTTTGCGGGACGCGTGATTCGAGGAACTTGTATATATTGATATAGCGCGTCGCAAGTATTATATTAAATTAGTTATAATTAAAAATTACTGTTTCCGCCCGGGATTGGGACCTTGCGCGTGACAGGCGGACGCGATAACGACTACACTACGGAAAATACGAAAAAGTTTTTATATTAATTCGTAAAGATCAGCTGATTTCATTGAACAGCTGATATGCTATAATACGTTTCAGGTTATGTTGTTAAAAACTAGCTATATTATTTTGTCATGTTTTCGAATAAATTGTCATAAATAAAATTTTTAAAAAAAGAGAAAACATGATACATGATTTGGTTAAATAACAGATTTTTTTGGTTAACATCCGTACTTTATTATGCCAGTTGGACTAATGAGGACAAGTAATCGATATTAATGGAAAGCGTAAAGTTTACGGCAGTAACTGCAAGTCTCGAACTCACGACCTTGAGGTGTGCAGTTCAGAGACGCAACAGTAGTATCTTCAACGCTACGACAACCATCGAGCTCGAATGAGATAGCCGTCTTTGGTAATGTTGATATAAAATATATATATATATATATATATATATATATATGATTCACTGATGTGATAGAAGCAAATTTTTAAAAAGTAACCAAGATAACTTTCATTGAAAATCTAATTTCACGATCGTTATCACCTTTAAAACCTGTGTAAATTAGTACAGTGCTTGAAATTGTATATAAAATACGCAAATAAACCCGACCCTCGTCAAATTTATTTTCGTGGTTTTAATGGTTTTTTAAATACAACACTCAGACTAGTACGATTGTGAAATCGGATTTTCAAAAACGTGAAAGATAAAATAGTTATGACTTTTTTTAAGGATTTGGAATGGCCACCATTTTGAAACGGTTGAATGGATTTTGCAAACAAAAATTGTGAAGTTTAGAGTGAACACATTCTCTGTCTGTCTCTCTCTCTCTCTCTCTCTCTCTCTCTCTGTATCTCTCTCTCTCTCTCTCTCTCTCTGTATGTATGTATATATATATATATATATATATATATATATATATATATATATATATATATATAAAGTGTCCTAAAGGCCAGGATTTGCACTTATTTTAGGCTCTCGGATCTCTATTATATGGTGATGACAACTCCAATTGCTTATTTTTCAATGATGATTTTGAAATTTTCGATTTTGATATTTGGGTAGATATGAGATTGTGTACATCTACTTTCAGTGTTCCAATGTACAAAAAAAAATTCCCTTGATGTGCGCGTGCGTGCGCAAAACTACAAACAAAACAAATTGGGATACGAACACACAACGTTTTTTTAATTATACATTTTTTGGGGAAAATTTTCAATTAGGGTTTTTAAAAATTGTAATAAAAAAGTTTTCACTATAAAAACGCGTAAAGGGCAAGATAAGAGGGATCATTTGATTAAAAGGCTCGTTGCGATATTTCATAATTACAAGTTGGCAACACTGTGTGTTTGAACCAGTTTTGAGAAATCTTTTAATCGTAGATAAACCGCAGTTATGATTTCTTGTCAGCGTTAGACTTTGCTCTGTAAATATTTTAAAACAAACACCGCTTATCTGAGTTTTGATAAGAAAGTTTAGTTTTTGATAATATCCACAGTTACGAGTATTTATTAATTAGTGTAATTGAATACTTCAACAAAGCAATAAAACCTCATCATTTGGCTAAGCAGGCATATTTATAGCAACTATACAATTAGTATTACGTCTTTAGTTGAACTAGTAGTGGAAACGAATGTTAAACTAAAGTCAATTTTGTGCAAATTAAATAAAAAATTACACAAACTTTTTCGCATTAAAGAACAAATAGGAAAAAAACAAAACAAACCTGACGGTGTTTTTTTATTGACAAATTAAAGGTTAATGTTTTTCATTTCAAATTAGCTACAATGATCTGGGTTAGAAAGCATAATACATGACTACAACTTGATTTAAATCTGATGAAATGATGTGGAAGAATCACGGCAATTTATCGTTCTTTTTTTGCTAAATAGTTCCTGAATCGGTTTTGTAGGACAATAGAAAAAAGTACGTTTTAAATTTGTACTTATTGATTACGTTTAAGAAAAATTTGAACTAAATTCTTAAAACTGGTTGTGAAAAAATCTGATTTTTTAGCTATTTTTACAAAAAAAGCTTAGAAAAACCATGCGCGCGCTTCCGAAAACACACTGCTGGACAGACAGACATCCAAGCATATTCAATTTTTACTCTGTGTATCAGAAAAGATAAAGTGTTATCAAAATCTGTATTCAGAATAAAAAACATAAACTCTCCCACAGTATAATCCGTGTTTTTTTGCTAATAAAAAGCTACCACCACTACAGCAACCTGAATGGTTGGCTATAATCCGGAAGACATAACCCTAACGTACAAGGACGGATTAAAGGGGAGGCGAGGGGCGACCGCTCTTCCCGAGACAAAAGAAATAAAATAAAAAATGTGAAATATCCAATTAACTTCCTTAAAGTGGAAGTATCGCAGCTTCGAGGCAAAGAGTCAAAGAGACATCTAAGGCCTCTAAGGGTTTCGAAACCCGTCACATTATCCTGACTTGAACTTTGTATGTACGTGCAGTTCTGTCAGTATGTACATATGTACGTTTGTGCACTTTGAAATGCTTGTACTGTGGGTGAGAACGGGGTTAATCAGTTAGATATTTTATGTTGATTCTCTCTTCTCTTCCTGCGTTAACTGCAACAACAGTATCTTTGTCGTCTCTAAAAATGATCGAAACTTGGTTGAGAAACTGTTGTGGCGCCTAACTGGACTTGCTCAGGCTAATGAGAACAAGGGATCAGCATTCACAGTAAGGGTAAAGCAACTGGAATAACTGCAGCTATATATAAAAAATTGTAAATAGGCATATTGAGAAGAGGGGAAGTTTTGTAAATGGAGCCAGTTTTACAAAAATTTTAAACATTATGAATCTAAGAAAATTGAGAGATTTTTGTTTCAATTAGAGTAAATTTTTACACTTATTTTATATGCGTTTCTCATATAACAAGTCTCAAAACAGCTTAATATTGCTGATTTTTGAAGGTATTCTTTCAAAACTTGTCATCCCCTAGACAGTTCTATTTTTAATTGAATCTTTCAACCAACCGTCCGTCCACAAAACTGCATTAACCCGTCAGTGCTAATGTAAAGTCAGAACTCAGTACCATCTTGTAAACTCCAAGTACTGTAATTGCAAAGGTGTGGTAATGGCCGACGCTTAGCTGACAAGCCAAACTTCTCACTTTCCCAATCGTTGTGAAAGTTGGTGCAACTGTACACAAACAGTCTGTGTCTATGCCTGGCGGGGTGGCTTTGTCTGCCACAACATTGCTAATTACTTCAGTGTTGCCATGTGTCGGATAATTTCACAAAAGTAAAATTCTCTGCGTACGTTGGATTGCGAAACACTGTTCTCAGTACAATAATAAGTACGGTAATTTAGTACTTATGCGCAGAGTATTTTTAAATGGGGTTGCTTGTGAAAATACCCGCTTTGGGCAACGAATTTTAAAAAACCGCTGAACGCACCGGTGTCGCTGACGTGACGGAAGCGAATTTATCAAAAATAATAACATATTTTTTAATTTTTCGGGTTATATTTGCTCAAGTGCATTAGCTTTAATAGGTAGAATAGTGGTGATTTGTTGTACTGCTGCATTAAGCGCTTCTCTTGCTATGGTGCTACTGAAGAAAAAGTGAGCTAAACGGGAAAAAACGAATTTGGGTCTGACCATGGATACAAAGAAGGAGAGGTAGGGAGTGGGGGGAGGTATTGTTACTATTATAAAAAACTGCATTTGGATGATCGTGATTCAAACAGACGATTTAAAAGAATGAGTGTATTTTAAATCACTTTTTTTGTAAGCATTAGTGTGGATATTCCATAAACACTCGTCTTTTTCATATTGTATAATTAAGGTTTTTACTGCTTCAAAAGTCCGTGACAATTTCGTCATAGTTTTAAATTGTATGAAACGTAAGGAAAGGAAGGAATAATGTCACAAACAGGAAATGACAAAATTTTGTTATGTAATTATGAAGTGTTTGAAGATGAAATTAATCATGTAAATGACTCATAAATTTACAAAACATTAATTATTTACTTCAAACATTTAAGCTGTTTTGAAATTATGCTGTATTAAGGTTTAGAAATAAATTTTTTTTGTTCAATTTTTATGTTTAATATCTTTTTTCCAAAGCGCCATTTTTAAGTTACAGGATCAATTTTTGTCGCAAACTACTAAAGATATTTACGTAAAACTTTTTTCGTTTACTTCTTAATCTGCATGTTTTAAGCAGAGGATGAACAATATTCTCATTTGAAAAATACTCAAGACTTTAATTAACCAAAAAAAGCTTCGTTAATATTTAGTTTCTGAGTTAAATGTTTATAAATATGGATAATTTAGCATTGCGGAGATTGAGTCATTCCGGTCCCCTTCGTCTAGTATAATAGGCCATTACACTGTCTCGGGACGTCACAGGGATGTATCCACTTTGCCTAACCTGCGCCCTGATTTTATCCAATGTAAACTGCTTTGAATGAAAAGTGTGCTCATCAAGCAAATATAAACATTGGTGTTGCTGCCTTTGTTAATATTACAATATTATTTTGCTACTGATTTAATCTTGTAAGGTACCACAAATATTATTGGATGTTTTTACTTTTTTACTTTACTTGTCCTCTACGTAGAGGTTTACACTATAAAAAGTATGACGATCTAATAAATCGCTTTCATTTTCTTAGGCACCTAATAAAATAATCGCGCACGCAGCTGTTTCGCTGATGTGATTGAAGCGAATTTCAAAAAGTATTTTCCTTATCGAACTCTTTTTTTATTTCCGATTTCACCGCGAAATTCAGCACTGAAATCTTCGTTTATTAGTATTTTAAACATTCAAATTGTACTGAAAAATATAAAAATGAACCCTGACATCCATCAAAATAAATTTCTTAACTTCAACGAATTTTTAAAACTAAAAATGATAATTTATGCTGTTTTTAACGGTTGCTTTAGAGAAATAAAATTTTCAAAAAAAAATTCGAGACAAAAACATTACGAATTTAAAAAAATTTTAAACGGCCGCCATTTTAAAATTGTTAAACGAATATCACTGGTTAACTACCTTGTCCAGGCTATTACTAAAATCGATTTGTGTGCCAAATTTGAATCAAAACGGAACGAAATTGCGAACAAGAACGTGATATACATACATATTTAAATATATATTAAAAAAATGTCGGTTTCTCATAAAGTAATCTAGAGGTCAGGATCGGTACTTACTTCGAGGTCCCGAGTTTGGGTCTTACCATGGCTGCTCCAACAGCTCGTTTTCCCAACCGAAAGTCGCTAATTTTCATTTCTCCAATGGAAATTTGCTTGCACAAGTTTTATTACCCCCGATTTCTCCTTCCCTAACACATTTTCATTTCTCCAGCTCAACCAATTTTCAACGTCGCATTTTGTCGTTTAATGTTCTTTTTATAGGCGCTTTTTTCAACAAATAACCTACCATAAATTTAATACTGAAAAAAATATGACACTATGTTTAATTCTCACAAAATCGGTAGCTGTCAACAGTAAAACTGAAGGACTAATTTCTCAAAATCGATTCATCATATTTTTATAATACATGTAAACATTTACAGTTCAACTCAGTGTAAAAGAAGTTTAAATAAATGAAACGGTTCTATTGGGACTAAATTGGGAAAACAAAACACCCTTGGACCGACTGGGTTTATTTTTCGTTTATTTAGATTTACTCCTGAAACATAAATTTCTTATACTTTAAACTCTGTATACTGACTTAAATCAT
The DNA here is from genome assembly GCA_022606455.1 of Callitettix versicolor. Taxonomy (NCBI): domain Eukaryota; kingdom Metazoa; phylum Arthropoda; class Insecta; order Hemiptera; family Cercopidae; genus Callitettix; species Callitettix versicolor. Next base: position 34,854,627 of record CM040186.1, read on the forward strand.
AAATCTTGATATATACCCAATACTTGAGCAACACCATAAAATGATTTTTAGAATAGGTTTATTGCATTACTTTAAGAGTTATGTGTTACTGCAAATATCCCATTGATTATTGTTTGACATAGTTCCTGATAAGGCCGCTAGGTGTCGCGTGTCGTTTCTTTTCTGCTAAACACAGCAGCATAATATTATTATATCGACTAATTTGCACACATCTGCTGTTTTACTTCCTTTATAGTTTTGAAAGTTAACAGCAAAAAAGAAATTTCTTATGATAAGAAATTAAAAAGGCTACAAAGAAAGTAATCTTGTCATTTTTCCCTCAAATCTACTGTTCTTATTTACATTTAATATTTTTTAAAAAAATCCGTCATTTTAAAAAAAGTCAATGTATGAAATTAGTTATTTTCCCCCGTTAAGTTTCTATCACGTAATGAGCATGATTCAAGTTTGAATTTTATTGATCAAAACGTTTCAGGGATATAAAATATTCTGATGAAATATAAACAAACAAAAAATTAATAAAATAAAAAAAGCTCCCGAAATATTGTCGTATAGTTTTGAGTCACCCTGTATTTATACTGAAAATTATCACATTTAAAAAATACTAAAAGTAGTTTGTATGTAGTTAACGCATAATTTTCCACGTGTTGAAATATTGTGTGTGTGTGTGTGTGTGTGTGTGTGTGTGTGTGTGTGTGTGTGTGTGTATGCACGCGCGTGTGCGTGCGTGTACAGCCTGTACTCGGATTGGCCGTTAACTAAGTGCTGGACTATAATTATTAACAACATAACCTGAAACTTATTATCAGCTGTTCAATAAAATCGTAACGAATTTCAGCTCATCGTAACGAATTAGTAGGCCTATAAAACTACCGATCTTTTAATATAACTGCCAAAATTTAAAAATAGTTTATTTCATAAATTTACATCGGTCAAACTTCTTCGTACTTTCCGCAGTGTAGTTTTAGGGTTTATGTGTGCCTAACAGGCACAAGGTCAACGGTTCGATCCCGTTGAAATTTGGAAATACAGGAAATTTTAATTATAATTAATTTAATATGAAACTTGTGACGCGTAAAATATACTGTTACATATCAATATACATGATCCTTGCATCACGCGATGCGCAAAATTCATCACAACCAGCTCTAAAACATGATACATGTTAAAAAAAAAATTGTAAAAACATTGTCGAAACTAAAGAATTCTGGAATTCAGTTAATGTAAAACAAACATCCGATAAATCGTGAGTTAGGAATAAAAGGGTAATTTGTTCGCGGAATTGGTAATATAGGTCTAACGTATAAAGTAAACAGCTGATTTGTTTGTAAAGTGATAAGCGATCTGCGTGTTAGTTTAGAAAGTCATTTTCTCTTGCCGACACACACACACACACACACACACACACACACACACACACACACACACAAATTATGCGATCTTCCTATTTCATAATACAAAAAGTAAAGTGTAGTTGAAAAAAACTTTTGAAACTTATTTCAGATCATCAGCTGACTGCATTACATTTTGTTTCTAATATAGATACAGCCAGTACTGTGTAAACAAGGATACGCTAAAAATGAGAGAGAGAGAGAGAGAGAGAGAGAGAGAGAGAGAGAGAGAGAGAGAGAGTACAGGCTGTTAGCTGTTCGCTGTATATACATGACCATAGTTTTAATACGATGTAGGCCTTATAAGAAAGATTCGGTAATGAAAAAGTCAATTTCGAGACTTTTATGGATTTTACGTTTTTACTTTGATCTACTTTTCTCTAATTTCTTCGTATATTGGACAAAATATTTTAATTTCCCAAGAAAACGTATTTTAAAGGACTTTTTTACTAAAAATCTTAAAAATTCAAAATTTCTTAAAATCTCTCATTGCGATTTTGATCGAAATTCACTCAAATGTCACGGATTCGAGAGGTTTAAAAAATATAAAAATTCGACTTTTTTAGACAGGCTCTATGAAGGAACATATTCAAGTCGCTATAGTGAATTTTAAATAAAACAAATTTACGGTTCAGAAGCCAATCTAAAAAAAAAAAAACTAAACCCTGACCGCTATGTTCAAACCGGGGTTTATTTTGTTTGTCCCATTTACTTCGGAACAGTAAACAAAAATTGAATTAAACTCGTGAATTTACGTTAGATAACATTTTGAACCCAATTTCATGCGATTTTAAGAAATTTTTCAAGGAGGGTTTTGTCGAACATTTTATAGAAGTCATAATTACTTGTTTAATTGAATTATTGAAGCAAAGCTGTTAATGTTACCTTTGGCGAGATGAGTTAATAGAAAAAAAATCTGCCAAACGGGAGAATTAACGGAAATGTGGAACGAAAGAGCAAACGAATTTCGTTTTTCTACTTCTGTCTCTTTTTCTTCCTCCTTTCGATAACAGTTCACATGTACTATATGACAACGGTTTGTTGCTTTGGTTTCGTTATTTTTCCTTATTTTAAGAACACATGCACGTTGTAACCGTTTATAATACATTCGAAATTAATATAAACGTTTATAATAATTGTTGTTAATATTGCTAGTTTTTAACAACTTAACGTGAAAGTTATTATAGCCTATCAGCTGTTCAATAAAATCAGCTGATCGTTACGAATTAATATAAAACAACTGATTTTTACTACAACTACAGTAAATAATATCTAAGCTAGGTTCACGTATTTATTTATATAAACAAACCACGATATTTGTAAACATATCTTCAAACTAAATTATACATTCAGCAAAGATATCATTAAAAAAAAGCTTCGCTTCTGTCGGTAACTACCCGAGTTCCACACGCGTACATTTTTAATTAATTTAATGGTATAATTATTGCATTCGCGGAAAGCTGTGTAATGTGTTTGTACAATTCATTACAAAGGTGCAATTGACACGAGTATATTCTCGTTAATAATTGTGAAAACATTTCATTACAAACAAAAATGTTGTAATCTTACATGTGGCAACGAATTTGCTAGTCTGACGTTACTATTTCCAGTGAAGTTAAATGACTTCACACTTGTCAGTGCGTTAAAGTCACATTACAGGTACTTCACACCTAACCGTGTGTTTGAGTCTCCACTACGTAGCTTAGTTGCAGTCCTTGGTACAGGTGATCGCCTTATAGACAGAGAAAGGCGTGCGCCATGTTTTTTTTTTTATTAACTCAGATCACGTGATCAGTGCAACAAAGATTGCTGTTTCTTAACGTGACGTTTTAAGTGGTAATTCTAATTGTAAAAATGAGAAAACAGGTGTTTATTAAAAAACTTTGTTGATGTAATTTAACAGCCGGAAGATCGCAGTTAAAAGGACAGAGAGAAAATATATTATAAACCGGCATTACATATTTTCTTATTACAATTACTTAATTTACCATTTTGAGAAATTGTGTAAAAACATAACATGAGCTTTCCCACATTTAATTTTATTATTTAAAAAGAGGTTTAGAAGCATTGTTCACCAAAAGTATGGCCTGTTAATTCTGCAGAAAATTGGTTTTAACGCTATAAACAAAAAGCTAAAAAAATATTTATTTCTCAAAGTCGAGTCATGAAATTTCGCACGTGGAGAGTTATTTAAATTGAAAAAAGTAATTTATTATTACTTTTTTTAAAAAAAACTCGAATTTTACTATCGTAAACAGCAATAATATCTGCTTATTTTTAATTTCCAAATTTCACTGAAAATACGAAAATGAACCCTGACCTGACAATTTAAAATGCTAACTTATTCGGCTTTTATAGCTGATTTACGGTTGTGAAATTTTTCATATTTTCAAAAATATTTTCCAGTAACATTTCGCTGTATACATTTACTGTTTGTGAGTAAATTGGAAAAACCTAACCGCGATCTAGGGCTGATAGTTTTCGAGTTATCTGGAATTAACTTAGCATTAAATTTAAACATATTTCTCCACTCACTTCTGTTTCAAGATGGAAGCCTCTGAATTAAAATAAACAGTGCTCGCAATTTTAAATAAACGCACTGATTGATTTTTTTTTGAAATTTCGTACGAAGGTAGCATGTGCAAAGCCCAAAGACGTATGTAAGATTCTTTTTCCCAGACCTTTCCGTTTCAAGGCTGAGAGTGTAGTTGCTGGTTATACACAAGTAATAAAATATATTTTAAGCTAATATTGGCAAAAAAATTTAAATCTCTAAACAAATTGTATTTCCTTAAAGATTTTGATAAAATGTAGCCCAAATGGAGCCATTAACTTCATTATCTACATAAACAATCGATAAATCGTTCTAGATTCTCAAAATCAGCTTAAAGTTTGGTCTTTAAAATACGACTCAGAAGATTTTGATCAAATTTGAGTCAAATCCCTTTTGTAGGGCTATTTGCAAAAAACGTATCGGTCTTCAAAACAATTTTGTTTGGGAGTTACAAACATAACCGGTAAATGGACTGACCAAAATTAGTCATCTTATTGTATACTGCATACAATTTTATAATTACATTAAATTTAAAATTAAAAAAAAAACTTTCTGGGAGTATATAAAAGAATGAAAGCCTAATAAATCGTAAAGCCAGTCTCTGTTTCAATTCGGCTGTTCAGCATTTGATTTGTGTGTTTGTTTGTTACGCAGTTTTGACAAAACGCATTAACCGATCTCTTTGAAATTCTGTACGGAGATACCTTGTATAAAGCCCGAATGAAATATTGTACGATTTTCTCTCATTCACTTCGGTTTCAAGATGGCTGCCTCTGAATCACATCGACGAGTGTACGCATTTTTGGCCAAACGCATTAACAGATTGTTTTGAAATTTAATATGAAGGTACGTTGTTGAATAAAGCCTGTACTATTATTGTATACGTTTTTTTTCATTTATTTTTGTTTTAAGATGGCGGTTTCTAATTTAACGGTGACGAGTGTCTTTAGTCAAAGGCATTAACTGATTGTTTCGAAATTTGGTACGAAGGTATAAGCCCCAAAAGATGTAAATGTAAGATTTTTCCCCATCCTTTCTGTTTCAAGGTTGAGAGTGTAGTTGCTGATTATTTCCTGTAATAATTGGACGGCAAAATCTATTGTAATTTTGACAGCTACGTGGATAAATAGCATACAATTTCCAATAATATTTCCCCTAAATATTACGGTTACCGGTTAAATTAGCGGAAGAAGTTACGAGTGCTGTCGTGGAGCTCTCCGTATATTAATTAAGAATATACTGCAAGGTATACTGTTATTTCAATTGCTAGTATTATCGATATACGCCAGGATTCATTTTACCTCATTTAGAAAGGTTTTGTCAATGTTTTTCCGCCATCTTGTATTGCTCAAAGTTATTGTAGAGTAACTGTAGGTGGCTCCCTGTACATTGAACTTTGTCCCGCATTTAACACTTTACAAGCCCCCATAACACACCGGACCAGATGGGTAATAAATCCGTATGTGACGGCACAATATGGCAACGCCGCTAACACTGCCCAGCTGACATAACCTCAAAGTAGAACTTAGCATACCTGTTCCGCTTGGGTGACATGACGTTATAACCAGATGTTGTTATTGAGAGCAATACGCTCTTTACACTTGGGAGGCCTGTTGTAAAATTAAAGGGACATTTGTCTGCCATGTAAAAAGAATTTAAACAAACTCTCATCGTTTCGCTTTCACTTTGTTATGTTTAAGGGGGTCACGGCCACTTTGCGGGTAGGGGAGGTTGGTTGGATGATTCAAGAGGGTTCCCTAGGAGATAATAATTTTTGAAATAATACCTTCTAAAACTAGCACTATTAAGCTGTTTTGAAACTTAAAATGCGTATAAAATAAGTGTAAAAATTTACTCCATTTTAAACAGAAAAGTCCTTAATTTTCCTAGATTAAATAAATAAAATAATAGCTTAAAGTAGGGTTATAAACATAACTTCAAGTTCTGAATCTAGACCTAGGCTATCAGTCCCTTCTGGGTCTACCGGTTCCTTAAAATTTAGTAAAATCCTCGACAGTTATAATGAATTCAATAGTGATGAATCTGAATACACTGTACTTAAAAAGCAAATTAAATGATAAATCTGAAGAAGAAGAGTGAAAAGAACCTTCCTATGCACCAGGACTGTGTTAGATGTATGGTAATAACTCTATTTTGTATTTAATAAATATTTTTTTGCCTTTCCCGAAAGTTGCATTTTTAATACAAATGCTCCGTTATGTCAGGAACTATCAAAGGGATCTGCTTGAAATTTGTTGTGTGTATTTATCACACTTACCTATATAAGTGGAAACTAAAATATTGTTATAAAAATATACAGATTAATAAAAAAAAATTAAATATAGGATTTTTCCAAATTTTAATTTTTTTTTAAATCACAATTTTTTCAAATATTTGCAAAACAAACATATTTTAGACTTTTCGTACATGTAGAAAGGTATATATTTTCAGAAGAAAAAAATATGGTATCTTTATTAGTTCCTGAGTAAAGGGGACATATAACATGGTGGAAGATAGGACGCAGTGACCCCCTTAAAAACTTAAAAGAAAAACGGCGGAAACATTTACAATCTAAAACAATTCGGATTGTGAATTGTTGCCGAAATGGCAGAAAATATTTTTTTATAAAATTCAAAAAGCATAAACTGAACATTTATTTTTTTCTAAATTTTTGTTCGAAGTTTTTACCTTGTGTCAGTTAGACCATTGAATATATTAGAATGATAATCCTTATGAGAGATTTATGAGCGCTCTCTGCTAGTGGCATCTTGTGGGAGAATGTTCAAATACAGTTGTAAATATTGTCTTTTTTCTTAAACGTCTCCCTCCTGTCCTTGCACCTTACAGCGTTCGTAGCGGTAGATAATCCAATTACTTGAACGTTAGCCGCTGATATCGAGTACGTATTTTACAATGGTGGTTGTACTTCTTGTACGTTTATATTAAATAGTGATGACGGTCTATCGAAGCAAACTGTAGTAAATAGATTCAATTATTGACTATATTAGGCCTACAGCAAAATTTCATATACATCGTTTTTGTACTTTATTAAACCAAAACGGGTTTTTAAAACTTTTGTTGCAAAATTAAAAAAAAAAGGATAACCACAACTAGGCCAATATGTCAAATTCAATTATAAACGTTCAGTTAGTTCAGACTTCTGTGATATGCATAAATTAGTATATTAAACTTTAAAACTACATTGAAAGTGAACTCTGACCGCCGTCAGGCTCATTTTCGTATTTTCAATTGAATTTTAAAAGATTAAGTGCTAAACTGATGGATCAAATTTCCAAAAAAAATTATTTTTTTTAAGATTTGAATTGACAGCCATTTTGAATCTATTGAACGGTGGGTATCTAACTTATCCAAGCTATTCCTAAAATCGATTTTTGTGTCGTTTTAAAATAAAAATATTATTTTTAACTTTCCCTCAATTAGTGAGTTAGAGGTGAGGATCGGTGTTCACGTCAAGAAAGAGATTGCCTGGTCGATCTAATAACAGCGGCTTACTGTATTTCGTCAACGCGGCGGCAGTTCTTACATAACGTTGCAACAGATATCAAGGCAACAAAACATCGCGGTGTTGCAATCCGCAAGGCCGTGGCGTCTACTACTGTATTTGTATTTCCTGGTGGCTGTAACTCGGGATCCCCGTTAACTTCACACGCGTCTAGCGGGCACAAACGGACGCTACAAAACGGACCGAATACTAATGGATTTTGTTCAATTTTTTACGTTTTACCATTGCTTGAAATATGAGGCTTTTTATCATTACCTTTAGCCTTTCATAGACTTTAATCTGTGTTTACAATTAAATTGAAATTCTAAGTATCTAAGATAAAGACGATGCAGCATACAGTTCTAAAGCTTTAACCAAATGAGGTAATATAAGTTGAATACGAGAGAGTTTGAGTAAGCCGTTAGAGTAACGTGTAAATAGTGTCACCGTAATTCCCTGAATAGCAAAAGTTGCTTGGATGTTTCTGCGCCTACGTGCGGCCGATTTCCTTGCGTCAAGAGATCGGATTCCCGGTAATACCAGTAGGAACTTGTTCGCCGCATCACCGCATTATAACCTACACATTTGTTTTATAACTACTGTAACATTATTAGAATTGAGTCCTTCGTATATTACGCTAAGCATTCCGATCGGTTTTGTAACAAAAATAAGGACCTGCGATACTGAAACTACATATATAGAGTACCTACAGGTTCGTCATAAACACCAGGGAGCTCTCACTTTTCCATTTGAAGGCTTTATAATAAAATAAAACCGATAAAAGTTCTGTAAACAAAATTCCAGCAGCAGTATAAATGCAATCCCGTGAGAGTGCAGCACAATACAGACACAGGTGACAAATAATTGTGCGTGTACTAAAACAGCTGATTATAAAAAAAAACATTGTTGAAAGTAATATTGAAAGTATTACGGTATCTAAGATTTCAACAGCAATCGACCGAATCCGTTTTGAAAGTAGAATCGGTAAGACAATCTATGCCAGTTCTAGTATGTAAATGTTATTAAATAAAAGACTCTGCCTTTAGTAAACAGTAAATACTGCAGGTTAATGTAGGCATGTAATGTAAAATCAGATATAGTAGGTTTCATTAATAAATATTTCAGTAAAGTACAATGTTAGAATTCAGTCGTTAATTTTATAGGTTATAGTTTTAAATACGAAATTAGAACAAAGCAAAGCTTATTGTGTTAAATAACTTAAATATAACGAATGACATTGCTTTATTCATACAAGTGTTAAATATAACTATAACGTTTATTTTAACAGATCATATTGACATAAAATAATAGGCCTACATGGTTTTGGAAAAAGTTTTCTTATGAAGATATGTACAGTAATCTTAAAATACAAGTATTGAATTAAAGCTAAGTGTATTGTAGTAATTAAATACCAGCTAATGGTATAATTTAAATTATGTCATTTATAGAATTCATGCGTTTTTAGTTCACTTACGGAAAGTGATTTCATAAAAAAAAGTCCTAACCTGTTTTTCTTTTCGTTCATGTACCAACAATTAAAATTACGATGCCACATATTTCATAGTTTATAAGGAGATGCCATGATGTTGTTCAACTTCCTGCTGTTCATTGTTGTATATTATGCGTTTGTTTTCCCCAGTAACTGCTAAGGGTCGCACGGGCCCACTAGTTTTATGTCATTTCTTAATTGAGTGCAGTGAAAACGTATTAAAATAATCAGGACATGCAGCTGTTTTCAAAAAGCAACAATATCATAGTTTTCTAACTATATACTTGTTGAAAATATAATTTCACCATCATAATCAACATTTAAATTCCTATAAATTACCACTTCAAAACGATTATGAACCTTGACCACTGGCGTGTTTATTTTCTTGTTTCCAATAGAATTTAATAATTTAAAGTGATAAACTGTGCAGATTTGGTGTTAAACGCTTTTTTATCGTAACGGTCGTGGTGAAATCAGATTTTCAAAAACGTTTAAATTAGACTCATTACTTTTTTTTAAATTTTAAATGTAAAGTGTGCCTCCTTTGACGTATTAATATGCCAATATGTAGTAGATGCCTTGGGGGTAAGAAAAACCTGGTCATAGTGTACCCCCTCCCGGTACTGTATACCCAATTTTCAGGGTTTTTTGTACCACCAGTACACAAGGACTTGGGGGTACACTTTGCCTGGGGGAGGGTTGGTCCAATAAACTCGGATGCGAAAATAAATTGTGATTGTTTTAAGATGCGTAATGGTCGCCATTTTGAAGCGGTTGAAAAGTTTTATCACTGTAACGAACTTGTTCAATTTATTTACCGAAATACGCCAAGTTTGAATCAAATCGGACCAAACTTGCAAATTAGTACTCTTAAATTGTATCGTGTTTTCAGGGCTGGTTGTGATATCGGAATCTGCGGGGCGCGTGCTACGAAGAACATGTTTATAGTTATATATAACAGTACATTTTGCGCGTCGCAAGTCTCATATTAAATTAATTGTAATTAAAAATTACTCTTTCCGTCCGGGATCTAACCGGAGACATTGCGCGTGTAAGGCGCTCGTGATAACCACTACACTACGGAAACAACAAAAACGTTTGACTGATTTAAGTATATGAAATGAATCGTTAATTTCATTTTGGTAGTTATATTAAAGATCAGTTGTTCAGTATTAATTCGTAAAGATCAGCTGATTTCATTGAACAGCTGATAAGCTATAATAAGTTTCAGGTTACGTTGTTAAAAACTAGCTATGATAATTTGTCGTGTTTTCGAACAAATTGTTGTAATTAAAATTAAAAAAAGGAAGAGAAAACATGATACATGATTTTTTATTTTCAGTAACAGAAATTTTTTAGCGAGTTTGTACTCTGTTTTTATACAGAAAAATTGAGTTTTTGACCATTAGGTCGCCATGTTTCGTATCCATAATTTTCCGATTTACCGTTTAAACGTTCGAAATTCATTACCGACATACACAAAATTATAGTTGTTTACCAAAGGACGCTAAAAATAGAAAACAATTCCGTTTTGAGGACAGTGATGACGGTGGGAACATGCATCCTTGAAAAGACACTTAAACTTGTAAGTCAGCGGCCGTAACCAGTATTTGCACGGAAATAGAGTAAAGTAGGACGTGTTGGCTGAATAATGGCGCTCCCTGCGTACAGACTAATGTAAAATATATGTTCGGAAGCAGGGGGTCGCTTGTTTTGGATGTAAACAGTCCACTAGTAACAGTTTCCTTATTGACTTTAGAGGTTTGTGTAGAAATAATATTGTAACATTCTATTTTGATATGTTATATCACAGGGCGGCGGATATATCGACCCTGAGTCTTACAAATTCCTCAAATTATACATACACACACACACACACACACACACACACACACACACACACATATATATATATATATATATATATATATATATATATATTATTATTATTATTATTATTATTGTTTGCGCATAGACCCTGTTGGATCACGCAAAGCACTCCGACTCATGTCTTGTTCCTTCTAATCCTCCACACCTCCCTCATCCTGTCCCCATGGATCCATTTTACCCCTGCTCTCTTTGGGATTTCATTCTCTGGGACCTTCCAACCGAGCATCTTTCTCCTGTATGCGTACCTATCCCCAACATCTGTTGAGTCTATTCCTGCGTCATGTAGGTCTATTCTAACTTCTGCGATCCACGACGTTGTTGATTTGACACCTTGTATATACTTAAGGATTCTGTTGGCAAGTCACGTTGTTGGGAGTCTACTGATGTGTCCATAGAACCGAAGCCTCCTTTTTCTGATATCTGCTGCCAGGTTCGATATTTTCTCTGTGGTCTTCCGGGAGTGCAACCTGTATCCATCTTCTGTTAATCTCGGACCAAGAATCTTCCTCAAGATTTTGCGTTCTTCCTTCAAAATACCCTCCATGGTAGCTTTTGTGTGGAGTGCTAGCGTCTCGCTTGCATATAATACGCTTGCATATATATATATATATATCTCTTTTGCTGACGATACTGCTTTAATACCTACTGATAAATCATTGCAATTAATATAACTTAAAATGAATAATTATCTTTCAACAATCTCTAAATGGCTTGCATTAAATAAGCTACACGTGAACATTGGTAAGACAGTTTATATTACCTTTGGTAATTACTGCAGTTGTGTTCTTCCAAATCGCAAGTAATGGTTTGAATGTTAATAGAGTTGAGACTTGTAAATATCTTGGCATATACTTTGATTACAGGATGACATGGGAAACTGATTTCATAAACAGAATAGTTTATCATAAGCGAAACCAAATATTTGTTTTTTTCTTTTACAAATCTTCTAAATTTATAATTACCGAATCTCTACTAATGATTTGCTATGGCTTTTTCCACGGTATTATCACGTACGGAATAATTGCTTCGAGAGTTTTTTTGTCCAAATAACTTCCAACTAAATTACTTAAAATTGTTTTCAACAACGTTATATTAATCAATAAAAAGCCATTAAATTTACACCAACTTTTTGCCTTTGTGTCACTTACGTATCATTATGATACGAGTGGGAAGCAAAAATAGTGTTTTCAAAGCTACTGGCATTTATAATCGTCTTCCTAACGAACTAAAAATATTAAGAAATACCAAATCAGGGAATGTAAAACTAAAAAAATGGGATTTCTACAAATATTTAGTTATTATTTTGAACTATAATTATATTAAAAATAATTAGCCTATATCTGCTATTTTCACTATAAATTTTAATTATGTTAAAATTATATATCTATTAATTAGCATTGATACTTCAGTGTTATAATTTACTTGTACTTTATTATTTTATTGTCTTAGTATTAAGTTTTTTCGTCCAATCCCACACACAGGTATTTTGATACCTCTGTAGGGTTCACTGGTAATTGACATATTTTATGTATCTTACAACGTAAACATTTCGAATATATAGGTCTATACATATATATAATCCATCCAGATGTTTCGAATTTAAAAAATGAAACATTATATCACATAAACTAACATTTGATAAGCGAATATTTTTTGCACGTAACAACAACAAAGAGAACCCTGACCGCCGAAAAATTCACAATACTTTTCTATCACTTTTGGAAAATGTCACGTGCTTATTTTCGTATATTAAATGAAATTTGAACATTGAAAATGCTGATTTATACAGAATTCAATACTATTTCCTTAGTGAAATTATATTTTCAAGATTAGGATTTTGGATGATTGTCATTTTTGTAACAGTTTCCGTTATATTTTGATAAGTAACGAACTTGTTGAACCTATAACAAAATCATTTTTGTGCCAAGATTGTAACAAATCGAAATGAAATTGCGAAATTTAAATATAAAAAAAATATTTTTAACTAGCTTTCAAAACACGTTAATTTTATGGCATGGGTCTCTAATTGCTCTTTTCCAATGGACATTCTTTTCCGAGAGCGGGCGATAAAACACCGGTTTAGATTCACACAATTTATTTCTTAAAAATCATAAAGGCAGTGGAAAGAACTATTTTTTTTTACGATTGCTTATTTATGTAGATTGTAGAATCCAACAGGAGTATGTAAACAGCTGATTGAGATAACTCCCGCAGAGACGAACCAGAAGCGTTTCACTGCCAGCTGTGCTGCTAATGGCCCAATTTGTACAAAGTGTTCCCTTATCAGAGTCAGAACAACTTCACCTGTCAGACTGACTGACGAGTATTGACGTCACAACACTCTTTGTGGCTAAAAATAACCAGGACTCCAGTTAAAACTGATGTTGCATACAACTGTAACGGTTTTCTAGAAACTGTACCAAATTTCTCACAAATAAACGACCATAAATTCCTCCCGCCAAAATAATTTCCGGAAATTTTGTTTCTGAATCATATTCAAATGAAACCTGAGCGGAGCTGCTCTGGCCTCAAGGCTAATATACAGGCTGTATAACAATCTTGCGCTGAACTGAGCCTAGCGGAAGACGAACGTCAACCGGAAGCGGAGTTCAGTCGGTTTAAAGAACGCCTTTGTGTCTTTTAAATCTAAATGTTTAGGCCTAATGTAACGGATTCTAAAAAAATATTAATGTTTAAAACATTTCTGTTATTAACTGAAATTAAAAATCATGTATCATGTTTTCTCTTCCTTTTTTTATTTTAATTATGATATTTTTTTCGAAAACACGACAAATTAACGTAGCTTGTTTTTAACAACATAACCTGAAACTTATTATAGCTTATCAACTGTTCAATGAAATCAGCATTAGGAATTAATATAAACAACGAACTTTTAATATAACTACCAAAATTAAATTAACGTTTCATTTCATACATTTAAATACGTCAAGTTTCTTCGTAGTTTCCAAGGTGTAGTGGTTATCGCGTGTGCTTCACACATGTAAGGTCCCCGGTTCGATGTCAGCGGAAGCAAACATTTTTAATTATAATTATTTTAATATGAGACTTGTAACGCGCAAAATATATTTATTTATATACATACATACATACATACATACATACATATATACATATATATATATATATATATATATATATATATATATATATATATATTAATGCGCAAATATATATATATATATATATATATATATATATATATATATATATATATATGTGTGTGTGTGTGTGTGTGTGTGTGTGTGTGTGTGTGTCCCGTAAAATCCAACATCACAACCAGCCCTAAAACATGAAACGAGTTAAAACCGTAACCGAGGCAACGTTAACCTAGGTAACGAGAATAGTAAGTAAGTTTGGGGAGTGGTCAGTGTGGTGGGGCAAGCGAACCTAGACAGAGCCGAAGCTACGCTAAGCAAACTCTATTCTAATCAGCTCTGTTACGCTTTCAGTGGCCGCACTTTAAGTATTTCGATAAAATGTATGTCCCTATCTATTACAAAATTCTGGCTGAAAAGCGCTTAACGGAAAATCTGAAAAACATAAATTCTCAAAAACAGTTTTATTAGGGTTTTCTGAACTTTCGGCTGTATTTTATGATTCATAACCCAAGAGAGCATACTAAATTTGAAACGAAGTTAAATTTACTGAAATAAATTGAAAACATGTTAACAACAGAGTGCAATGTTTATATTCGATTTTTTTCATTTAATCACGAAAATTTTAATAACGATTAAAGTTACAATATTTACATGTAACCAAAATTCGAGTCGATGTAACCAAAATTTGGGTACTCAAAAACGATTAACGCAAAATTTGATAAATATCGTTAAAACCCACTTTGAAGATTTTCTTAAATCGAATTTAGAACTAAAAATAGGCTTGAAAATAAAAATTATAAAATGGTCTAGAGACACAAGCTGACCATTTCATTCACTTCGACATCGATCACGTAATAATCAATGAAATTTGGTCTTTTCTTTTATACACAGATAAGCATTCAGGTAAAATCCACGATTATAGTAACTAGAAAACCAATCCGGAAATCTGGTTTTTATCGAATTTCTTTTGAAAAATGAACTATCAGAGTACTTTCACTTACTCTGAAACGCGTAAACGCGTGCGCACATACGTTTACAATTTTGGTCCGTTTTGATTCAACTTAGAGCTCGGTGGTCGATGTGGCTAAGGTATCGGTCAGTTAGTTGTATCTCTGGGCTGCGCACCTCATGGTTGTGAGCTCGAGGTGCAATTACTACAGTTGCTTTACCCATACCGTTAACGCTGATCATTTAAACTTTGCAGGATAACGTTTTCAAATATTGGTTTTTTTTAAATATCGAGTTTTTTAATTTTTATTTTCTACCTTTTTGAAAATACGAATAACAACTTTTTCCAACATCGTTATCAGTGTTAAAATCTGCAGAAATTACAATTTTAAATTGTCAAATTCTATTGAAATTACCTCAATATTCGTATTCTCAATGTAATTTGAACGATAAAAATACTTATATATGCAGCTTTTAATGCTGATTATGAAGATGAAATTAGATTTAAAAATAAGTATAGGATAAAATATTATGCTTGTGATTGGTTTCGATCACGTCAGCGAGAAGATTTTGCGTTACGATAATTTTCGATTTAATATAAAAAAATTTACCGCTGACTTGAATTCTTTGAAATATTTGACCTAAATTCGACGATAGCATTATACGTTTTGTTTCAGTAATGAAGGTCGACGTTAGAGCTAAATTCTATCGATTTTTCATTACATTAGGTTTCTGTTCATTTTCGCGTAGGCTATTGAA
Organism: Callitettix versicolor; assembly: GCA_022606455.1. Classification (NCBI taxonomy): domain Eukaryota; kingdom Metazoa; phylum Arthropoda; class Insecta; order Hemiptera; family Cercopidae; genus Callitettix; species Callitettix versicolor. The sequence continues at coordinate 34,870,279 of CM040186.1, forward strand.
AATCGAAAACAATGATTGAAAAATAATCTCCAAGTACGGGATAACAGTTTCTTTTGTGCACAGATCCATGAAAAATACATATTTCTTACTCTGGTGATTAGCTGAAAACCAAATTCGAAACTGGATTTGTATACGATCACTACATTGCCGAATGTTTAGTTGACTCAACCGAAATCCAAATTTGAGAGAGCGGACAATGTTGCCCTTAAACAAACCGTACGACGAGTTTGACGAATGCGTTTTTAACAGGTTCAGACATTTTTACCCTTTAGGGGTGGAATTTGTAATACTGTTTCTTAGCTAGTGCCTAGGACTTCAGAGGAAGCTGTGTGCCAAGAAATTTCATTATAACCCGTTTGATGATTTTAGAGAAACCGTGATGAGTAAATTAATGGTATATGATATATATATATATATATATATATATATATATATATATATATATATATATATATATTGAATATGAAATGATAAATAGAAAAAAAAAGAAAAGAGAATAAATACATCAGTATTTTGTTTTGATCCCTTCCAGGGTTACAGAGCACTTCCTAAACAAACTAAACTAAAATGTACCTTATTTTTACGCTTTTCCCACCAGTCCTCAAATGTCTTAAATGCTATATTTTCTACCATATTCTTATTAAAATCCCTTTTTAATATTTGTTTTAGTTCTGTTGTTATTCTCTCAATTGCAATACTGAAATAAAAATTATAAAAATCATTAATGATAAAGAGTAAAACTATTACCTGTTAAAACTTATAGACAAGAAAACTTATATGTTACAAAGTTGGACTGATTGTAGACTTCTGTTAACTGTTAATATGGATTTTAGTAAGGAGTTAATGTTGCCTTTGGTCTGTTGTAATATACAAATATTTATGTATTTTTTTCTGTTTCAGTGTTATACGAAAAAGTTGGACGAACCCCGGGCTTCAGTGTTCACAAAGTTAACATGTGAGTAATAATAATAATATTAGTGGCACGCAGCTGTCCCGCTCTTAAGATTTAAGTAAATCTTCAACAATCGTTCTTTTATTTTACAATTTTTTAAATAAAATTGGTTATTTCAACATCTCAATCGCCATTAAATCTTCATAAACAATGGCATCAGATCAAAGCCATTTTACAGGACGACCATCAGAATACAAATAAAAATATACAATTTTATAAAAATAATTGATAAGATATAAAAAATTTTTGCTTTTTTTACTCCATTATTATCTTTAAAAACAATCATTTGAAATGAAATTTAAGAACCAGTTTAATTTTTAGTTTGTTTATGTTAAAACATACTTTGCAACTTAATTAACTGCAAACTTTAAATAACTTCATAAAATAACCTAGCTTGGATGAGTTGCAATATTGTTTATTCCATGACATATTATTTCAAACCATACAGTTCATTATACAAAAAATACAATAAACAAAATGTTGGAAGTGCAGTAAATATAAACCAAAATAAAAGATAGAATGAAATATTTTTTCTTTTAGTTATACTGAAATTAGTCTTAGTTAATATGTATTAAATAGCGTTGGCGGGCGAGTACATTTTCAGATAAGAATTGTGCTTATAGATTCTGTATTCATTGGTGATTATTAGAACTGAGGGTAATTTTTATGTTTTCTGTATTTCAGCTGGCAACATTTTGTTTATTTCTATTTACCGTGTAACCTTAATATTTCTGTAACGTTAGTTCGCCCTTAATGTAAGTGAATAGATTTTGTATTCATTTGTTGATTGTTAGAAGTGAGGGTAATTTTTTTGTTTTCGGTATTTAAGTTGGCAACATTTTTTTTTTATTTCAAGTTACTATGTAACCTCAATATTTCTGTACCGTTAAATCACTCTCAACGTACGTGAATAGATTCTGTATTCAAGCACGTGTACTTTAAATATTAAGTAAAAAGTAAATTTAAATCTATTTTTCGTACCTATTTTAAATAAACATTGTAGTTTAAATAAATAAATAAATGTAGTGAGAGACAACTACAGAGCTGTATGGATAACGTCAGTCAATATGAATTAGCCAACAATGGCTAATTAGGATTAGTGAAATTAAAACAATTTTTAAGAAGTCCTGTACACTACAGCTAAAAATATTTAGAGATAATTCTCGATGATAGGCTAAAGTGGAAACCACGCGTGAAAAAATTCTGTTATTGAACCAAAAATTTAAAAAAATGGTTTCTCTTCCTTTTTATTTTAATTACGATAATTTGTTAGAAAACACAACAAATTATCATAACAAGTTTTTAATAAAAACCTAAAACTTATTATAGCCTATCAGCTGTTCAGCTATTGAACCTATTGAGAGGATTTAGACGTCCCTCGCGGTACCCGAATATAACAAATACTTACACTTAACAACATTACACTTACGACTTTAAAACTTTACACTCACAGTTACATTTAGGAAGGCGATAATAGCCTCAATGTGATTTTCGCCTTAAAATAACAACAACAAAAATTACTGAAATTAGCTGATAATTACGAATTATTATGAAACAACTAATCTTTTACTATAACTACCAATATCAATTTGTGCACTCGCAACAAAATCCAACATCACAGCCAGCCCTAAAACATGATACATGTTTAAAACGCCAAAATGACAAATCATGTTTTTAACCTCAAATTACCTAAAAATCCCAAAACCGATCTTTAGATACATTGAAATTTCTTTGAAATCGAAAAATTACTTTATTCTCCAACGATGTGCTCAAGACGTACAAGTTCAAAAATTTTTTTGACTAACGGAAACTGAAAAAAATAACTTTTAAACTCTAATTTCATCTTTTTGTGACGAACGCAATATTTTGCAAAGTCAGAAAAAAAAGGAAGACAAGGTCGCATCTAAGGTGTTGGTTGTGTTAGTTGGGTTTTTCAGTGTCATGGACACTACCATAATGAGTATTAATTATGAATGTCCATATTTATCACTCATTAAGTAGGACACCTAGATGCATCGGTCCTCCCCGATGTTGCATGCGTTCTGCGTGTATAAGAACAGCACGAAACAAATAACTTAGTAGTTGAGAACTTCGTTATTAAAATTGAAATACAAACTGTTAACCAGGTTCAGAACCAAATTAAGTAATAGAATTTGAATTATTGTATCGTTTAAATTATTTTATATACAACATATATGTCGATAGTGACGCATAAATGTTAATAATTTTGAAAAAAATAATGTTTTATCTAATATTTTATCCCAGTGACTCTCACTCAGTAATTCTTCCATTATAGTTACCGAACAATCCGGTAGATGGAAGTCTAGTAGTGTTTCAAAACAAATCTGTATTTATTGATTTTCAGTTGTGCAGTTGTATATTTTTAATGATTGTTATTGGTCCACTTAGGTCGGTCGGTTATTAAATAAAAATAAGTGATAGAATTTTACTTATGATAGTAGAACCATCCAATAAGATTTAGTCTTTCTGTAATTACACTAGTGTTGTAATACAAGCTACTGTTTTAACTTTGGTTGCCAGCTGATTGTTCTGACTCCCTGAGTTATTTTAATGATTTATTTTAGTGAAGTGTATTCTAAATTAAATATAAAATTCTCTATGATACACTACACGTGTATAAAAATTGGAAACTACACGTGTAGAAAATATTGTGTGTTATTGAAGCAAAAATAAAAATCCTTGTATCATGTTCTTCTTCCTTTTTATTTTTATTACGATAAATTGTTTGAAAACACGACAAATTATCATACCTAGTTTTTAACAGAACAACTTAAAACTTATTATAGCCTATCAGCTGTTCTAATCAGAATTCTGAATTGTCACTTCACAAAAAAAATTGTAGTTTTCAAATTCTAACTACAATTTCGTGTGTGTGTGTGTGTGTGTATATATATATATATATATATATATATATATATATATATATATCATTCCACAAAAAGTGATCTAGAAGTCAGGTCGGTGCTCATTTCAAGGTCCCGAGTACTGGTATTACCATGATCGCCTTTCCGATAGCTCATTTTCTAAAGGGAATTGAGAATTATTGAGTTCTCAATGTTTATTAACGGTTTAATGGTTAATTATTGATATGTATTATATTAAAAAATAAAAGATTAAATTAATTTTAATACAACAATAGAAATTTTAATACAATAGATAAATTTTAATACAAATTTAATCTTACAGGAAAAAGAGTAATATTCTAAAATACACAAATTAAAGTCGGTAATTACAGATTTATTTTAAGACGACATGGCCTCCATCTACCGACGTATTTTGTAACTACAGCTGAACGCGTTTCATATTGAGCGTCATACCTATAAGATTAAAAATAACTTAAAATTCACTGTTTTGTACATTTACAACGAATAAAATTAATTATCGATAGTTGAATCACACGTGAAATATTTCGAACGATATATTAATTGAAATTTGATTACTCAAATATTATCTATGTTCGATTACATATTCTTATTTCACTTTGAAAAATGACGTTCTCATTTGTTTAGTTTACCTCTAGGTTTCTACATATACAAGCTCCAGGCAGACAATCTAGGGGAGGACCGATGCATCTAGGTGTCCTACGCAATGAGTGCTAAATATGAATACTCATAATTAATACTCATTGTGGTAGTGTTCTTCGTGACACTGAAAAAACCCAGATATCATTAACCAACACCTTAGATGCGACTTTGTCTTCCTTTTAACTACTTATTTTTATAATCGTTTTGAACTAGTGATGTGAATATCGACTACTTCAAACAACCGACTAGTGACTAGTCGACTAGCTTTAATTCGTTTTCTAACTGAGGGATCCAGTAGCCATACTCGACAAAGTCAATTCCACTGAATAGATAAAGTAGTCTACTTTTCGAGTAGTAGTAGTAGCCTATTCAGTTGATTCAGCACGCTCGGAAATGTGTGCACAATTCCTAGAATTGATATTAAAGTAAGTCCAGTAGACGTATTATTCAATATTCTGCAGTTTTTGAGTGATGATTTTATTAAGAGATTATGACTTTTTAAAGTTTTCTTGTAATGTAATGATATGATTTCGGGATTTCAGCGTGTATATAAATAAATAGTGTGTTAAATAGAGTAAGTAAATAGAGTGTTGTAAATAAATAGTGTACATAAGTTACTATTGTTATTTTAGTGGTCGTGGTGCAGTAATTTTTAAAAATTTAATTTATTTATTTATTCTAATCTAATAGTATTGAAATGTCTCCATAAATAAATAAATATTTTGGGAATATTTTGATAGAAGAAAAACGATAAAATTTTATGTAAATTATGTAAGACGTGTCTGAAATGTTTAAAAAATACTGTATTAGTAATATGCGGTTACATTTGAAAATTAGACACCCTACATTTTTTTGTTATAATAGTTTTAAAACAGAGTCCACAAAAAACAAGATCTTAACGGATCAGAGTTGTCTTCTTGTCCTTCATCTTCTGATTGCATCCTGATTAGCCGCCTCGTTGGTCTAGTTGATAGCGTACTGGGCTTTCACCCCGAGGACCCGGGTTCGATTCCGGCTAGAGCTTGGCATTTTCATACGCTATAAATCATCCCACCCCATTAGTCCAAGTGTGCGAAAAAAAGCATTCTGATTATGAATTACCGATTTGTCGACTATTTAAGCAGAACGACCGACTAGTCGACTACTTCAGGCACTAGTCGAATAAACGACTAGTTTATAGTCGACTAGCCCATCATTATTTTGAACGATTTTGAATAACGTTAGCGGAAATGTAGGAAATAAAATATTTTATACTTTCTTCGTTTACCAAAGTGTCTGTAAACAGAAAGCATGGCGACCGTTTCAAAAATCGAGCGTTTGTCTTTTAAGTACCCTGAGGCAAGGAATATGCGTTTTACTAGAATCCGGTAATTTGTATGGTTGTGATAAATTTTAACATTGTGATTTGCTCATTTCAATGGAATAATGTTAATTTTTCGATAAAAAGGGTTTTAAAGGTTCTTTTCGTAAAAAAACTTGTAATGTACGCACACGTTCTGTGTGATGGAGTGTGAACTGCAACAGATACTTTTCGCGACCAATGGGTCGATATAAAATTGAATATATCTACAAAGAACACGGGTGTTGTTACCTGGTTTTACAGTTCAGAGTTAGAGCCGAAGATCGATCTGAATGAATTTCATATGCGGAAACAGGTGGCTTGGCAGTACTTTTAATTGTGGCGCAGCATAGCGGTGGAAGTACAAAGCTTTTGCCGATCTGATTAACATCATTTACCAAGTACGTGAATGTTCTGTGGTTATACCGTCCTATCTATACATTCTTTTACAATACGATGAACATCAGTGTTTGGCAGCCAATATATTTAAGCACTAAACTCGTAGTTCAAGAAAGAGTAGACCTCGTAGTATATTGATATACAGTGCGCTCCACGACAGCGCTCGTAACTTTTCCGCCAATTTAACCGGTAACTGTATTACTTATAAAAAAGGATATTGTACAAACTTTATTAGATATTTTATACTCTTTCAAAAATTATGGTAAGTTTTGCCGTTCAACCAATATTATAGAAAATAACGAGCAACTATACTGTCAACGTTAAATCATAGCCGGTCGTCTCGAAACGGAACTAAATGGTAAAACATCTTATACGCACGTCTTTCATTCTTTATGCAAGATAAATTTGTAACAAATTTCAAAAGTCCGTCAATGCGTTTGGTAGAACTGAGTACATTCATCATCGTTAAATGAAAGACAGCCATCTTGAAACGGAATGAATAGGAAAAGTCATACATATGCCATTTGGGCCTTATACAAGCTACCTTCTCGCCAAATTTCAAAACAATGGTTTAATGCGTATAGCTGAATTTGTGTAAATTTTTCATTGCAAATAAAAATGTTGCCATCTTGAAACGGAAGTAGATGATTAAAATCTTGCAGTTTTAGTACGTAAAAGACACTGGCGGTAGACAAAATTATGTAGAAGTAGGACTACTTATGGGGAATCGTTATAAACTTGTAGATCCGTAATTTCAAGCAGTTGATCGCTTTAATCATTTTTTCCTCAAATGTATTCAAAAATATTTTAAAAAAACAAGACGTATACAAAATTTTAATTAATATTTTAGAAATATTTATAACAATGATACAAACAGTCTCTATCTGTATACTGAACCCAAACCTAAGATTTTGCACTCATTTCATAATCACAGTGAATTTTAAGATGTTTTAAAAGCAGGTGTTTTTTCTACCAAAACGTTTCAGTACTAAAATTTACTTATTACAAAATAAAAATAGATTAATCGTTTCATACTTCATTCAAAATAATAAACAATACATTTCACTAAAAAAATTACTAAAATAAGTCTGGGAACCAATCAGCTCACACAATCGAAAGCTTGTAGTCAGTGTAATTTAAAAAAATAATTTCATTAAATGAATGGTTCTACTTTCGTAAGTAAAATCCTATAAGTTCTTTAGTACTCACATTACTGGAACAATAACGATCATTAAAAATATACAACTGAAAATCAATAATTACAGATTCGTTTTGAAATACGACTAAACTTCCATCTACCGGATTATTCGGTAACTAGGACGGAATTATTATTCGTTAGCGAGCATCACTGCGATAAAATATTAAAAAAAGAACATTATTTTTTTCAAAATTATTAACATTTATGCGTTACTATCTATAATTATGTTGTACATAAAACATTTCAAACTATACTTTAATTCAAATTCTGTTACTTAATTGTGGTCTAAAGCGGTATAAATATTTGTATTTTATTTCTAATAACAACGTTCTCAATCACTAAGTCTTTCGTTTCGTGTTGTTCATATACACACAGAACGCATGAAACATCGGGGAGGACCGATGCATCTAGGTGTCCTGCATAATGAGTGATAAATATGAACACTCATAATTAATACTCATTATGGTAGTGTCCATGACACTGAAACACAGAATATTCTTCAATCCAACACCTTAGTTGCGACCTTGTCTTCCCTTTTTACGTTTATTTCATAATCTATTCGAACGATTTTGAATAATGTTAGCGGAAATGTAGAGAAGGAAACACTTTTTACTTTCTTCCTTTTGAAGTATCTATAAACAGAAAACATTGTGACCGGTAAGAAATTGAACCGATGTCATTCAGGTGCCCTGAGACCAGGAATGTGGGTTTTACTATAACGTGCTTTCACAAACTAATTGTACGATTTTATTGAAATGTGTCATTGTGCTTTGCTCACATTGTTAAACTAATATTATTTTTTCATGAAAAAGTTATTTAAAGGCTTCTGTTATAAAGAAAACAATTATTAATGTGTATTACAAATGCACAGACGCTCTGTGTGATAGAGAATGAGCTACAATCGATAATTTTCGCGATCAGTAAGGCACAGGGAAATTAAATGTATCAAGGAAGTACTGGTATTTGACAGTTGTTTCAGTTTAAATCCAACTAATAATTGTACACTTGTCCGGTAGGGACTTACAGTGCCTCCTGTATTACTAAGTTAATATTAAAATACCGTAGCAAGTGTGTATATAGATATTAAAAAGTATCATTCCGTGATCAGAGTAACGATTGTTATTTCAAAACAATTTTTTTCTAACAAAACTTTTCAGTACTAAAATTTTTAAGAAATAAAATAAAAATTCATTGATCATTTCATATTTAATAAAGTAATAAAGCTTACATTTCACTAAAAAAAAAAAAAAAAAATGCTAAAATAACTCAGGGAGTCAGAACAATTAGCGACACAAACGAAAGTTAAAACACCAACTTGTATTCAGTGTAATTACAAAAGGATTAAATCTTATTCGATGGAGGTTATGCTATCTTAAATTCTATCAATTCTTTAGTGCATATCTAACATCATTGGGCCAAAAACGATCATTAAAAATATACGACTGAAAATCAATAAATACAGATTTGTTTTGAAACACGACTAGACTTCCATCTACCGGATTATTCGGTAACTACGACGGAATAATTTCTGAGCTAGCGTCACTGGGATAAAATATTAGATAAAATATTATTTTTTTCAAAATTATTGACATTTATACGTTACTGTCGATATATATTTTGTATATAAAATATTTTAAACGATACAATAATTCAAATTCTATTATTTAATTTGGTTATGAACGTGGTTAACTTTATGTATTTCAATTTTAATAAGGAAGTTCTCAACTACTAAGTTACTGGTTTCGTGCTGTTCATATACAGACAGAACACATGCAACATCGGGGAGGACCGATGCATCTAGGTGTCCTACTTAATGAGTGATAAATATGAACATTCATAATTAATACTCATTATGGTAGTGTCCATGACACTGAAAAACCCAACATAGCCTGCATAACCAACACCTTAGATGCGACCTTGTTTTCCCTTTTTTTTCTCACAGTGCAAATTTTAAAATATTGAGTTTCTTCACACAAAAAAATCGAACTCGGTTTTTAAGTTTCATTTTTTGTCAATTTCCTTATGTGAAAAAAAATATTTCTTAAAGTAGATATTCGATTTTAATGAAATGTGAAGTACTGTTTTAACTTTGGTTGCCAGCTGATTGTTGTGACTCCCTGAGTTATTTTAATGATTTTTTTTTTTTAGTGAAGTGTATTCTAAATTAAATATAAAATTCTCCATGATAGGCTAAAGTGGAAACTACACGTGTAGAAAATATAGTCTGCTATTGCAATAAAAATAAAAATCATGTATCATGTTCCTCTTCCTTTTTATTTTAATTACGATAAATTGTTTGAAAACACGACAAATTATCATACCTAGTTTTTAACAGCACAACCTAAAACTGATTATAGCCTATCAGCTGTTATAATCAGAATTGTCAGTTCATAAAAAAAAAGTAGTTCTCCAATTCTAACTACAACTTGGTGTGTGTGCGCGCGGGCGTGTGTGTGTTTGTATATATATATATATATCATTCCACAAAAAGTGATCTAGAAGTCTGATCGGTGCTCATTTCAAGGTCCCGGGTACTGGTATTACCATGATGGCCTTTCCGATAGCTCATTTTCCAATGGGAATTGAGAATTATTGAGTAAAATGGTTAATGTTTATTATAGTGTTTATTGTTAATGGTTGAGATGTATTATATTAACCCAATCGTATTTTTATTTTTTTGGCCTAACTATTCATTTGTTATCAAACAATTGTGAAATATTTGTAGTAAAATTGATAGATCATTTATTAATCGTTTCTAATAAATAAAAAAAAAATAAAATGAAAAACAAAAAAATTAGTACCAATTTAATCTTAGAGGAAGAATGTAAAATTCTAAAATACATAAATTAAAGTCGGTAATTACAGATTTATTTTAAGACGACAAGGCCTCCATCTACCGACGTATTTTGTAACTATAGCTGAACGTGTTTCATATTGAGCGTCATACCTATAAGATTAAAAATAACTTAAAATTCACTATTTTATACATTTACAACGAATAAAATTAATTATCGATAGTTGTATTACACGTGAAATATTTCGAACGATATATTAATTGAAATTTGATTACTCAAATATTACCTAAGTTTGATTACATATTCTAATTTCACTTTGAAAAATGACGTTCTCATTTGTTTAGTTAACCTCTTAGGATTCTACATATACAAGCTCCAGGCAGACAATCTAGGGGAGGACCGATGCATCTAGGTGTCCTACGCAATGAGTGCTAAATATGAATACTCATAATTAATACTCATTGTGGTAGTGTTCTTCGTGACACTGAAAAAACCCAAATAACATTAAAACCAACACCTTAGATGCGACTTTGTCTTCCTTTTAACTACTTATTTTTCTTGTAATATAATGATATGATTTCGGGATTTCAGCGTGTATATAAATAAATAGTGTGTTAAATAGAGTAAGTAAATAGAGTGTTGTAAATAAATAGTGTACATAAGTTACTATTGTTATTTTAGTGGTCGTGGTGTAGTAAATTTTAAAAATTTAATTCATTTATTTATTCTAATCTAATAGTATTGAAATGTCTCCATTAAGATCAATATTTTGGGAATATTTTAATAGAAGATAAAACGATAAAATTTTATGTAAGACGTGTCTGAAATGTTTAAATAATACTGTATTAGTAATATGCGGTTACATTTGAAAAATAGACACCCTCCATTTTTTTGTTATAATAGTTTTAAAATAGAATCTACAAAAAAAAAGATCTTAACGCAAAGCTGAGTTGTCTTCTTGTCCTTCATCTGATTGCATTCTGATTAGCCGCCTCGGTGGCCTAGTTGATAGCGTACTGGGCTTTCACCCCGAGGACTCGGGTTCGATTCCAGCTAGGGCTTGGCATTTTCATACGCTATAAATCATCCCTCCGTCTGCATTAGCCCAAGTGTGCGAAGAAAAAGCATTCTGTTATGAATTACCGACTAGTCGACTATTTAAGCAAAACGACCGACTAGTCGACTACTTCAGGCACTAGTCAAATAAACGACTAGTTTATTAGTCGACTAGCCCATCATTATTTATGAACAATTTTGAATAACGTTAGCGGAAATGTAGGAAATAAAATATTTTGTACTTTCTTCGTTTACTATAGTGTCTATAAACAGAAAGCATGGCGACCGTTTCAAAAATACAGCGTTTGTCTTTTAAGTACCCTGAGGCAAGGAATATGCGTTTTACTAAAATCCGGTAATTTGTACGGTTGTGATGAATTTTAACATTGTGGTTTGCTCATTTCAATGGAACAATGTTAATTTTTCGATAAAAAGGTTTTTAAAGGTTCTTTTCGTAAAAAAAAACTTATAATGTGCGCACACGTTCTGTGCGATGGAGTGTGAACTGCAACAGATAATTTTCGCGACCAATGTGCCGATATAAAATTGATATAAAAAATAGATATAAAATTGAATATATCTACAAAGAACACGAGTGTTGTTAGCTGGTTTTACAGTTCAGAGTTAGAGCCGAAGATCGATCTGAATGAATTTCATATGCAAAAACAGTACTTGGCAGTACTTTTAATTGTGGCGCAGCATAGCGGTGGAAGTACAAAGCTTTTGCCGATCTGATTAACATCATTTACCAAGTACGTGAATGTTCTGTGGTTATACCGTCCTATCTATACATTCAGCTAGTTGCATGTTAGGTTTTAATTAAAGCACTTGTGAATGAGAGTTGAACCACACTCTTAAAACGTCGTGTATAACTCAAATGATGTTTTTGTGTACTCAACTGATTTCAAAACAGTAACAATAACATACGTTATGTTGTTATAATAAATGTCAACTGTTATTTGCTACTTCATAAAGTAAGTGTTATTTGCGCCGAGACCATAAACCATTCGCTTATTCACTAAGGGAACAGCGTATGAAACAAAGATATACAAATCATAAAAGGGATATAGTAAATCTTCAGTTTAGGTAACAATTTTATTATATCTTAAATAAACATAATTATTAACCGATCTTTAGATACATTGTGCGTATAAATTTCATTCAAATCGAATAATTACTTTATTCTCCAACGATGTGCTCAAGACTTACAAGTTCAAAATTTTTTTTGACTTACGGAATCTGAAAAAAAATAACTTTTTAAACTCTAGTTTGATCTTTTTGTGACGAACGCAATATTTTGCACAGTCAGAAAAAATGGAAGACAAGGTCGCATCTAACGTGTTTTTATGCAGGCTATGTTTGGTTTTTCAGTGTCATGGACACTACCGTAATGAGTATTAATTATGAATGTCCATATTTATCACTCATTAAGTAGGACACCTAGATGCATCGGTCCTCCCCGATGTTGCATGCGTTCTGCGTGTATAAGAACAGCACGAAACAAATAACTTAGTAGTTGAGAACTTCGTTATTAAAATTGAAATACAAACTGTTAACCAGGTTCAGAACCAAATTAAGTAATAGAATTTGAATTATTGTATCGTTTAAAATATTTTATATACGACATATATATCGATAGTAAAGTATAAATGTTAATTTGAAAAAATACGGTCTTTATAATATTTTATCACAGTGACGCTCGCTCAGTAATTATTCTGTCGTAGTTACCGAACAATCCGTTAGATGAAAGTCTAGTCGTGTTTCAAAACAAATCTGTATTTATTGATTTTCAGTTGTGCAGTTGTATACTTTTAATGATTGTTATTGGTCCACTTAGGTCAGTCGGTTATTAAATAAAAATAAGTGATAGAATTTTACTTATGATAGTAGAACCATCCAATAAGATTTAGTCTTTCTGTAATTACACTAGTGTTGTAATACAAGCTACTGTTTTAACTTTGGTTGCCAGCTTATTGTTGTGACTCCAAGAGTTATTTTAATGATTTATTTTAGTGAAGTGTATTCCAAATTAAATACAAAATTCTCTATGAAAGGCTAAAGTGGAAACTACACGTGTAGAAAATATTGACTGTTATTGAAGCAAAAATAAAATTCCTTGTATCATGTTCTTCTTCCTTTTTATTTTTATTACGATAAATTGTTTGAAAACACGACAAATTATCATACATAGTTTTTAACAGAACAACTTAAAACTTATTATAGCCTATCAGCTGTTCTAATCAGAATTCTGAATTGTCACTTCACAAAAAAAATTGTAGTTCTCAAATTCTAAGACCGCGCGCGCGCGTGTGTATATATATATATATATATATATATGTATGTATGTATATATATATATATATATATATATATATATATATATATATCATTCCACAAAAAGTGATCTAGAGATCAGATCGGTGCTCTTTTCAAAGTCTCGGTTACTGTTATTACCAAGGTCGCCTTTCCGATAGCTTATTTTTCAATGGGAATTGAGAATTATTTATTAAATGGTTAATGTTTATTATGGGGTTGTATTATATTAGGCTAACCCAATCGTATTTTTATTTTTTTAGCCTAACTATTCATTTGTTTCCAAACAATTGTGAAATATTTGTAGGAATATTGGTAGATCATGTATTAATCGTTTGTAATAAATAAAAAAAATAAAAAGAAAAACAATAGTTTAATTTTAATACAAATTAGTACAAATTTAAACTTAGAGGAAAAATAGTAATATTCTAAAATACACAAATTAAAGTCGGTAATTACAGATTTATTTTAAGACGACAAGGCCTCCATCTACCGACGTATTTTGTAACTACAGCTGAACGTGTTTCATATTGAGCATCATAGCCATGAGATTAAAAATAACTTAAAATTCACTGTTTTATACATTTACAGCGATTAAAATTAATTATCGATAGTGGTATCATACGTGAAATATTTCGAACGATATATTAATTGAAATTTGATTACTCAAATATTATCTAAGTTCGATTACATATTCTTATTTCACTTTGAAAAATGACGTTCTCATTTGTTTAGTGTACCTTTAGGTTTCTACATATACAAGCTCCAGGCAGACAATCTATGGGAGGACCGATGCATCTAGGTGTCCTACGCAATGAGTGCTAAATATGAATACTCATAATTAATACTCATTGTGGTAGTGTTCTTTGTGACACTGAAAAAACCCCAAATATCATTAAACCAACACCTTAGATGTGACCTTGTCTTCCTTTTTACTATTTATTTTTAAAACTAGTCATGTGAATATCGACTACTTCAAACAACCGACTAGTCGACTAGATTGAAACATCGAATAAACTAGTCGACTAGCTTTAATTTGTTTTCTAACTAAGGGATCCAATAGCCATACTCGGAAAAGCCAATTCCATTGAACAGATAAAGTAGTCGAGTAGCCTATTCAGTTGATTCAGCACGCTCGGTGTTCACTTGTCCTAGAACACACGGAAATGTGTGGACCATTCTAGAATTGATTTTAAAGTACGTCCAGTCGATGTAATATTCAATATTCTGCAGTTTTTGAGTGATGATTTTATTAAGAAATTAAGATTTTTTAATGTTTTCTTGTAATATAATGATATGATTTCGGGATTTCATCGTGTATAAAATTAAATAGTGTGTTAAATAGAGTAAGTAAATAGAGTGTTGTAAATAAATAGTGTACATAAGTTACTATTGTTATTTTAGTGGTCGTGGTGCAGTAATTTTTAAAAATTTTATTCATTTATTTATTCTAATCTAATAGTATTGAAATGTCTCCATAAATAAATAAATATTTTGGGAATATCTTGATAGAAGATAAAACGATAAAATTTTAGGTAAATTATACAGGTTCTATCCACACATTCTTTTACAATACGATGAACATCAGTGTTTGGCAGCCAATATATTTAAGCACTAAACTCGTAGTTCAAGAAAGAGTAGACCTCGTAGTATATTGATATACAGTGCGCTCCACGACAGCGCTCGTAACTTTTCCGCCAATTTAACCGGTAACTGTATTACTTATAAAAAAGGATATTGTACAAACTTTATTAGATATTTTATACTCTTTCAAAATTATGGTAAGTTTTGCCGTTCAACCAATATTATAGAAAATAACGAGCAACTACAGTGTCAACGTTAAATCATAGCCGGTCGTCTCGAAATGGAACTAAATGGTAAATTTCTTATACGCACGTCTTTCATGCTTTATGCAAGATAATTTTGTAACAAATTTCAAAAGTCCGTCAATGCGTTTGATAGAACTGAGTACATACATCATCGTTAAATGAAAAACAGCCATCTTGAAACGGAAGTGAATAGGAAAAGTCTTACATATGCCATTTGGGCCTTATACAAGCTACCTTCTCGCCAAATTTCAAAACAATGGTTTAATGCGTATAGCTGAATTTGTGTAAATTTTTCATTGCAAATAAAAATGTTGCCATCTTGAAACGGAAGTGGATGATTAAAATCTTGCAGTTTTAGTACGTAAAAGACACTGGCGGTAGACAAAATTATGTAGAAGTAGGACTATTTATGGGGAATCGTTATAAACTTGTAGATTCGTAATTTCAAGCAGTTGATTTCTTTGATCATTTTTTCCTCAAATGTATTCAAAAATATTAAAAAAAACAAGACGTATACAAAATTTTAATTAATATTTTAGAAATATTTATAACAATGATACAAACAGTCTCTATCTGTATACTGTACCCAAACCTAAGATTTTGCACTCGTTCCACAATCACAGTGAATTTTAAGATGTTTTAAAAGCAGGTGTTTTTTCTACCAAAAAGTTTCAGTACTTAAATTTACTTATTACAAAATAAAAATAGATTAATCGTTTCATACTTCATTCAAAATAATAAACAATACATTTCACTAAAAAAATTACTAAAATAAGTCTGGGAACCAATCAGCTCACACAATCGAAAGCTTGTAGTCAGTGTAATTTTGTAAAAGATATTTCATTAAATGAATGGTTCTACTCTCGTAAGTATAACCTTATAAGTTCTTTAGTACTCACATTACTGGAACAATAACGATCATTAAAAATATACAACTGAAAATCAATAATTACAGATTCGTTTTGAAATACGACTAAACTTCCATCTACCGGATTATTTGGTAACTAGGACGGAATTATTATTCGTGAGCGAGCATCACTGAGATAAAATATTAAAAAAAGAACATTATTTTTTTGAAAATTATTAATATTTATGCGTTACATCTATAATTATGTTGTACATAAAACATTTCAAACTATACCTTAATTCAAATTCTGTTACTTAATTGTGGTCTAAAGCGGTATAAATATTTGTATTTTATTTCTAATAACAACGTTCTCAATCACTAAGTCTTTCGTTTCGTGTTGTTCATATACACACAGAACGTATGAAACATCGGGGAGAACCGATGTATCTAGGTGTCCTGCTTAATGAGTGATAAATATGAACACTCATAATTAATACTCATTATGGTAGTGTCCATGACACTGAAACACAGCATATATTTCAATCCAATACCTTAGTTGCGACCTTGTCTTCCCTTTTTACGTTTATTTCATAATCGCTTCGAACGATTTTGAATAACGTTAGCGGAAATGTAGCGAAGGAAACACTTTTTACTTTCTTCCTTTTGAAGTATCTATAAACAGAAAACATGGTGACCGGAAAGAAATTGAACCGATGTCATTCAGGTGAACTGAGACCAGGAATGTGGGTTTTACTATAACGTGCTTTCACAAACGAATTGTACAATTTTATTGAAATGTGTCATTGTGCTTTGCCCACATTGTTAAACAAAAATTATTTTTTCATGAAAAAGTTATTTAAAGGCTTCTGTTATAAAGAAAACAATTATTAATGTGTATTACAAATGCACAGACGCTCTGTGTGATAGAGAATGAGCTACAGCCGACAATTTTCGCGATCAATAAGGCACAGGAAATTAAATGTATCAAGGAAGTACTTGTATTTGACAGTTGTTTCAGTTTAAATCCAACTAATAATTGTACACTTGTCCGGTAGGGACTTACAGTGCCTCCTGTATTACTAAGTTAATATTAAAATACCGTAGCAAGTGTGTATATAGATATTAAAAAGTATCATTCCGTGATCAGAGTAACGATTGTTATTTCAAAACAATTTTTTTCTAACAAAACTTTTCAGTACTAAAATTGATAAGTAATAAAATAAAAATTCATTGATCATTTCATATTTAATAAAGTAATAAAGCTTACATTTCAAAAAAAAAAAAAAAAAAAAAAAAAAAAAAAATACTAACATAACTCAGGGAGTCAGAACAATTAGCGACACAAACGAAAGTTAAAACACCAACTTGTATTCAGTTTAATTACAAAAGGATTAATCTTATTCGATGGAAGTTATGCTATCTTAAATTCTATCAATTCTTTAGTGCACATCTAACATCATTGGGCCAATAACAATCATTAAAAATATACGACTGAAAATCAATAAATACAGATTTGTTTTGAAACACGACTAGACTTCCATCTACCGGATTATTCGGTAACTACGACGGAGTAATTACTGAGCTAGCGTCACTGGGATAAAAATTTAAGAAAACATTTTTTTTTTTAAATTATTAACATTTATACGTTACTATCGATATATATGTTGTATATAAAATATTTTAAACGATACAATAATTCAAATTCTATTATTTAATTTGGTTATGAACGTGGTTAACATTATGTATTTCAATTTTAATATCGCTGTTCTCAACTCTAAGTCATTCGTATTGTGTTGTTCAAATAAACACAGAATGCATTCAACATCGGGGAGGACCGATGCATCTAGGTGTCCTACTTAATGAGTGATAAATATGAACATTCATAATTAATACTCATTATGGTAGTGTCCATGACACTGAAAAACCCAACAAAGCATACATAACCAACACCTTAAATGCGACCTTGTTTTCCCTTTTTTCTTTCACAGTGCAAAGTTTAAAATATTGAGTTTCTTCACACAAAAAAATCAAACTAGGTTTTTAAGTTTAATTTTTTGTCAATTTCCTTAAGTGAAAAAAAATTTCTTAAAGTGAAATATATTCGATTTTAATGAAATGTGAAGTATTTCGTAAAATTTATGTCAGGATCGCTTTTTGGATGTCAGATCTTTTGAGATAAAAAAACATGTTTTATCGTGCCAAATTAAAAAACAATCCGTCAATGTGTTTGCCCAAAACTGTATATTATAAATTAGAGGAAGCCATCTTGAAACGGAAATGAATAGAAAATAAGCTTACACATAAGTCGTTCGGGTACTATGGTTATACAAGGTACTGTGGTACCAAATTTCAAAGCAATCGGTCAGTGCGTTTTGCCAAAACTGCGTACACTCTTCATCGTTAAATCAAAGACAGCCATCTTGAAAGGAAGTGAGTAGAAAATAAACTTACAATTACTTGTTCGGGCTGTATGGAAGGTACCTTCGTATCAAATTTCGAAATAATCGGTCAATGTGTTTGCCTCAAAATGCGTATTATGAATCAGAGGAAGCCATCTTGAAACGGAAGTGAATAGAAAATATTTGTTGGCTTTTTACAATTTACCTTAGTACAAAATTTCAAAACAATCGTAAATGCGTTTGCTCAAAACTGTGTATTATAAATTAGAGGCAGTCATCTTGCAACAGAAGTGAATAGAAAATAAGCTTACACAGAAGTCGTTCGGGCTTTATACAAGCTCTGTTCGTACCAAATTTCAAAACAATCGGTCAATGCGTTTGGCCAAAACTGCGTAACAAACACAAACCGAACGCTGAACGGACGTGTTGAAACCGAAATCTCGCTCCGCTCATTCAGTTAGTCCCTCAGTGAGAGAAGACAAACAAAAATGATTATCATTTTACATATTTAACAGTTACTTGTGCAACTAATGAGCAAAGTAGCATTTCTTTAAAACGGCAGAGGAAATTTTTTCGAATGAAATTAGACACTTTGCACAAAAAATGTTTCCAATGTATTAAAAACTATGAATTCAACATATAAATTACTTGTTCAAACGCAACGTGAGGTTAAGTTGTTTGAACTTCTTAAGATATCCAGGAAGCTCGAACAATCAAACATGTTTAATAAATGTACACTAGCTATTTTTAAACCAATTTTGCATGCGTATTTTAAATAAACTTTGCCATTTACTACTACAGTTTACTCGGTGTTATTTTAACATGAAAATACAATGTAATATGATTCATCTTACGGCAAATTTGTACAAATATTCGTTTTGTTAAAACTTAAATTTTATTTAGCTGTTTTGTGGAGTGATGAGATGTAAAAACATCGAGCAAAGTTCAAGTTTTAGGTTAGCAAAACAGTCACTTTGCTCAATACTGTAGGAAAAATTAAATATTAATGCTCAATGGCTGACAAGTTTATGCATATTGTACAATCTGCGCCTTGTTCTGTTATGCAATGAAAACAACTCGCATTTAAACAAAGTGCATATAAAGAATCCATTTTTTAATATTACAATTTCATTTCGTTGCCCGTTTAATTGTACGACACGAAACTATTTTGCTTTTACTTTCTTGCTTTACAAGGCCTCTACTTAGGAGCCTGTACTGTAAAAAGTACAGTTATACAAATTTTAATTAGTTTTTCACTCATTTAAAAAGTAATCATTTCGTTTTTGAGAGATACGTTATTCTAATTTCCATTTTGCTGCGGACACTATACAAACATGAATGGCTCCCAAACACAAAATCCATAAATGCTACTGCATTAATTTTATTGTATTTTTAAATCTTTTTCGAAGGATTTCAAAATAATCTCATCTTCAAAACCTATTGCTGGTACTCCTCTACTGGATTCGTCTTATCCTCGATCAACACAACAATACGTTTAAAGATAGCACTACTCCGAAACGCTTTACAACGACAACAAACATTATAATGACAGCCAAATATACTAAAAAACGCTAAAATTAAACACGTTAACGAACCAAACCGACGATGTTGTAGAACGTCTTCAATTATTCAGTTCATCGTTTCCTTGATAAGGTTCCAAACAATTTACGTTGTTGGCCAGCTGACAGACAGACAGGCAGGTGAACAGTGACTCACGGGTCAAACACTGACTCATCATCGTGGATTTGGGACCTTTTAATTTTATCATACCTAGTACGGAGGAAGATGGACCTCTTATAGTACCTAAAATGAAAGATGTTATTTAATGTTGAAAGTGTAAGTTGTTCGATTTTTAAAGTTATTTTTAATGATGGTATATTTATGTTATTATTACTGTTCGGACATTTGCCATCATCTGTGTATAAAAACAATAAACAACGTTACGAAAGTGTTTTGTTTCTACCGCTCAGGGAATCTGCACTATACTCTTAAAACGTCGTGTATTGTTTTTGTGTACTCTTCTGAAGGCAAAACAGTAACAATAACATACGTTATGTTGTTATAATAAGTGTCAACTGTTATTTGCTACTTCATAAAGTAAGTGTTATTTGCGCCGAGACCATAAACCTTATTCACTAAGGGAACAGCGTATCAAACAAAGATATACAAATCATACAAGGAATATAGTAAGTCTTCAGTTTAGGTAACAATTTTATTATTTTCTTAAATAAACATAATTATTAGAGAATCTCTAACGACAAACTACCTGTGAACATTTTAAGAAACCAGGGCATGCCAAATTTTGCACTATGAAAGTTTTTGCACTAAGTAAATACAGCCTTTTGAATAAGAGTAGTCGTTTAGGTGAAGGCGGTAGCTGGAAGGAAAGGGAAAGCATGTTTACAAAAGAAATCGATTTTTTTTTGTGTTTAACGTCCGATCAAAAGAAATCGATTAGCAATAGACAAATGCACGATGGAAGGAGAAATCACAAATATATTTGTGTAAAAACCGTGTCCAAAACATGTGTTTGGTATTCGAAATGCTTGTTCCGGCTTGTACTACGGGCAGGGATAGGGGACTGTCAGTAGGGCCATGTAATCTATATTTTTAATGACTTCTAAGTAAATATTGAAATTGTTCTAAGCATGTTATGCAAAAAATTGGCATTTGTAATGGGATTGTATATTTATGATTAATAAGTTAGCTTCGTAAGATATACAAAACATTGTATAATTTGTGATGCCGCGCATGAGCTTGCAAGCTGCACATCTATGATGCCGTTTTGCTTCTAGCAGTTAAAAATTTCTTTTATGTTAAAATTTTTCACAAACAGTATGTGCTGAGAAAAAGGGATGTTGACTCGAGAAATAATATGTATGATTATTAAGTAAATTTTACGAATATTTTATATTATAGCTATTAACGTCGTAATCTTTATTTTATTTCATAAAGACTACAACTTTGTGTGTGTGTGTGTGTGTGTGAGAGAGAGAGAGAGAGAGAGAGAAGAAAAATTGATTAATCACCTTTTCTTTATTTGAGATGGAGTTATAATTATTAGTTCCTCTCTTACTCTGACCTCACAACTTATAACAAAAGCATACATTGAATAATAACAAATTGAATATTATTTTTATTAATGTGTATATGTATGTGTGTGTGTGCTCGCGCGCTCGCGTGTGTGTGTATGAGAGAGAGAGTGAGAGAGAGAGAGAGAGAGAGAGAGAGAGAGAGAGATGGGGGAGGGAAAAAGAGAATGAGAAAGATAAAATTCTTATATGGATAGAAATTCAAGTAAAAAAACACATCTTGGTCAGATAACATCAATTGAAACTTCAAGATCAATTTTAATACAATAATTTCTTTATACTTCTTATAATGAATAAAGTACTCATTTATTGTAACTTTCCGTAATTTTACTACTTTTGTATTCGGACGTTCCTTAATTTTCCTACTTAGCGTTAAACGGCTAGCGTAAAAACATAATCGCCTAGCAATAAACCGTATCGCAATAAAGTTATTATGATAATACCGTGATTTGAATGTCAGGTAGCTACTGCGCAAGTCACAGATACAGTACTCATTAAAACACAATCTGTGAGGTAACTCATCTGTGACGACCGCCCTCGTAAAACGATTGTTTGTACCGCAAACAATGTATCGAGAAGTATTTTGCATATTTGTCTTTTATTAAATTGAGGTTGAATTTTTGATTTACGATGCATTGTTTACCTTTTACAACGTAAATTGTTTACAACGCTGTAAAGTAACGGTGATCGTGGGAAAAGTTTCAGAAATAAGCGGTTAGACATTATGCAAAGGTCACATTACCTGTGTGCCACGTAGGGTTGTTTCAATACAAGTACAGTATCGATACTTTTGTTCCAGTACAGTACTTGGTATTGGAAGAAAAGTACTTGTATTACAAGAGTGAAAGTGACAAACCAAGGAAAACATATTAGTACTTACTTCTAGTACTTATTTTGAAACAACCCTACTTCACCCTTACCCTGTCTTTAATATACTTGTATATATACTTAGTATACTTAATCGTTGTTTTCCTGTTCTAAAATTCATGTTAAGAAAGTAAAAGCTTCCCTGTATCGTTGTCCTCAGCTGCAAGGGATTAGGGATTGCTAAGTGTGATACCCTGGATTTAACACATTGGAGGTTAGCGCACAGAAATTAAATTTCTAAGAATTCCGTTCGTAGCACGATAAATTCAGTAGAAAAAGTCATGACAACAAATTAGGCTTGTATTAATGTACTGTATTGTGTGAATTATATATTTTGAGTAGAATTGTAAAATGTTCATCAGTTGTTCTTGTAAATTAATTTTAAAATGAAACTTTATAAATCAAATGTTAAAATTTTGAATTAATGTATCATAACTATGTATTTTTATACAGTACTACAAAGTTTAAAATACCGTACGATTTTGCCTATATGTGCTTCTTGTACTAGCTATCTTCATCCGAAATTTCAACTCTATTCATACAGTTGCTTTTATGAGCTTGTGACACACACACACACACACACACATACTCTTCATATTTATTAATATATTAGTAAAGATATGTATACACAGCGTGTCCCACGAAGAGGTTTACGCATTTTATGCTTCATTATTATCTCCTTCCTCTATTGCTCATTTTGAAACTAAACATATTTTTTAAAGAAGGTACCAGATAGAAATAGTATGTGAGAATTTCATTTGTCATATATTTGTAGAAACAAAATGGCAGGCAAAATAAAGTTTAAGTGATTTTGTTTTGTTTTTTCAAATAAAGTATATAACTGATTTTGTTATTTATTTCAAACAAAATTTTATTTTTAATTTAATTTAATTTAATTTTTGTAAAGTTTAATTAGATACAAATTAATTAAAAGAAACTAAATAACAGTCAGCCACAGCTACACACTGATAACAACCCCTATTTAATACTGCAGTACAGTGAGATTTTTATGAGAAACAGAATTTGTTTATTTTGGCCGCTATTTTGTCTCTAAAAACATCGGCCGGAGGCAATTTCACATACTATTTCTGGTACCTTCTTAAAAAAGTGTGTATAGTTACAAAATGATCAATGGGGGAAGGAGGAAATAATGGAGGATCAAATGCGTAAACCTCCTCCTGAGACACACTGTATACAAATACTGTATGTACAAGTTGTTACTATTCCAACTACGATATTAGCTTTTTCCCTATCAGAAAGTTTCTAAAACATTGTACGATTTGATTTGTAGCTTTTACAATTTGACAGAAATGCCGAGAAATGTTTGACGGAAGCAGGCAAAGTATTTATTTCATGACGCATGAAAAACGTAATTGCAATTACTTGTTAATCTGTGTGACGTACTGCCTCTTCCCTGAGCCACATTTACAATCTTTGTTCCGATTGACCTGACCATTCGAGCGGAAAACGGATGGCAGTGTTGCCAGATTAGGGGTTTTTTCCCCCAAATCTGGAAAATTTTAAGTTTATGGGGAAAAGTATGAGGAATTTTTTTTAATCACTGGAATAATTTGGGGAATAATATGTTCAGTCTTAACTAGGTTAAATTCTTTTCCGTAAAGAAAGACCTGTTAGGTTTTTGTTGAATCTAATACCGGAAATCCGGCCGGCTGTAATCACCCAACAATGCAACAATAATCCTCTTCATTATCCGTACCCAACTGTAATCTTTTTTGACCGTTATTATTTTATTTCAGTAATTAGTCAACGTCAAATTTTAGTGACTTTTTATTAGTCAATATCAAATTTTGGTAGCATTTAGTGCGCATGTCTGTAGCCCGTCGCTGGTTTCCGTTTATAATTATTTTCCGTCTAAGGACTGTAAAAACTAAAAACCGCTATACAGTAATTGTAACACCTGCTTCCGGAAGGTAAACTTTCATCTCTTCAGGCAGTCACTTTTGAATTACTGTATTTTGAAGTGTTATCTTGTCAGCGATCCATCTTGTGACCGGTAAATTTGAACATTTAATAGCATCAACTGATTCAGTCTTCAAATTTTCCATGTTTCCAGGTGAAAACATCGGTAAGAAAATACAGTAAAGCGTAGGGGAGGGGGGTTTAGATTTAATTGTTTGTCTATATCCCATAATACGTAATGTTTTCTTAACGTTAAGTTTGTTCTGATTAATGATAATACAGGTAAAATATAGAGTAGGTGCCTATTACCAGTATTGAATTTAATGGAAATATTGATTTAAAAGTGCATCATATATTTACAGAATAATATATTATTTATGTTATTTAATTTCTAATATATATATATATATATATATATATATATATATATATATATATATATATATATATATATAATTGGGGATTTTCTTGAAAATATCTTATAATTGGGCAAATTTATGTAGCTGATAGTGAAACTCGTGGGAACTTTTGCATGTAATAACCACTACTCTATGGAAAAAACGAAGAAGTTTGACCGATGTAAATATATGAAATGAATCGTTAATTTAATTTTGGTAGTTACATTACAAGATCAGTTGTTTTATAATAATTTGTAACTATCAGCTGATTTCATCGAACAGCTGATGGGCATTAATAAATTTCAGGTTATGTTGTTAAAGACTAGCTGTGTTATTTTGTCGTGTTTTCGAAAAAAATAAAAATTAATACAATAAATACAAGAATAATTTCATAAAATACAATACATGTAATTATAATGTTTATATTTTTGAATCAAAAATAAAAATCATGTGTCGTGTTTTCGAAAAAAATATCCTAACAACAGAAATGTTTTTGAAACCAGTTCTCTACGCCCATCATACTTGGGACGCGGTCCGCTTCATTGAACCCATTCGGGCTCCGATCCGTTTCCCCGGTACGGCAACTCTGGAAAGTACAGTAACGAGATGCCTACGTCGGACATGTTTAGACTTGTAGACCTTGACCGCCTTAAACACAACCTTTACCACTAACCGCCAACTACATTAGAGAATCATACAGATTCGTTACTCCTTCTAACATTGTGATTATCTGTTCATCTGTTCAATGAAATTCCATTTTACTTTCTCGTGTACTTTCTTTTTGGAGAAAGTTTGATAGTGGTTAAAAATTTAACGGTGTTTTTAGTGGATATTATATTTTGAAGTTTTCTGACTGTGTCTATCAGATGATAAAATGATAAAAACACACATTAAATATGCTGAAGTACTTTAAATCATGCTTCCAATAATTACAAAAACGTCCTGCTCAGAAGTTTTCGACAGAAAAAACATCTTAAAATCGACCTAATTTCTCAATTATTTTGGTAATAAATAAAGATTTATAACTTAAGTCTGTGTACCAAACTCAAAATTTAAAAAAAAAATTAACAGTTTGGGAGTAAAAAACTACGTCCTTTTTTGGTTTTTTATCCAAAATTTTTGGTTTTTATCCATTTACTCATGGACAGTACAATTTTTATTATTACCGCATAAATTTGCAGCTACGAATGAAGTGTACAGGATTGGCTGTAACGGATTAAATGGAGCGGAGGGGAGATCGCCCCTCCCGAGACAAAATAAAATAAAATTAAAAAATCTTATTTTACTTTTAAAGGAATCATCCGAGACCTCTGAGGGGATCTAAAAACTTTTACATTATCCTATGTCAGCTTTGTCTGTGCACGAAATTTTGTTTGTATGTACGTCTGTGCGCTTTGTAACGCTTATAGTAAGGGGCAGGACGGGGTTAGACAATTAGATTTTTTTCTTCTCTTCCTGTGTCAACTGCAACAGCAGAAAGCTCATTCTCAACTCTAAAATTGATCAAAACTTGGTTGAGCCGTTGTGGCGCTTAACTAAACTCACTTTGCTATATGTTCGTAGAGATAGTGTTTATACATGTTCTCTTAAGGACAACTTTTGTTTCTAAATGAGTGTCATTGTAAATAATTGTATTGAAATAAATAAAATAATTTTTTGCTTAGGTTCTTGAATGTGTGACGAGAACACACACCATACGGGACCACCATCTTTACTTTCATTCCAGAGGAAGGCACATTTGCTGATTTTTGTTTACATTAAAAATCCCACAAATCTCGGTCGAGATCCAATTTCACAACCTTGTACGAAGCCTACGTACTAACCACTACTCTACTAGCACTTACATTTTCCTGTGTTATTTTTAAAATAAATGTAGCTTATTAGGAATTTAAAGCTAACAAAAATGCAACTTTCAACAACTTAATGAATATTTACGTATTTTTTATGTATTTTAATGTCTATTTCAATATTTTGTATTTAATTTTCTTAGAGGTTATGTGCTGATAAAACCTTGTGGAATTTCTGGTTTTTGTCTTAAATTTATGTATATAGAGCTAGTTATACAAAAGTTGAATTTTTGTCTAAAATACAGCACATTTTAACACATATTTTATAGTAATTCTAAGTTTCAATACTGCCTAACAGTGCTAGTTTTTGAAGACATTAAAAAATTGTCAACCTCCAGGGAGGTCCTACTGTAAGTTGAATTTTCCACCTAACCGCCCCCATCCACAAAATTGCGCTGATCCGTCAGTGCTTGTGAAATAACCCTATATACCTACTAGTAATGTGAAGAAATAAACTGATACTGCAAAACCATTACACGCTCAATTATTGGGTGATGCTGAATGCCCCTGTAGTCTTAAGATTGCTCATAAAGAGACCTGTTAAATTGACTCCAGTAGTCATAACTCTAAAATCAGTCAGGTTAGGTTAAGAAATGATTTTTCCGCTTATTACTGGGGAAATATTTACGAAATTTAACATTATTTGATGTTTGAATAAATAATATAAAGTTGAGATTTATCATTACATTTACTAACACTTGAAGATGTAATACTTTTAATAATTAGTTTTAATTGATATTTAATTTTGATGATTTCTTTCTACTTGTGAAAATACTGTATTAATGTGGATATTCAAATAAAACCTTGTGATTGAGCAATGGAGGAGAAACATATCCCATTACTCACTAAGGCGGCAAATAAACCTGCACCCTTCGAGGGACCCACGATAATCCGGAGAGGAATGTTCGAATGGAGGAAGTACCCGACGTACCGTTGAAGTTCGGACATGCCCTTACTTTTTCAGTTCAGAATCTACCGATAAAAACTTTGAATAATTTCTCAAAATCAGTTCAACAGGTTTTACCTAAAATTTGATTCAATTTGAAGATTTATGACTCTGTCGGTGTACGGAATTTGAAATAAAATTTATTTAGGCCTACTTTAAATAAGATTATATTCATTTTTTTTAATCTTTGGAATTACATTCTAGTAATTTCAAAATCAGTAGGCTCTACTTTGAGTCGAGCTGTGTATTTTCATAAATTACTAAAATTTTACCAAAATGATAAGAATTTTGAAAAAGTAGGATTTTTGGCTCAGATCTAAAATAAAAACACTGTCAATTAAATTCTCAAGATCAATTTTTGCACGATCAACTTCGTATAGTGAGAACCACTAACTGCTGCTGACTTAACAAGAATATTTTACTCATTGTACAAACAGAGCGCAATATTTGCACAATTATTGCAATCGTGACCTTCGATCGCTAAGCTCAGCTGTGTAAACATTGACCGCAAAACCGAGCCTCTCCTTCAAAATCCTTTTGTCCATTGAGTAGCCCACGCTAAAGAAACGAAATATGTTTATATTTATGTATGTTTAATGGCAGCCGTGCATAAGGAAACGTCAGAGTCGTTAAGATATCCTCCGTGTCGTCTGTCTGTCTGTCTGTAGCGCAACTGTAGCTTCTAAAGCGGTAAGTCGACAAAATATTGAAGCAAGGGCTATAAGTCTAAGGAAGTACAAATATATCGGTTGTAAAAACTTTTTTAATTAAAAAAAAATCGGCTCAAGTTGCAGGCTCCAAACTGCAGGCTGACAATGATATTACTAACCAGAGTACAGCGTATACGTGGTGCTTCCACATGGCTCCAAATATTTATTTAGAAATTTAATAGGTAACCTGTAACAATTACAAATTTGATTTCCTTTCGAGGCAAAATTAACAAATTCAAATAGAATTACTCAACGTATTGTAAAGCAATAGAGTAAACTCTCGAATAGAGTAAAATAAACACCATCCAAATCATCCGTGTTTTCCATCTCAAATACAGTAAAATAAACACCATCCAAAGTTCCCGAGTTCTCCATCTCAAATAGAATAAAATAAACACCATCCAAAGTCCCCGAGTTCTCCATCTCAAATAGAATAAAATAAACACCATCCAAAGTCCCCGAGTTCTCCATCTCAAATAGAATAAAATAAACACCATCCAAAGTCTCCGAGTTCTCCATCTCAAATACAGTAAAATAAACACCATCCAAAGTTCCCGAGTTCTCCATCTCAAATACAGTAAAATAAACACCATCCAAAGTTCCCGAGTTCTCCATCTCAAATAGAATAAAATAAACACCATCCAAAGTCCCCGAGTTCTCCATCTCAAATAGAATAAAATAAACACCATCCAAAGTCCCCGAGTTCTCCATCTCAAATAGAATAAAATAAACACCATCCAAAGTCCCCGAGTTCTCCATCTCAAATAGAATAAAATAAACACCATCCAAAGTCTCCGAGTTCTCCATCTCAAATAGAATAAAATAAACACCATCCAAAGTCCCCGAGTTCTCCATCTCAAATAGAATAAAATAAACACCATCCAAAGTCCCCGAGTTCTCCATCTCAAATAGAATAAAATAAACACCATCCAAAGTCTCCGAGTTCTCCATCTCAAATAGAATAAAATAAACACCATCCAAAGTCTCCGAGTTCTCCATCTCAAATAGAATAAAATAAACACCATCCAAAGTCCCCGAGTTCTCTATCTCAAATAAAATAAAATAAACACCATCCAAAGTCCCCGAGTTCTCCATCTCAAATAGAATAAAATAAACACCATCCAAAGTCCCCGAGTTCTCCATCTCAAATAGAATAAAATAAACACCATCCAAAGTCCCCGAGTTCTCCATCTCAAATAGAATAAAATAAACACCATCCAAAGTCTCCGAGTTCTCCATCTCAAATAAAATAAAATAAACACCATCCAAAGTCTCCGAGTTCTCCATCTCAAATAGAATAAAATAAACACCATCCAAAGTCCCCGAGTTCTCCATCTCAAATAGAATAAAATAAACACCATCCAAAGTCCCCGAGTTCTCCATCTCAAATAAAATAAAATAAACACCATCCAAAGTCCCCGATTCTCTATCTCAAATAAAATAAAATAAAAACCATCCAAAGTCCCCGATTCTCTATCTCAAATAAAATAAAATAAAAACCATCCAAAGTCCCCTTGTTCTCCACCGCAAATAGAGTAAAATAAACACCATCAAGGGTCCCCGAAGTGTGCCAATATATTTTTAATATTATAAAGTGAAATTCTTAAAACTAGTTTAAGAAAAATACCCTTAAAACTACAAAATCATTCAAACAACCTGTAACGAAGCAGAAGTCACGTAACAAAAAATACAAAAAAAAATCACAAAACCTGTTTAACAAATAAGAGTAATTACATACATTAAAGCTTAAGAAAACTCCCGTTCAAAGAATCACGCATGCGCTTAACAACCTTTTCCGCAAAATTAACCATAATATTTATAAAAATGTTATGATCGCAATAACGTACTTCCTAATGACGTCTTACATTAAGAATGTTAACTTTACTGTTAAATAATTCTACCTAACCCCTATATTGTTTACAACCCCCTCTCCGAAGCTGTCTCCGCCCTTGGTCAATGTCTAATTTCTGGTTGTCTCGTCATTGCAGACGTCAGTCTATACCCTACACTGGTATTGTTCGTAGGCTAAGGTTCTATGCATAGTAATACAATGTGACGGTTCAACGATATGTGTTTATGCGTATTGTGTGTTAAGTGGCATGTGTTGTTGGCCTTTCAAATTTTCGGTAAGTAAATAAATGCTGCACAAACTTACTTGAATTCAATTTATTTACCGAGAAAAGCGAGTTTGTTTCTACTCGATTTTCCGGCATTTGGTTTGTGTGTGTTTTATGCAGTTTTGGCCAAATATTCTGAAATTTGGTAAGAAAATATCTTGTATAAAGTCAAAATGACGTATGTATAACATTTTCATTTTACAAAACCAAAAAGTCTCATATGTAAGATTTCCTTCCATTCACTTCCGTTTCCAAATGGCAGCCACTGATAGACAATAACGAGTACGCAGTTTTAGCCAAACGTATTAACCGATTGTTTCGAACGGAAGTACCTCATATAAAGCCCTAATGACATTTGTGAAAGTTTTTCTTATTTACTTCCGTTTTCAGATGGCAGCCTCTGATCTAAGGATTACGAGTGTAAGTAATTATAAGCAAACGTATTGGCCGATTGTTTAGAAACTTGGTACGAAGGTGTAAGATTTTTTCTTCATGCATTCCGTTTCAAGGTGGCGGGAACTGATTTAGCGTTGAGAATATAGTTGCTGGTTATTTCCTGTAATACTGGCGGGGAAAGGAAAAATCTATCATAATTCTGACTGCTTCCTGGAAAAAGATCGTAAAATTTCTGATAAAATCTGATAATAAAATTTCCCTAAATATTACGGTTACCGGTTAAATTGGCGGAAAAATAACGAGTGCTGTCGTGGAGCGTTCTGTATATCAATTAAGAATATACTGCGAGGTATGCTGTTCTATTAGCGTTATGTAAATTTAAAAAGTATCTTTACATCCAAACAAAACTTATAGCGACCATATTTTCCTAGAAGAAATCTGGGACTTCATTTGTGGGTTCATATCGACGTAATGAAACATAAACATTTAATTTAAAGAACAATGCCTGTTTGTATTTTCATACTAATCTCAAACTTTGAACTGAACGACAAAATTACAGTAACGAAAACTATTGTTCAAAGATTTTTTTGCAATTTTTCCCCTAATACGACAGAGATTGAAAAATTAAGAGAGATCCCGAGACGTGGTCCAACGATATACTTGCAAGGCAAATGTTATCGAATGAGACAATTAGTTTAGTCTTCAGAAATGTGCACAGTTGGACAGACATCCAAATAAACAAAATGGCCAAGCAGATGCTTTGAAATCATAAACTGAAGGTCCTTAGGCATCTTGTTTCTTATGCATGTAACGACCGTTAAAATGTAAACTTAAGCGTTTTGTATTTAAAGGCTATAAACATAACTCAAAAATGGATCAGCTGACTCCAGTGTCAATCACTCGGAACACCTCGTGCAGACTTCAGGCCTACCGCCAACGTTTAATTTCTCCTCTGCTCCCATACGTACTACGTAGTTTTTATTTTAATTATTTCTAAAGTAAACGACTTAAAGAAACTGTTCCAAAGTTGAATCGTTCGAAACGCGCTTTTGTTTATATCTATAAATACGTAAAATATGCAAACATTCTCTGCAAAGCCTTTTTTCAGAAGAAAAAAACCGGGCCGAACGGAAGAATGAAATGAACGAGCAAACGAATTTCGTCTATTTCTTTTTCTTCCTTCTTTTCGATAACAGTACACGCGTATAATATGAAAACGTTGTGTTGCTTTGGTTTCAATGTTTTTCCTTACTTGAAGAACACGTGCACGTTGTAACCGTTTATAATACATTCAAAATTAATATAAAAGTTTATAATAATTAATGTTAATATTGCTAGTTTTTAACAACATAACCTGAAAGTTATTATAGCCTACCAGCGGTTCAATTAAATCAGCTGATCGTTACGAAGTAATATAAAACAGCCGATCGTTTAGGGTAAATAATATCTAAGGTAGATTCACGTATTTATATATTTAAACAAAACAAGATATTTGTAAAAATATCTTTATATTAATTATATACTACGTTTATGTATTTTTCTGACAAAATGTCGTAATTGGAGAGCGTGATATGAAAACTTGAACTTTTGGCGAGCTTAAGGTCCTATATAAACTCTTCAGGATATGTGCAAACCTAAAACTATATATAGATTTATGTAAGCTATATTAGGTATGATTTAGTAACACTTTAAAATGGTACTCCACACTAGATAAATAAAAATAAAAATATATTTGATCTTTTGAGAAATTACCGCTCAACTGTCTCTAAAAATATTTTTGGACATCAACCCCTATGTTCGTCCTGGGTTTTGGGCCGATACAAAAACTATTTTCTTTAAAGGTCAGTCCCCATTGTTTAGTGATTCACAACTAAAATGGGCGTAACCATTAAACCATAAAACGGACAAGCGCGCAAATTTATAGGGCCGAGTTTATCAAGGAAATCTAAAAAACGTTTTTTTGGACTTGAATTTTTCGATTAGTGAACAGGTAAAACCAAAAGGAAATGAAGTAGGCCTAATAAAGGTAATTTTTTTGCTATTACTTTATAGAATATTTACTCGATTTTCTACAATATTAGCGCTAGTATAACTTTATATTCGCGGCAAACAACTGTTTCGATGACGTGATTGAAGCGAATTCAAAAAGAACCAAATTTATTAGCTTCACAATTTTGTTTTGTATTTCGTAGGTCCAGTAAAAGTACAAAATGAAACCTGATTTCCTGAAATTCATACTTTTTCATACCCTTTTTTTAGAGTTAAATTTTGCCAATTTTTAAACTTACTTGGAAAATACATAAATTAATTTTGATCGTTATGTGATTTATTTTCTTACTAATTTATTCAGATGTAACGCTGATTACGATGGTGAACTGAGGCTTCAGAAGCAGAACATAAAATATTAGAAACGTAGATAAAAGATTGTTTTTTTAACATTTTGAATTTTTGTGTTTTGAAACAGTTGAACACGGATTTTACCGGGTAATGAACTGGTTCAAAAATATTGACAAAATCAATTTTTGTGCCAAGTCTGACACAAGCCAAATATACTCTAAAGGAACATGATCGGCGCACATTTCAAGGTACCAGGTCTGGGTATTACCACAATAGCGCCCTCAATATTGTGACACTACAAAACCTGACGGGTTTCAGCTGTTTCCTTCTGCTGTGATTCACTCGAACACTCAACTGTTTTAGCCTAATGTCTCACAGATAGTTTGAACAGTCACAGATGAGTATGAAATCTTCCGTAGATAACTCGAGTGGCCGAAGATAACTGAAATGGTTATGCTCGCCCCAGTTATGTCATGAGTCATAACTGTCATAATATTTATGTAGTGAGTTTAGTGCTATGCTATTTGTGAAAGTAACCGGTTAACACAGTATTTATACGGACCTAACTGGTTTGAATACTGTATTGCCACTAGGAGCTCGGTGGTCGATGCGAAATGAAAATCTGATTTCACCGTCGTAATCAGCGTCAAAAACTGCATAAATTAGCATTTCGGATTTTCAAAATCCGTTGAAATTAAATAAATTAATTTGATGGAGGTCAGGGTTCATTTTTATGTTTTCAATTATGGTGCAAAGAGAATCACAAAAAGGGTAAGATAATAAAAATACTTTTGGAAATTCGCTTTTATCGAGACAGCTACGTGCCGCGATATTTTATTCTCAATTAAATTTTCGCCTCGTACATACATACATGCGCGTTTGCGCGCGTGCACACACACACACCAACAACAAACAAGGTAAAGGTGACCGTTAATCCAACCGTTAGAACCGTAAAGAGGTACACTCACCCTTGCCGTCCAATAATATTCGCTCGTGGAAATTTCGGACTTACTATTTCTGTCGTCACTCGGCAGTTCTAAGCGTATTCGTGACCCCGAGATGGTGTCACAAAAGACGTTAATAGGGTAACCACTGCTCTAACACCTGGATTACGGAAGATTTTTTTACCCATTTTTGTGCCCCCAGATTGCAGGAGTTCAGTAGTTCTGTTTACTGAAATATGACTTGGTCATATTTTCATTCCTCTTGTCTAAAACAAGATCGTATTGAAGATTCACTCGTATCTGATTTTATTTTGACTACTAACACAGAACGTTTAAACGGTCACAGATAAATAACTACAAAATCGTCTGTAGACCGGCCAAAGGTAAATGAAGTGGTCAGGTTTGCCCCAGTTATGACGTGAGTCACTGACTGTTCATGGCAAGACTATTTCTGAAACTAACTGGTGTTTAGAAGTACAGTAGCCTGGTTTATTTATATAGCTTACAGGAACATTCACTTCGTTCAGTGTAAATTCTGCTTGTATGTTAAAATGTTAGTAATAAAGACGGGAATGTAAAAGCAATATTAATAGACCTTATACAATAGACTTTTGGATCCGTTGGTCGTCATTTGACAAATGGCGGATCTACCAAGCAAAACAATACATTGTATTTATGCAGTGTAAGATGTTTTTTTTTAAATAATGATTTTTGAGTAAAACGTATCATGTTTCAGGGTTGGTTGTGATGTTGGATTTTGCGCGATGCGTGTCAGTGCCACATTGCATATAATAGCGCGTTGCGTGCTATTGTAATATATAAAAATATAATTGTGACTACTTCTAAACAGCTGATTTCGTACAACAGTTGTTGCTTCAATATTATTTCGATTGAGGTTATGTTAAAGTAGTTCAGTTTCTACATAAAATTAACAATAAAATTATTGTATATATAAAAATATAACTGTGACTAATTCTAAACAGCTGATTTCATACAACAGTTGTTGTTTCAACATTATTTCGATTGAGTTTATATTAAAGTTCAGTTTCTAAATAAAATGGACAATAAATTATTGTATATATAAAAATAAAACTGTGACTAATTCTAAACAGCTGATTTCGTACAACAGCTGTTGCCTGAATATCGTTTCAATTGAGGTTATGTTAAAAATTCAATTTCTAAATAAAATGGACAATAAATCTGATTAGGCGAAATCAGATTAGACGATTTTTTTTTGTTGATCGCTCTCGGTCAGGATTCTAGAAATATATTTTTCCAATTTCGTCAGTAGGTATCCTAAATATTACTTTAAGCCAGTTTCGACTAAAATCTTTTTGAGAAAATTTTACTTCTGACTGATTCTAATTGCAAATTAATTTCAGGACTGTATTGTTAACCAAACTGGGAAAAGAAGAGAAATAAATTTTGAAGTTTGAACCAAGTCAGAGTAAAGTCAAAATAAAGTAAAAGACAACTTAGCTTCTAAAGTCTTTGCAAACCTGAAGATATGTTAAATTAACGTTTTTGACCGAGCGAAGCGAGACTTCTGTTTTAGTTCAACCGTTCGGCATTTGGTTTGAATGTTTGTTTGTTGCGCAGTTTTGGTCAAAAGCATTGACCGATTGTTTTGAAATTTGTTACGAAGATACTATGTATAAAGCCCGAAAGACATATGTGTAATATTGCTTCCTAATTACTTCCGTTTCAAGATGAAGGGCTCTGATTTATCTTTGATAATATTGCTGGTTATTTCCTGTAATATTAGCTGAACGGAAAAACCTATGACAATTTTGACTGCTTCATGAAGAAAGAGCTTAAAATTTCTAATGAAATTTTTTCAATAAAACTTTTCTTAAATATTAATTACGTTTACCGATTAAATTTGCGGAAAAGATTACGAGCGCTGTCGTGGATACCATTTTTTTCAGAACAGAGAAAGTAAAACGTTACGTTCCAGCTACAAACCAAAATGCCGAAATCGAGTCCAGGAATTGAAGCGAGCTGATCCACGATTGGTCAAGGTTGTCCGGGATCGTAGGCCTAGCCTATATAATTACATGTTAAACTCTACGTATATACTGAAGATATTATCAAAAGTTGAAGGTCATAATGACTGTGTTGTACAAAAATAGATCCATAACTGTAAGGAAGATAAAACACTATAACTGAACTGCTTGAATATGTAAATGCATTACACCTGCGGCTGCAGTCATTGTCCAAGGCCTCTGGAGACTTTAATGAACGGTTTGTACGATGCTCTATTTGGTAGGAGACGTGAACGCTTAAATTTTATTCTTTTGTAAATCGTTTTGCTTTAAAACTGTACAACGCATTGCATACGTAGAGAAAGTATTGTGTAGTTCAAAAATAATTATAGAGTTTTAATAAATATATGGTGTGGACTCGTATGTACTGTATGTTTTGTTTTTTCTCTTTTGGTCAGATCTGGCAAGGTGATAAATGTATTGTACATTGTTTATACTGTTGTTAAATATTTTAAATTGCTGTATGCCAGCCCTAGGAAAAAATTATATTTTTTTAATTTCTAAATTCTACGATAAATAGTTATATCTTTTTTATCTTTTATTGAAAATCTGATTTCATTGTCGTAATCAGCGTTAAAGTCAGCAAAATGTTTCAAATTTTTAATATTAAGTTAGATCTTTGACAAATTAAAATGCTAATTATTTGTGCAGATTTTAACAGAGATGGTGATAGAAGAATCTTTTTTTTAAATTTAAGATATTTTTTTCCGCTTTAATCACAACGTCGAGACAGCTGCTTAAATAGAATAATAAAAGAAAGTTCTATGTAAACGTCAGCGCAAACATACTTTAGTTACGTTTAGAGCTGCCTATAGTCACTCAAGCATGTGATTAAGGGTAAAAGAAAGTATCAAAAACCCCAGGCGACAAGTTACAACTTGTTGAAAGTGAATTGTCCGCACGGGTTTAGACTTGTCTGTCCTAAACCCCAATCAGAAGGCGCCTGTTCGATTCGTAAATACGGATTTTGAGCAATAGCGATGGGCTCGACAGTAGTGATGAGTTTAAGGATTATTTTCTAGTAACGGTTTTAACCGTTATTGCTACTTTAGAATAACCTGTTATTCAAACCGTTATTTCAATAATCATTATTTAAACTGCTAAGCGGAGGTTTCAATACAGTTACGCAAAAGAACTAAATTGATTATTTTTTAAAAATATTTTCTGATTTTTTTTTATGAAGTGTAATTTCTTTTTATGTTATATTAGCACCATTTATTATATCCATGATAAATAGATAATATATTTAATTGTTATTGAAATACCTGTATATAAATAATATTGTTGTTCCTTAATTTAATATGAATTAATTGTAGGCCACTATTCATTTTTAATGTAAAGGAATAAAAATTAATGTTATGATTGTATTAATTAAAATATTTAAAGTGGATAATCATTATAATAAATAGGCAGAATGTTAAACAAAATCAGCCTTTGTTTTAAATTATTAAATGTACAACGGTAAAATGTTAGTTGTTTATTGACAAAATACTTAATTGCATGTTTAATAAGTAATGAAACTAATACATTTAAGCTTAGTAATTTATTTGGTGTTACTTTGCGAATAGTCACTCAATTACAAACAATAACACCAAAAATAAACAAACACATAACTTAACTTGAATTCTCATTTGAAATCGTTAGTGTTAAGCGTTTACTCATTGTTCGTTATAACTTATAAAAGTTAACCCGTTACTTCTTTCTTTTCCTTTAAAATTATCTCGACAAAACACTGAACTACCAAACGGTTATCTAAAAGTTTATTAGGAATAAAACGTTATTCGTACGTCATTCTCATATTGTTGATCGTTATTCCAGTGTGCTTGATGGTAAACCACGATACTACTAAACTGTTGTTAAGGTTATAACACTTTAACCCAGTAACAGCTATTTGTTACTTTTGTTAACGGTTATTATAGTTATTCTTCAATAACAGTTACTAAATAACAGATAACAAAATAACGCAATCAGAAATTAAATAGATTCCTATTTTCTCCACCACCAGTCCCTGCCGCTTGCAGCGTTCTTAGCTGCAGATAGTCCTATTACTTGGACTTTAGCAGCTGATATGGTGGCTGTACTTCTAGTCCGTTTATATTCAGTAATAATACTCAGCGCTACCGTTCTACTAAGTAAAATCCCGTTCACAGTACCTGGGACAGTATCGAGACTGAACAGGACCGTATAGATCTTGAGCCAAAGAAGACGTACAATAAGTTGAGCCACGAAAGTAACGTTTAGACGTTGTGGATGTAATCGACAGAGACCTTTAAAACGGTAACCTTCTCTTGGTTTATTACCTGTGGACAGATTTATGTGTTTCAGTTACATATAAATGTATGCATATCCTTTACTGTCCTTGGAGGAAAAATATGTTGCGAGTGTCGGGAATTCCTGTACAAAGGTAAGGTCTCGTATTAAAAGTATTCACAGCGCATTCACCAGTGCTTTAACCTATTTGCTTTAACCTATTTGCTTTAACCTATTTCAGACACTATTTTAATTTTCACGTACATATTATTCTACGTTCATATAAAATTCTATATGTTAATTTTAGCGTCACATTTTATAACTGTTAAATGTAAAAAAATTATTTATACGTGGATGTCAGAATAATTCGTAGTGTGTGCGCTTACGCGTGCGTGCGCATGTGTGAGCTTGTTAAAATTGGCTAGAAATTAATTATAATCGGCTTTGATAAATTCGATCAAATTTTGCTCAAATGTAAGCCCACAAGTACCAATTTTGATTTCATTTAAATCTGTACATTAAATCTTAATTTTAAAAATAAAGCCATTTTGACAGTAGTCCTAGCATTCATATGTTAAATATCATTTTAAAGTTTAGGATGACAATTTAAGGAGTTTTAATGCCGAATATATTGGTAAAATCAGATTTTCAAATGATTTGTAAGATAAAAAAAATAATGTCATATATAGAACCAACACACGCTTCCTTTAGTATATCTACTTCGCACTAAGGACCCTAACTATATAAATCTAGTTAGCTTAGCCTAACAGTTGAATCAGTTTCAAATTAAATTAAGTGAGAAAGCACATATCCTCTACCCAAGCACAAAGAGTATTAAAATGTCATGGAACTAGACTAATTTCCAAAGGTCAAGCTGTTAGTCAAATGAAAGAAAGGATTTAGTTTTGAAGGTCATCCAGCTGTTGTGAAGGTCAACAGGTGTGCCATATGAGTGGTGGTACATCAGATTCCTATCCGCTGACCAAGCGAAGCGAACTAACGCGCTGCACCGCGGATTGCAACTTGGAACTGCGAGAAAATTACGTATTTCATTTAATAACCATGTTAGCAATTTTCCATTGGACACCGTAGCCTCCGTTATGGTAATACCTAGACCCGGGACATTAAGTGAACGCCGATTATTTTTAAACAGCTCCTAGAAGTCTCTTTGAGCCGGCATTACAAATTTATAAAAAAACAGCGTTTAAGTCTTTATAAAGTAGTTTAAACTAAATATTGTAAACATATTACACGTATACTTTATCATAATAAATTATTTTTAAAAAATCCAAAAAGCTGCGACAAAAAAAGAAAAAACCGATTAATTTCACAAAACGGTACACGAAATTTGAACCAATTTTGAAAAAAAGAAAATTACAGTTGAGAGTAATCGAAACCCATCGGTGGTCAAGGTTTCATTTGTTTTCCCGGTTTATTCCCGGACCGTAATTTCTTTTACTTCAGATTTGCTACTGACTTCACTTACTAATCTGCCCAAAATTTAAGCAACATCTGATAAACCAGTTTTGAGAAATTAAGCTGATTTTTCCATTTTTCTGTAGCTCCTGTGTAGGATTTTTTGAACATTTAGTAACACATACGTTTTGTTTTGACACTTACATTTGAGCAAAATCGTTAGTGCTGATTTCTAAAAAAAAATGTAATTTCTACCGGAAAAAGTGTTTAAAACGCTTTTAGTTCCCGTAAGATAAACACGAAATATGATCAAACCAAACCTGTATGCCAAACTTCATCAAGATCTGTTTAAAACCACAACGTTCAAGGTTCGTTTTTAGTACTTACAAAGAAATTTGGAAAAATTTAAAACGATAGTTTAAGATGTTTGAAGTCAGATTTTCATAAAATTATAGGTTAAAAAATGCCCACAAAGTAGTGTGAACGAAACGAGTAACAGGTTCCAACGTTACCGTTCCAGTGCAGTAACAGGTTCCATAAAACTGTTAAAAATCTAAAAAACTGTTAAATTCATAAAACTGTTCAAATCTGTTGGAACGATTGCATTGTAACATGGTTTTCTTATAATGTACAGTACAGAAAACTGAATGTTCAATATGTGATATTTGTATTCAACTGTTAACTTACAAAATAAGTTAGATTTGTGTAAAAACTGCAAAAGCTTATTGTTAGTGTTGTAAAACAGAAAAATTAACGTTAATTTTTAAATGAAATCTGTAAGAATTTTAAACAACTTCAAACCCGACCATTTAACTATAACAACGAACGACTGAAAATGAAATACTTCTAACATCTGTGTAACAAAATTCCTAAACGTTTTGACTTTGCTTGGTTAACTGGTAACAGTAAGACTACTAAGATTACTAGAGGAACCCCAGGCACTGCGATCGACTGACCTATTATGCAACTTAACCTCTTAAAATACCTAGTTCAGCAGATTGGTGCCCTTAATAAGTTCCAACAACCCACTGACTAGCTCACTCTGCTGAAGACCCCTAGGGTCTTGGAAACCAAAAACCCATAGCCTCTTACTAGCAAGAGCCTCACAATCATAAATTATGTGACCTGCAGTTTCCTCCTTCTTCCTGCACAATCTACACAAGGTTTCTCCGTTGTACATATCTATCCTGTTCATATGCACCCTCAGACCACAGTGCCCTGTTATGAGCCCCATGATCCTCCTGAGTTGTGATCTGCCCAGGACATCTGCTGCCCCTTTAAGTTATCCAAAAGGAACCTTGCTTAAGAAACTGGTAACAGTAAGTAACTAAAAGATTTGCTCGGAACTTGGGATGGAATGTGAACTGCAACTATATAAGTATAATTTTGAAAGAAAAAGTGACAATGTTGTTCCTCAAAGTCTAAAACAGTTACAAATATAACAGGCACGCAAGCGCAGTTGTACCTTTTGTGTGGTGTAGAGGGAAGACTTAAATGTCAAAGTGTCTATTGTCATCAATTTATCATCGTATGACGTATGATGTTACGAAAATAACAGGTTAACTGGCGTAACAGGTTACTTCAGGAACGCTTATTTATTTGGATCGCTGTTATTTTGGCTGTTACATTAAATAACAACCATGTGTAGTTATACTGGTGTTGGCGCACGAGTGAAACAAAAAACCCGTACTGTTTTGGTTCAAAAATTTGTTGTATCACGTGACCGGATGCACCCAATGTTACGTGGCCGGTTCGCCACTGAGGATGACTAACCACTTTGCGAAACAACAGTTTATACCAGATAGCCATCTTGATTTACTAGGCCAGAGTATCCGGCTCGACAATAGGGCTCCCCGGGGCACGGTTATTGTCAAAACCGGAAACCGTAAGTTTCTCTTTAACAAAAGTTTTGATTCGAAATCCTTTATGAAGCCGACAACCATTTCATATGAAATTTTTTTAAAATTTTACTTTCTAAATATACGAATTATGTAGATGATTTATGTTGATATTTTGAAAAATCTAACCGTTTTCGAGACTAATGACAAAACAAAAATAATAGGCCTAGTGCGTACGCCCGCTGGGGACTAAACTAATTAACTATACGAAAACGTTTGTTAACAAATTCTTTTGGTAAAAAAATGCTAAATTCTCAAAAATGCGCTGTTTTGAATTTACCAAAAATCTGAGACCAAATAAAAATTCAAAACTTTCGCATCTTCTTACAGTGCATGATTTCATCGTTATAATCAGCATTTAAATCTGAAAAATATAATTTCAAATTCCACTGAAAATACGAAATTTACTTGACGGCTGTCAGGGTTCGTTTTCGAATTTATAAGATTAAGTAACTGTAAGGTGAAAAAATTGATTGTTGGGGATATTCGTCCAACCCGATGTAGGTCTACCCGATATATTGCTACTGTTTTAATTTCTCCGAGATCTAAAACAAAAGCACAATTTGCCTGGTACGTTTAGCTGACAGAATGGGTCACTCCGGCACAAACACTTACAGCGGCCGGATTAAGCACGGCAATTTACCGACTTGCGATGCTTAGCGGCTTTGTCGGCGATGAGCGTGGCAAATCGCAGCCTATCCAGCCGGACACCGGCCATGAAGGATAAATCGGGCATGACAACCGTCAGCGGCTCGGCGGCGGCCATTTGTCTCCGCGAGTCGTTATTAGTGCAGCTGTCGCATCATCTCAAATTTACGGATTCCAGGAACAGACCGTACGGATTCCTGTTTGAACGAAATATGATTCATTTAAAGCAGGGGTTCTTAACGGGGTCCGGGTGGACCCCTTGGGGTCTATCGAAGTTTGGGTCGAATGAATT
This sequence comes from Callitettix versicolor, assembly GCA_022606455.1. Classification (NCBI taxonomy): domain Eukaryota; kingdom Metazoa; phylum Arthropoda; class Insecta; order Hemiptera; family Cercopidae; genus Callitettix; species Callitettix versicolor. Next base: position 34,913,074 of record CM040186.1, read on the forward strand.
ACAAAGATTTAAAAAATTTTTAAAGTGAAAACTCCTTTAGGCGCGTTTAGCACTTTTGGGTGGGTAAAAAGCATTGAGCTCGTGTCACGCTAAATCTGTATACGGTGAGTCATATCAATTCAATACAGCTGCGAGCTGCGGCACGCCGAGACTACCAAGAGTGTACTGACACGTGTTATATTTGTATTAGTGTAAATGTGAACTATAAACGTATAAGCAGTAATTGATGTGTATAAATAAAAAATATTACTTAATAATTAATGTTATACTTACAGGGCCTATTTCTTACATTGAATCTTACGTTAATTTGTTTTGAAATATAAATCAGTATATATCAATTAATGCATTTAAATATTACAATTTATATATTTATATTATAAATAAAATTACATTATTTTTATTTGTACTGAGCTTTTGCAGTCCATCATGTGTTTTTATAAATAAATAAAAAATATAAAAATTTAAAAAATAAATTAAAAAAGATGAATTAGTAATTAATATACAAATTATTCCTGTAGGACTTCTTTCTTATAATGAATTTTAGTAAATATTCGAATCATGAATTAAGTTATAAACCAATATGTATTAATTCGGTTTCAATCATATTTTCATGTCAAATTATACTAAGATCGGTGAAACGGTTTTCGACCTCAACGATGTGCGAACAAACACCACTTTTTTGGACCTAGGAGATTAAAAAGTACCAAAAAAATCGATTTTTAGGCTTAAAACTTTCGGAAGTCGGGAAGTAAAACCTATTGATAATTACAAAAACACTTCACATAATTAGTTTTTAAAGCGTTCAGAATTAATCACTGTGTAAACAAAACGCAACAAAACAGGTGTCCACTAATTTGCTAGTTACACAACTATTGTAGTTAGTAAAAGTAATAACAAATTATTAACCTTTAAACTGACGTCATCCCCGGACTTTTCTTAGGCAAGTCCAAGGTGCAGTACCAACATTCACTTACTAAATAAATACTTGTGTGAGTTTCACGGTTGCAATACAAATAGGCCAATCTCAGATGTTTTCCAGACATGATAGAAGCGAATTTTCAAAATTAACAATATTTTTTTGAAAAACCGATTTCCCCCATCGTAACCAAAATTAAAAGCACTATATACTACAATATTAAATTTTTAAAATTATACAGTAGAAATAATGAACCATGACCGCCGTCAGATTCTTTCTTCGATGGTAGTTGAAAATTGAAAATGATTACGATGGTGAAATTAGAATTTAAAAACAGTTTAATGTAAAATAGTTATGTTTGAAATGACCGCCATTTTTAAACTGTTAAACGAATTTTACAAAGTATCTAATTTGTTTAAGCTATTTAAAAAAATCAGGGCCCCGTGCGAAATTTCGCACTTTGAAAGTTTTAAGTGAACACAGCTTTTTTAATAAGAGTAGTCCTTGGGGTGAAGGCAGTAGTTGGAAGAAGGGAAAACATGTTTAAAAAATAAATCGAAAAGCGATCGGTTTTAAATAATAGTCACAAATTTATGAATCATTGTAGTATGTACATTTCAATACAGATAATTGTATTTGTAATAGACATTTTTACAGGGTATTACAGTACCACATTGTAAACGATATTTGATGTAAGAATGTAATCTTGTACTTTTTTGTATTTCATTTTCTTTTAATGGATACAACCATGTTAGTTTATTTAGTTACCCTTGAAAAGGCTACATACAATTGTCCGTGAGTAAAGACGGCATTTAGTAAATACAATCCTCCTCTTTGTAGTGTTTGTCCCTGCGACTTGTTTATATTGATAGCAAACGCAATTTTAATAAGTAACTGTCTTCTAGTCAATTGAAATGACATGCTTGATAACTTCTAACTGTATTTTGACATTTTAATGTCCGACATTTGTATTTTATGACAGTTGTATTTTATGATGTCCGTATCAACAATAGATAAATGCACAATGGAAGGGGAGAAATCACAAATATATTTCTGTAAACATAGTATTCAAAACGTGTTTGGTATTCGAAATGCTTGTCCCGGCTTGTTCGGCGGGCAGGGATAGGGAACTGTCAATAGCGCCACATAACCTATAAGTTTAATGACTTTAAGTAAATATTGAAATTGTTCTAAGCAAGTTATGCAAAAAAGTGGCATTTGTCTATTCGTTATTAACTAAGTTAGCTTCGTAAAGTATACAAAATATTGTCTGATTATTTATGCCGCGCATGCGCATCCATGTTTCCGTTTTACTTATGACAGTTAAAAATGTCTTTTATGTTAAAATTGTCCACAAACTGTAAGTTTTAACGTAAAATCGTTTTGCAATGTTAGAAGCCGGTTAAAAAATCTTTCTAAAGATACCTCATTTATGCCTGTACGAATAGTACGTGCTGAGAAAAAGGGATGATGACTCGAGAAATAATATATAGGCTATGATCGATTATCGTGATAAGTTTGTATCGCGTCAAACCGAAATTCAAAATTGTGGATGCGTTGAAAATTCGCCTCTGTAGTACTTATTCATTATCCAGGGTGTCCGATTTTTCACCCATCAACTGTGTTTATTAATTTTTTTCTAAAAAACGTTTCTATTGTATTCATTATTAATAACACGCGTTTAATTAATCGGTTTCTCGATGAAAAACACGTTACCTACTTCACTAATTTTGAAGTTATGTTTGTCACTTTTATTTTCCATTTTACTTGTTATTATCCGTGTTTATGCTTGTTATTAATAATGAAAACAATAAAATACTTTTTTGTAAAAAAAGTCTATTGATTTCCATACTTACTGTATTAATCTTAATATCCTACATGGTTTTAGTACTCTTTTCAAATTCAAAAATACGTTTGGAACTCGGGGAGTTACCGACAGAAGCGAAGCTTTTGTAACGATATCTTTGCTGAATTTATAATTAGTTTTTACAGATAACTTGAAGATATTTTTACAGATAACTTGTTTTGTTTAAATAAATAAATATGTGAACCTAGCTTAGATACTATTTACTGTAGTTATAGTAAAAGATCAGCTGTTTTATATTAATTCGTAACGATCAGCTGATTTCATTGAACAGCTGAAACGTTTCAGGTTATGTTGTTAAAAAATAGCAGTATTACCAACTATTGTTATAATTTAGCAGTTTGTCGCAGATTGAAATTGTGTAAATTAGTTAAAAATTTCAAATTATAGAAAATGAACTATTGCCTAAAAAAGGTTTTTTTCGTATTCCAATTTAATTTGAAGTTTAAAATGATAATTTGTGCAGATTTGGACGCCGATTATAATAGTTAATAATTATTTAAAAAATAGATTATAATAATTAAAAAAAAAAATTTATGTTATCGAAAAGGAGGAATAAAAAGAAATAGAAAGACGAAATTCGTTTGCTCGTTCGTTCCACATCTCCGTTACATTCTTCCGTTCGGCAGACTGTATCACTACTCTCGCCAAAGCTAACATTAAAATGCTCTACTAATCTGCATAGCCTATAAGGTTTCTGTACGCTTTACTGTCATCGCAGTCACCGCGTCTGCGACAAACACTGCAATAAAGCTGCAGACAGGTGTTTTAAATGTTTAATCTCGACTCTAACCTGCCGTACCGTACCAGATCCTGCAGATATTGACGCATGCGTACTGGACTCGATGCGCCGCTCTAGTGAAAGGATTGGCGTGTAACAGTCAGTAGTGGTGTTTGTGCAGTGAGGTGAACTTCAGTGTTTTGTGTTTGTGTTGTGCCGGTGTCCTAGCAACCAAAACGTAAGTTGTGTGCGTATGTACTAAGATTAAATATCGTGGGGACATTGTGCTAGATAATATAAAAGGCCTGCACACTCGGTACGAAATGACACGCTTGTAAATAAGTGATCAGAAAATAATAATATTAATGCTACATTTCTCGTTGACATATTTAAATTCTTAACTGTTTTGAAGTAAAAATAGGTACTGTGTAAATACATCGTGGGGACATCGTACTAGACAATATACACGGGCAAAAGTAGCATGAGCGTATAATACTGTACTGTATACAGTGTTTCCGATAAATAATGTTAATACTATATACAGGAAGTCTGAAATTCGCCTTTATATAAGGTCTGAAATAAAATTTTGGGTACATCTTGCTGTTATATACAGTAACGTCGAGTGATCTTAAGACAAAAGTAACAAACATCTGTTACCGAATAGATATATCTTTTGGGACACCTTTTAACTGTTTGAAATAAAAGCAAGTTGAACGTATGCTACAGAATACAATGCGGGGGGGTCATCGTGTATAATATTTTAACTTACCCTGTTTTTGAAACTCTGATTTCACCATCACAAACATCATTAAAATCTGCATATATCGGCGTTTTAAACTTTCAAATTTTACAAAAATGAACCCTGGTCGCTGTAAAATTAATATTTCTAAATTTCAACGGCTTTTGAAAAACTCGAAACGCTAATTTATGCAGTTTTTCACGCTAATTGCGATAGTGAAATCAGATTTTCAAAAATATGTAAGAAAAAAGTTATTGATTCTTAAAGATTCAAAATAGATCGACATTTTGAAACTGTCGAACGATTTTGCTGATTAGCGAACTTATCAAAACGTGAGCCTACTAAAACAGTCATACACACGTATATACAATTTAACGACCTTTTAAAAAATCGGTGATCTGTAGATACGCGGTCAGATGGCGTATAGATGGTCAGGATAGGCGTTCGTTTCAAGGTCCCGGGGCTTACCGTGATGGCTGCTCTTAATGAAAATTCGCTAAAAATGTAGAAAAGTTTATTCTCGGGACAAGTAAAATGTGTAATAATATTGTATTGAATACAGTTTCCGCAGTAGCTTTAAATGGCTGCAATGTTCGACATTTCCGAGAACACCTTTCAATTCTTAACTGTTTGATGTAAAATTTTTCAGTCGTAATTTACACAACCTACCTAAAATTACTTTTGCTTATCTAAAATGGATAAATATAAATTTATTAGTCCAATATATTTGAAAGATATGCGATAACTAAACATTTTCAGTTTATAACCGCTATCAAGAGACATCTCATTTAGTGATACGAATTACACAAAAAGAGAAGGATTACCCCTTGACAAACAGTACTGCAGTTACACTGCTAAACACTGGAAATTTTAAATATAATTACCTTCGTCACAGTAATGTGTTATGATAAAGAAGTAATTGTTTTAAATAGCACAAATTAGTTTTCGTACGTAAAACCATAGATACGCCATTCTACGATCAAGTTAAAATTTTTAAAACACTTAGAACGTAATATTTTACGCCTTATCTTTTAAAGATAAGAAACTATTTAACGAAATAATTATTAGGTGCGAAATAATTGCACAAACGTTCTATTAAACTGTGTGGTTTAAAGGTAATCTATAACAATTTAGTTAAACAATGAGACTTGAGAGTCTGCAATGTAGAGAAATTAATGATGCGTAAAGACTACGCGTCTTTTTTTTTTTTTTTTTTTTTTTGGTGTTTAACGTCCGACTCTTCAAACAGAATATATTATATATATATATATATATATATATATATATATATATATATATATATATATTCAATTTTATTTCACTGCACCACAAAAATTGCCGTACCGGGCGTAAAAAAATATTCACTTCAAAAATGTATTTTCACGTCGGTTGTGACTTCAGCATCTGCCTTATACGTTTTTAAATTCTTAATGCCAAATACAACACTTGTCTATAATTATATTTTCTATTATTATTATTATTATTATCAAAATCTATAAATAACCATATTTCACTTATTATTCATTTTAACATTTTAAACCTCTAATTCTACGTTTGTTTTATTTAATATTTATTCCATTCTCGCCTTTCAGTATTCGAACAAAGTAGTCTATCTATGGTCCCTTTGCTTGATTTTGTAATACATATAATTTGATATACATTGTAATACATATTGTTACTCACTGACTGGCTTCTCTGTGATAACCATTAGCTTTTTCACTGTTTCCTTCTATTACTCTCATTTCGATTTCACTGCACCATAAAATTTGCCTTAACGGGCGTAAAGCACTTTAAAAATGTAATTTCGCGTCGGTTGTAAATCAACATCGCCTTATATGTTTTTATTGGCAAATGCAACACGTCTTTATAATTACAGTTTCTACTATTACTACAATTTATAAATAGTAATATTTCACTTGTTTTATTCATTTTAACATTTTAAACTTCCAATTCTACCATTATTTTATTTAAAATTTATTCCATTCTCGCCTTTCAGTTTTCGAACTAAGTAGTTTATCTATGGTCACGTCTCTTGATTTTGTAATATTATTACTCACTGAATGGGATCAGGTATCAGGTGATAATCAGCTGTTTCACGATTTCTTCACAGTTTCCTTCCGTTACTCTCAATTCGAATTCACTGCTTCACAGAATTTGGCGTACCGGTCATGTAAAAGTATTCACTTAAAGAAAACCTATTGCGTGTGATTTCTAAAAATTGGTACAGATTTAATTGAAATTATCGGACATATTTGCGAATCGACGAAATTATTCCAACGACTTCGAACTTAAATAAATTCAGACCACTACTAACACGGCTGTCCCACTGACTTGATGCAAGCGAATTCGGAGAAAAAGAAACATGTAGGTCAATAATTTCACAAAGAAATATTTTCAAACATCTTGTAAACGAACCGTGATCACAGTCTGGTTCATTTTCGTAATTTTATAAGTATTTTAACGCTGATTTATAGGTATTTTAACGCTCTTTATAAGGCTAAAATCAAATTTTAAAAAATATGTAAATTATAGGAGAGTATATATTTTGATTACTAACCAATTAGAAACTGGTTTTGCTAGTTGGTAAACTTGACCAATCAATTCTAGGGCGGTCAGGAATGGATGATTCAGTTATTGAAAACGAATAAGAATTTTTTTTAACAAGGAAGGATAAGAAAAATGGAAAACAATTTTTTAAGTTAAATCGGTTAATTACAAAAAAATATTTTATGTTTAAACATATAACGTAGCATAGAGTTAATCAGTCACTCTAGTTAACTGATTCTTCATTTTTTCAACAAATTTTCGATTTACTCAGATCCAGGTAAAAATATTTTACACAAAAATTATAATATAAATGCAAAACACTAGATTTTGCAATTGCCGAAACGATCGTTCCCACGCTATAGGAAGCACGTACCGACTTGTCATTCTGCCCCTCCACTATACAACACCGGTAAATATGACTTTTCCGTACTTTTGGCTATTTTCGTGATTTTTGCGCCAAAATGCTTTGCTACATACCCAATAGGAATAAATAAAAGTGCAGAAACTACGGGAAGTTCGAGATAATTCGAAAATAAAAGTGACCCTTCATAACCTAATTGCGCGAAATGTCTAACGTGTTTTTCATTGCGAAACGATTAATTAAATAATAAAAACAATTAATTAATAATAAATAATAATTTAATTAACTAATAATAAATAATACAACTTTTAAAAAATACTTAAAGAACCTAATACGGGTTTGAATGGAAAGAATATTGCCTGAAAAATGTAAATAACCGGTTTTCTGTGAAAATAGTATTGCGTGAAAAACCCAACACGATTTTGTATGAAATTAGTATTTCGTAAAACCTAACAATGTTTTGTATGAAACTAGTAACACGGTTTTGTATGAAAATAGTATTACGTGGAAAACGTAACACGGTTTTGTATGAAATCAATATTGCGTGAACACTGACCGCCTTCAAATTGCATTTCTTGATTTTGAAAATGTTAAATGTTAATTTTTGCAGTCTTTAATTCTGATTACGATGATAAAATCAGGTGTGCAACAATTTTTGAGAAAAAAGTTACATGAATTTTTTACAGATTCGAAATGGCCGCCATTTTGAAACTGGTCAACGAACTTTTCCAAGCTATCGTTAAAATCGAATTCTGTGTCAAATTTGAATGAAATCGAACAGAAATTTCAAACGTGAGCAGGTTCGTCGCACAATTCAAGGTCTCGAGTTCTGAGAGCCTCTTACCGTAATGGCGGGTAAAATAACTCATTATCCAATGAAAATTCGCCATTAACGAACCTTGGTATGCGGTTTCAATAAATACGTATTTGTGCGTGATTAAATTGCAATGTATTTGAAATAAGCGACCCGTTTACGGTCAGCGAATAGATCGGAAAAACAAAAAAAACAAAAAACGAATTGCGGTGAGTGGGCGTGTCCAAATGGCTGCGCGAAATTAAGTGTCCTTGAATTTACTGCGGACTTTGAAATAGTTACTCTTGTTTTTTATTGCTTCACACGTAACAAACGTTTTTATTAGCAAATTTACATTGGAGTTAGAATCGTGGTAGGATGTGAAACCACGTAATGAGAACCGATCATGACCCTCGAGAAGTCGTTTCGAGGAGTCGTTCGTTAATATTTTCTATATAATGCAGTGTGTTTATACATAGACTAGCTGTGTACAACCATTTCTTCAGCGAATAAACATTAAAGTTGATTAATTTGAAAGTTAATATTTTGTTTTAGTGTAAGCTGCACAAGTTTGTATGTTTTAGAGAGAAATTTTTGTTATTAAGCGCCTCTTAAGCATGGTTCCATATAGAGGACTTAAGAGGGCAGCTTTAGGCAGAGTACAACTCAGGAAAATCATGGGAATTATTACTGGGCACTGTAGTCTGAGGGTGCACATGAACAGGATAGGTATGGAGAAACCGTGTGTAGTGTCTGCAGGAAGGAGGAGGAAAATGTTAAAATCTGCACATATTAATATTTTAAATTTTCAAATTTCATTGAAATTACGAAATTGAACACGTGTATTACCATAACTCATTTTCCGATGGAAAATTATAAAATGAGTTTTACCTTGTGGGGTGTAGTGTAAAAGATTCTAGCGCGCATGTCTTGCTGACGTGATGGAAGCAAATTTCCACAAAGGGATGAAATAAACTGATTTATAAAAGTGAAATTTTACGATGACATTAAGAGCTGAACTTGGGAATTGTAAAAGGTGAAAGATTTATACGATTTGAAGAGAAACCAGAGTACTAGCTGCACCTATTGAGAGGATTTAGACGTCCCTCGCGGTACCCGAGTCTAACACACACTTACACTTACAACACTACACTTACGACTTTAACACTTTACACTCACACTTTGATTTAGAGAGGAGATAATAGCCTTAATGTGCTTTTCGCCTTAACAAAAAAAAAAAAAAAAAAAAAAATGGGAATTGTAAAGTTTTTAACGCTTACATCATGCATTACGCTTTGGAAAATCCATTTTCTAAACCACAGTCAGGATTACTAGCGAATCACAATTGGAAAAGTGATATTTTGGATCAGCCACCACAATAATACCCAGACCCGAGATCTGACCTCTTTACGTGTGCGCGTGTGTTTTAATACGTTCACGTTCGCAATTTTAGTCCGATGTGATTCAAACTTGGCACAAAAATCGATTTTCGTAATAGCAAGAACAGTTTTGTGAACCAGCAAAATTTGTTCAACGTTTGCAAAATGGCGATCATTTCAAATCTCTTAAAATTTATAAATTGTCTCTGTTAAATTGTTTTGTAAATCCCATTTCATCGCTGTAATCAGCGTTGAAAACTGCGTAAATTAGCATTTTAAATTTTCCAAGTAAGTTTTTTGACGTCTGTCAGGGTTCATTTTTGTACTTCCAATATAGGCCTTATTGGAAAGTTTAAAATGCTTATATATGCATCTTAAGTGTAAAATGAATAAAAATACTTTTAGAAATTCACTTGTATGTCGTTAGTATATCGAAACTGTAGTGTTATTTTCAGACATTTTAATATTAAATATTCATTCAACCACCATTTAACAGATATTTTTCCATTTAACTGTATTTATAGACTGGCTTTGCTTCATATGTGTTCAAAATATGAGAACCGATTCTTCAAACTTTTGTCAATAGCTTCAAAGCTGGATACTTGAAGGAAAAAATAATACGTGAGAAAGTATTCGATGTTTATGAGCCAATTTTTTCGAAAAACAACTTTTGGAATTACCGTCTCTTAAAAGTTCCCCTTTCCAATTTTATAATTTTTGCCGGTATGTTTCGAATAGTAGGCCTAATGTTAAAGAATATAGGTCTCCTCACAATGATCATGATTTTACGAAAAGTTAATGCACTTTTAATGTACAGTCTATGGATGGTTTACGCCTAACCAATACTTAGGCTATACCTCACAACTAGCCAGTCCAATGAAAAAAAAAAAAAAAATTACTGTATTGAAAGTTCTCCTTACTGAAGCATTACAATGAGAAAAAGAACTCTTCCAAATAGTTCGACACTGTACAGTCAGGGCCGTACCAAGATGTCGCCGCTCAGCCAGCGTGTTATTGTAACAACCGCGCCGTTGTCGGGTGAAACAAAAGGTATGACCGCCAGCAAGGTCGCTCTACATTGTGTCTGAACCCGGAAAGTGTTCAAGGTACGATAAGGGATACTTTAGGGCTAATTTGTTTCGTCGGTTGTCACACCTGGAAGCTATTAGTGACTGATTACAACGAGATAAATCGCTCGTTGTTTCGTGGGTACACGCTGGTATTGAAATGCGGATTTTTTTTATACAATAAAAATCACGGATAAAATTTGCATAAATTGGAGTTTTTCTTTCATTTTAAATTCTATTTTGAAGATTTTACTGCATTTATCACGATTTTCGTAAACGGATAACACAAAAGATGATATTTTTTAAAATTTTGGGATGACCGCCATTTTGAAGATGTTAGACGGATTTATCTGTCCAAGCTATTCGATTTTCACCCCAAGTTTGAATCAAATTGGTGCTCACTTCAAGGTTTCGGATCTGGCTGTATCTTATCGTGGTGACCATTCCAATTGTTAATTTTCAAAATAAAATGTGCTAATATTTAATAATAATATATGACAGATTTTCTAGTACGTTACGGCATGAATACCATCGTATAATCCCCACAAATATGCCTACGGTTCTGTGATATGTGTTTTTACCTCGCGACTTCGATCCTTTTCAACCAGATAGCAGCGTAGCAGATCAAGTACGATGCAGAAGCTGTCAGAATTTTCCGGAAATATTCGCAGATTCGCGACGAAGGGCACTGCGCAATTTGGCTTAATTGCCGCCAGGTCAATGGGTCAAGGTCAATAGACTTCAATCATCGTTCAATTGACTGTGCCTGCTTGACAGGCTACTTGATCATATGTTACGTCACAACGAAGGAATTGAACATTTCGTTTTTACTTTCCCACTCAGTGTTACCAGATGTACAATAATTATTGTATTTGTACGATATTTTACGGCAATGTAATGTAAGATCGACACTTTAGGATAGTACACAAAATACGGCTAGCAGTTCAAAGAACAGTAGACCTTCATTAATATACAGAGCACTCCACGACATAGCTCGTAACCTTTTCCGCTAATTTAACCGGTAACCGTAATATTTACGAAAAATGTTACTGTACCAAGTTTATTGAAAATTGTATGCTTTTTCTCTAAGAAACGTTAAAAATTGTGATCGATTTTGCCGTTCAGCCAGTACTACAGGAAATAACCAGCAACTTCACTTTTAACTTTTAATCGGAGTCCGCTACTTTGAAACGGAAGTGAATGGAAAAAATCTTACACATACTAATTTTGAGCTTTAAAGAAGGTATCTTCGTATTAAATTTTAAAACAATCGATAAATGCGTTTGACTAAAATTGCATATATATCGTTAAATCAGAGGCCGCCATCTTGAAACGCAAGTAAATAGGGGGGAAATGTTACACATACGTCATTTAAGCTGTATATGAGATACCGTCATACTAAATTTCAGAACACTCGTTTGGCTAAAACTGAGTACATTTGTTATTGTAAATCAGAGGCCGCCATCTTGAAACAGAAATGAATGGGAAAAAGTCTTACACATACAACTTTCAGACTTTACACAAAGTGCCTTCGTACCATAAAATAATCTGCCAACGCGTTTGATTAAAATTGCGCATAATCTATTCATCAAACCAAAAGCCGCCATCTTGAAACGGAAGTGAATAAGGAAAAATGTTATATACACGTCATTTGGGCTGCATACAGGTATATTCGTACCGAATTTCAAAACAATCGGTCAACGCGTTTGGCGTACACTCATTATTGTAAATCAGAGGCCGCCATCTTGAAACGGAAGTTAATAGGAAAACATTTTACACATCGTCGTTCGGACTTTATACAAGGTGCCTCCTTATGAAGTTTCAAAACAGTCTGTCAATACGTTTGGCCAAATATGTATAACAAACCAACATACAAATCGAATACCGAACGGTCGAGTTGAAACAGATACCTTGCTTAGCTCGATCCATAATCTCGTTTTCTCGTTACATGCTAATTTTATGACCACAATAAATCGTCACTGAAGACAATGATCGCAAAAAATTACAAGTTGCGGTTTCACCAGCACAGTTAAAACTATTTGTCATCAAAAACTATCTACTTTATTATAAGTCAAAGACATGTTTTTATTTTATATTTCAATACAAAAAGTTAGTGGTCGTATTTGGGAACTATAACATTATTCTAAACCTTATGTTTCACAATTTCCTCACATGTTCTAGTTTTATCATTTTTTTAAAATCATTTTATCATGTTAATGTTATCATTTTATCAATTCTATCAGAATATGTTTTATCAGAAAACCTACCTAGTTTTCAGAACTTTCTTTTGTTAATATAATAATATTATGTTCCTATTTAGCCAATTTGCATACTACCTTTTCCAATTTACCCGTTTTATAATACAGTAGAGTCCCTCTAATCCGACCTAAACCGGGCGCTGCCTAACGGCAGATACTTCAAGTAGCGCTGTTGAGCGAGTAATAATATTCTGACTTTTTCAGGCAAGACGTGTCCTTATAGATTCTGTATTTATTGCAAGTACCTAAACAAAACATATTAGTCGTTATAACCCCCGAAGAAATTCGATTAGAGATCTAATCGATTTCGTCCTAATTTTTTTCCTAAATTGAGCCATCACATTTTGTTGAAATTTTAGTCGTACCAAACTCAAATCAGTGTAGAAGGTTGAAAGAAAAGTAGTTTACGATTTCGTAGGAAAGCCAAAATAAACCCTGACCGCTGTCAAGATTTATTTTGTTTTTTTCGAACAAAACAAGTTTTGCGACGAGAATGTCAAAATAAATCGAAATCAATCAAATCGTGCATATCAATAGACGTGCTTATAGGCGTTTAGGGCATCTAAAAACGGATAATGTACATTAAATTTTGAAATTCGATTTTTCACGATCACCACCAATTCGTTCTAAAATACAGTGGAGGTACAAAAATATGGGAAAACTCAAATTATAAAAACGAATCGATGTTAACTATGCACAGGATGCTCCAAAATTGCGATTCAAATATAAAGGTGCCCTAAAAATTGTAAACGTTTAAATGATGTGTTTTGAATGTAAGCGTACTAAAACTTTTGCTTCTATACAAGTTCGATATTTTTGTGAACAATTTTTTTTAAACATTTTTAGTAGTGTTTGAGATATTTTTGTTTTTATGCCAGTACTAGCTATTGCCGTTTCGGCTTCGCCCGCAGTTATAATGTATGGTTTTTGACCAAGACTTTTTGCAGGACGTAAAACTACCTGCGTCTTCATTATAAAGCTCTTCAAGAAGTGTTCTAGAGGTCACTATATGTGCTCATTCAATGTCCCAAGTCCTGGTTTTTCATAATGACCTTATTGTCAATGGAAATTCTAACAACATTGTAGTTATATACTTTTATAGTATTATTTTTGTTGTCTATTTAAACACCGAAGAGAAAAGCAATATTTAAAGATTTCATTATATAGTGAGCTCATGTGATTATGTAATCAAAGTATTACTGAATAAGGCACGAGTTACTCATGCGCTCGCTACAGCTGTGACATTTTGTAAGAAACAGAACCCTGACCGTTTACCAGGAAGTGCTACAGGTGCCAAGAAAATAAAACTAATGCTTTGCCTGCTTTAACTGTATCATTTTAACTCTCACCAAGTGAAATAGTATGGTGAGCGTACAAAAAAGATTATATCCTTTTTAATGATAACCTGATTATTAAAAAAATGCTTCAAAAACGCAGCATAAACTTTCTCGTATTCAATTATTCCATTGAAAAATCCGTTTAGGAGCTACCGAAAAAAATCTAAAAATTGATCTAATTTCTCAAATTGCCTTCTTAGATTTTGCTAAAATTTTTGTAACACAAAGAACCGTAAGTAAACTCTGTGTATCAAATTTGTGGTCAGAGTTTATTGTAGCGAAACTTTTAATGTTAGCTTTCGCGAGAGGAAAGAATAGAAAAAAGTCTGCCTAACGGAAGAATGTAGCGGAAATATGAAATAAACGTGTAAATAAATGTCGTCTCTATTTATGTCTCTTTTTTCTTCCTCCTTTTCGATAACAGTACACGCTTATTATATGATAAAGTTGTGTTGCTTTGGTTTCGGTATTTTTCCTTAGTTGAAGAACACGTGCACCTTGTAACCTTTTGTAATACAATCGAAATTAATATAAACGTTTGTAATAATTGTTGTTAATATTACTAGTTTTTAACAACATAACCTGAAACGTATTACGAATCAGCAGATCGTTACGAATTAATAAAACAGCATATCTTTTACTATAACTACCAGTAAATAATATCTAACCTAGGTTCACGTATTTATTTAAATAAAACAAGATATTTGTAAACATATCTTCAAACTAATTATATATTCAGCAGAGATATCATTAACAAAAGCTTCTGTCGGTAACTCTCTGAGTTCCACACGTGTGCTTTTAATTTTATAAAAATCAGTTGATAATATCCAGCGGTGCGCAAGGTTACAAATTTAGAGTCAAGTAAAAATCAATTTTTTATTCACGGTCCTTGAAATCGTATATAACTATTGAAATCTTAAGATCGATTTTTGACGATCACCATGCTTTGTATTTCTTACAGTGATAAAGTAAAAATTCTGTTAATATCCACTTCTTTATGTCAAAACTATACCGCAACAAAGTACTGCCGTCAATATTTACAATGTATCCAACTACTTAATGAATAATTTTACTATGACACTGTTCCATTTTTTGTTAGTTTCATCAAAATAACGTTACTGTATTTTGTGTTACAGTCTGATGGCACAGTCCGGGGAGTCGTGACGGTGATGAGTCGATGCGCCGCGAGCAGCTTACTCTGGCTGCTGACCTTGCTAGCGACCTCCGCCGGAGCTCTCGACAAACCCGACATCTCCTGGGGTGATTGGATAATCATCGAAGATTCGGCGCCCGCTGATTCCGGAGCGAGCATTCTGCTGCGTCGTATCACTCCCAAGAGCGTCTTCGTGGCGCCCAACTTTAATACCTGTTCCGAGGGTTACCGACAGGACGCGCTGGGGCGTTGCGTCAAGCTGGTGCAGGTCAACAAACAGGCGCAGTGGAACTTCTTTCTCGAGAAACTGAACTCTATGTACGCCGCGACTCCCAGCCCGGTCGGCAAAGAGTCCGGTCCGTTGCACTTCAACTTGCCGATAGGAGGAAGTCTGAACAAGGAGGCACCGTCTAGGCCGGAAACCACGCCTGTGACGACCACTCTTTTCGATACGGACGTACCTTCCACTATCGAAGATCTGATAACTACAATCAAAGTCGATCGGGATACGACGAAAATCGAACAGGAAAACATTTCCGACGCTTACCAACAAACGACAACCAATCAGGAAACGACAACAAAGAATGATCAAGAAACCACAAAACTTGATCAAGAATTTGTATTAATCGATCAAGAAGCTTTAAAACTTGATCAAGAACCCGTAGTTCTCGATCAGGAAACTACAAAACTTGATCAAGAAACTACGAAGTTCAATCAGGAAACAATAAACAGTACAACGACGTACGATCAAGAAAGTTCGACAGTAAAAACAGAGCACGAAACTACAAATCTAGATACTACTGTCATTATGAGAGAACTGGAAAACCAAACCGAAACAAGTCTGCCTGAATTTAAAAGGAAACAAATAGACGAAATCGTGCGGCCACATCAAGATATACAAGTAAGTGAAACCGTAAAAAGACCGTTTATTATAATCGTCACCGGTCAAACGGAAATTCCGGAAAACACGACGGAAGAACCGACAACGACCAGCGATTCAGTGATAGAACAGGAGAGTGAAACAGTGACAGTTGAACCGATCAGGGTGAAACTACCGAACAGTGTTAAGTCGAAGTGCGATTTGTCAGTGCACGTGTCCCAGCTGAACGACGCGCCCTCTTCCAATATAGATTGCGAACCTCTCGACCCTCCCGTCACACCGGCACCGCCAGTGACGCCGCAAAGCGTACTGGTACCGCCCCCAGTCGCCCTCGAACCGGATTCGCACGTTCGCTTTCCGTCCGAATCCAACGTTCCGGTCCGCAAAGCTCCCGGTTTCGTGAGGTTCCCCGAAGACGGCAGGATACAGTTCCGATGGCCATTGAGCTGGGAATACCAGAAGCATCCTGACATACTGGCCTGGCCTACGTCGTCTATACGCCACACTCAGTCGTGGTCTAATTCACCGCCTTGGCACAGGCGAATAATCCAAAGAGACTAGAGTGATAGTTACTGTATCTATTTGTATATAATATACGTCGCTATCTGGCTTGCTACTGTAGATTTAGCTGTTTAAATGTTCATACAGTTTGGTCAAATAAAGAAGCAAGCGCGAAAGAAATTTAGTCGAAAAAACAATTTTCGTCTCTTCAGATATACAAAATTTCTGATTTCTAAAAAAAACTATTTTAGTAAAAGATAATTTAAATAACTATATCAGAAAATTAATAAAGCTTTCATTAATAGTATACGACTTTTTAAAGAAATTTTATTACGAGAAATTTTTGTTACGTTTGCACCAACCTTGTCACCTGTTTATCTGATTTAGTTTTTCAAATCTTGAAAAATCAAGAGCAAACTTAGGTCAGTGTTAAACCTACTAGTCAAATATATTTAGTCCATCAGCTGATGCATCCAATCAGCTGAAACATACGTTTCTCGTTTTAATCAGTCTTCATTATTTGGCCAAACATTATTCGTTAAACAAAATTCTAAACGTTCTTCGCCCGTCCCCCTCACTCCCGTAGGTCATGATGGAACAAATACCATTGAGCCAAAGATAATAGTTTAATTATGACTTATTGCGCCTATTTTCCGCTCTTCAAACTCAAAGTTTATAACCCAGTTAATCGATCGATGCTGTACCTGAGAATTGTAAAATCGAGATTAAAATATTTTTATTTAAAGAAACATAACTTTTTAAGTAATATTTTATTCAATTTCTTATTTTAATATTTCCGTGCGAAAATTTTGTACATTGACGTTTAGCTCCATTCTGCGAAAAATTTTTATTTTTGTTTGTCTTTTTTTGCTTATGAAAAATAATGTTTTAATAAACGTTTTATAAAACGGTTTTGTGTAATTCAAATTTAATAAATCGATGATTAATTTTTAATTCATAAAAGTGTTCAGACAACGTTAAATTCACTTTATTTGTTTGAAATAAAATATAAATTTAGTGCGAAGATGTAGAAATAGTAAATAAAATATAAAATTGTTAATTATTTTTTAGTTTATCTCTGGCACGTTAAAAAACCATACAAGTGTATTTAACACTTAGTTATATGCAAATATAACATACTTAAAGCGAACTTCTTAAAGTATAAGTAAAATATGTATAATATAACACAATATTTGTATAATTAAGTTATTCATTGTGAGTATTAGTTAGTATAGAGACTTTTTTATTATAAAAATTGCATGTGTTTTTGTAATCCGGCGCCTTCAGCTCAAAAAAAAACATCACAGGTTTTTGAAACCAAAAATATCAAAAATAAAACTCAGTGTAACCCAATCGTGTGGAGTTTGTGTCCAAAAAACAAATTCAATAGATATCAGTGTAAGTTTATTTTAAGTAAAATTATTTTTACACTTTTGTATTTTCCTAGTTTAGTTTTAAAATCAAAAAAACCAGTTCCGTAAACAATTTTGCATATCTTTTCACCCGGTTTTCTGTACTCCCCCAAATGTGTTGTTCTGTAAAAATTAATTCAATTGGGCTTGGAATAAATGTGTTAAAATAAATTTTTGATTTTTTTTTCAATTTTAGTAGTAAGTAATATCCAAAAGTAAAAAAAAACTATTTTTGTATGTGTAAAAACAGTAGATGGCACTAAAAGGGTTAATCGAATGGCTAACATTTTACGTTACAATACAGTCCTTAATGATGAGAACTCACGTGATCAGTGGTATCAGTGATTTATTTACGTATCGTTCTAAAAACATTGTAGTCACTTTTCAACGCAAGTAGTTTTTTCTCGTTACTGGCAATTCAATTCGTACTGTGGTAACAGCAGAAATACAATAGTTTTTTGTAATATAATTGCTGTCACTACTATCAAAATTGTAGTTGGGCCGGTTCCATAATATCCCTGGACAATGAAATCCTGAGCAAGTATCAATACAGCCTACTACCAACTGTGTAGCTAAAAAAAGTGCAGTTAATGAAAAAATAGACAGTTTAACAGATTTAATGGGACGTTTGATCTAAACGGTAAACGTTTACTGTCTGTGATTATCCAGAAAATTATTTTACATTACTTAATAGCGAGTTTCTACTACTTGGAATTCTAGCTATTGCAATATAAACTCTCCAGACCATGAAATGCGCATTGCGTGAATTATAACTGCACATAACTGTTTCAGAACTCTTTGGCATAGCTCTAAGAGTAAAAACACCAAATTTCAATTCCTTTTTTCTGTCATTTTGTGTATTTCCTACAAAACAAATCTAAATAGTTATTTCACAAAAGGTTTTTTTCAAAAAATATTTTCTAAATTTGACCTTTTCAAAGGTGCGTTTATTATAATTAAATACGTACTTGGTGCCAAATATGTAATTAAATATATTACAGGTGTATCAAAAATGCAATATTTCAATTAATATTTGAAATATAACAAAGTGGCCTACACGGGAAGTTAACATTTTGATTTTCACTCTTAACAATATCACGCCAACGTCTTTACACTCCGATAACCCTAAACGTTGACATTGAATACAAACGTACAAGAACGATAAACCTTATGGAAGAGTGAGCACTCGCTGGTGGTGGTATCTTGTGAGATAATGTTAAACTACAGTTATGTAGACAATAGTATTGTACATTTTCTCAAACGTCTCCCCTCCTGCTCTTTTAGGTTGCAGCGTTCCTAGCGACAGACTGTGCAATTACTTGGACTTCAGCCGCTGTTATCGAGCACGCGGTGGCTGTACCTCTAGTACGTTTACTTTCAGTGATGTTGGCATCTAAACAAAACGTTGCTGGTTGCTCAGCAAAAATAATTCCTCGGAATTTCATTATCAAAGTTTGCATCGATTTCGCAAATTTGAGCCTCCCAAATCTAGCTATTGTCTAATTTTTATTACCGATCATGAATTTTTGACACAATCGCAACACTGATCTAGTTCTCAAGGGCGCGTTAGGTTAAATTTAATCAACATTTTTAGATCCGCTTTCCCTGCTAACAGCCAATTTTAAATATTGAATCAAAATGAAGACTCGGCGTTGTGCCAGCACGCTATATTTAAGCAAAACTACTACATGTTAGAAAAGCATTAACGATATTTCTTGTTTGTTCCCGTCACTATATATTTTTTTTTACCATTGAAAATAACGTTATTTCTAATAAGTACTGCTGACTGCATATTTATTACAGAAATTCGCACCTGCGAGAATTTATTGCACAGACAATTGTTTTGAGGATACCTGCAGTTGTACACGTAACAATTTAACCTAAAACTTACATCACTCCCGTACAGTTCCTAAGCCATTGTCTTTACCTTTGTATTATTGAATATGTTTATCATATAATTGTATTCGATGTATTGTAATCTAAAAATAAAATAACATTTTGTAGATATTGATAAAATAAACAAGTTATTAGCGTAGGAAAATGTGTGTTTCTTATTCTACTGCCTCTGCGTAAGGATAACGAATCCTAAAGGCTGTGCCACACTGAACAGTGATTTATTCCGTTTTGTTGCGAATCCGACAAATAGAACGTTGTCGTTCAGGGCACTAACTATTGAAGCTTTTGCTTCAGTATTTAATTAGAAGAAGCATATTTTAGAAAGAAGCCACTTTAAACCACTTAAAAGATGAATATTTTAAAATACAGTTTCATGGCATGTCTACACAACAACGTGAGCAATCGTGCAAATTTTTTAACTTCGTAGACCTTGTTGTTCTTGACGTACAGTAATCAGTAATTGAGGTGACTGACTTCGCCTTGTACACACACACACACACACATATATATATATATATATATATATATATATATATATATATATATATATATATAGAGAGAGAGAGAGAGAGAGAGAGAGAGAGAGAGATAGGTAGATAAGTCCATACTGTATGCCAATTAGACTAATGAGGACCAGGGATCAGTGTTAACGGTAAAGGAAAAGCAACGGGAGCAACTGCGGCTTGATCTAAAACTTTTAGGTGCACAGTTGAGTGACGTAGTAGAGTATTATATCAATATTACTATCAATAATAATACTAAATATTATCACACACACACACACACACACATATATATATATATATATATATATATATATATATATATATATATATATATATATATATATATAGTTACTGCGAATCTACTTACTGTTTTTGTATAGATAATTCCCGTTTTTACTTGTTTAATTTTATGCAAGCAGAGCTTTCTCGTTTTCTCAACTATTTCCAAGGAGAAGTAGAAGTTTCTTCGTCAGAATTAAGCATATTTATTTGTTTAAATGGTTATTAGCATTGAATATAAACGTACTGGACATCATAAACGTACGTAATGATCAATTACAGTTAAATTGATCATAGTACTGTCTGTTTTTTGTAGGAAATTTGGTACAGCCGAGGAAACAGCTCAGCACATACGTTTTGACTGTCCAGCTTTGGACAGAAACCGATTTGAATCCCTAGGCACTCAATAGAATGGGAGGACAGACATTGGATCAGGGTAACATCATCCGAAGCATGTCACGGTTCTCTAAAGATCTGATGTTGGATCGTGAAAGTTAAATCTGTGAACGACGGTGCACAATAAGCTGAATGGCAAAACCAGGTTCATGGACTCTAGTGGAAAAAAGTCCGAAGTCCGATAGGACGAATGGAATTCGAAGTATGACTTCATATTCGCTAAAGAAAATCAAGAATTTGGTGATTTAGATGTCCGAGTTTTTATTAATATTTTTTAGGATAATTAATAACTACATCACTGAAACAGTTTGAAGTTACGTTGGAAAAACCGCGACGGGTAATGTTAGTAATACCTAAGTGTAAAATATTCATACGAAAGAAAACATGAACACTGAACTGCGTGGCACTGCACAGACTACATTTGGAATAAATTGATCAAAATCGTAAGATACGACTATTTTTACCAAGAAGGTGCTTCAAAACAGTGCTTTAAATTAAATTATAAAGTGCAAAAACATTAAAAAAAACTCTGATATTTTTCAAAAATTGCGTCAAAAAAACGGAAACAACTTAATTTCTTATGACTGCATCAGATTTTGCTAAAACTTTGGTCACATATAAAAAATTCGTAACAGAAATTAGTGTGCCGAATTTGAAATAAAATAAATTTACGGTTCCAGTAAATAAAAACAGGGTAAATCGAAAAAACTGCCGCGACTTAAGGATCTTTTTTTCGAAGTATAACCGAATGATAAATTTATATTTCAAATTTGTTGCAGTAAATTTAGTTTCATATAGGACTTAAAATTTGAGAAAAATATGCAGACCCATTTTGGAAAATTGAGCCTATTTTCAGTTATTTTTTTTTAGTTCCAGAACCGGGTTTTTTTATTGCATCGACCGGAACATTATGTTTGGACACTTCTTAGTGCTGATTTTCAGAAAAACCTGTATTTTTAACGAAAAACACTTAAAATTTTGTTTTGTTTTTTGATACCTAAACTTTAAAAGAAATGGTCTCGATATAAATAGTAAATATAAATAATGTTATAATTAACATTAGCATTAATATAACATAAATAATAAGTATTATTATTATAATTGTTAACCGAGAATTGTTCATAAACCCATAAATTAATTATTGCTTAAAACGGTAAAACGATACTGTATACAACAAATTATAAATCTCGAAAATGTCTTGCGGAATTTAGTTTACAAAAAAAGAATCAATTTATCCTCAACAAATGCAGCCTGTGCTGCTATCTAGGAACTAAGTTGTATGAGACCAAGGTAATTCATTAATTCTCCGCTAGGTATCAGGACAACATAATTTTTTCTAAACTGAAATAATAATTACTGTACAGTATTATTTTTATCGATATCGATGAAAACAATGACAAATAAATGATGAAAGAATATTACGTAAAACTTCTTAAAAGAGGGGGGGTAAGAATGGCTTAAAAGGGTGATAACGCCTACATATTTTGTAATTAATTGAAATTATGTTTATAATTGAAGTTTTCATTTGTAAAAGCATAATTCTGCATCTTCCCATAATTTTAAATTCCCCTAATTAACATATCTTGAACACTTAAAAAAACCCAAAACATAAAATATTTGCTACACTACGTAGGCCTACTAATAAATAACAAACAATTTTATAAATGGGTTTACACTTCATGTTATACTTTTTGTAAATGTAGTTGTAAAAATACAGAATGAATTCATAACGAACAAAGAAAAAACGAAACTAGAAACGGAAACAAAGACGCCTAAAGGATTTTATCCTTTGAAGAGCATTAATTTATTTAACAAAATATACAATTCACGAGAAATATTCGAATTCAGCTTAATGTTTTTGATATGATATACCCTAAATGTCCTATACACATTCAAGCTAAAAATTTCAAAATTGATGAAGGTACCAGAAATAGTATGGGAGATGCTGATGTTTGTAGAAACAATAAATAAATAAATCCTAACCTTCTTGAAAATCTCACAATACTGCAGTATTAAAGCAGGTTTTTGAACAACTGTTAATCATTTATGATTTAAGAAATGTACATTGCTATTTATTTTTCTATTAATTAGTTTTTATGTAATAAAATTTACATTTAGGCCGTTACAATAGGCCTAAATATTTAGATTTAAAAAATACACACGTTTCCTCAAACTGATTGAACGTCGCTTCTGGTTGCCGTTCATCTTCATTCCGCTCGCATTTTGTGCCGCCCGACCTTAACGATTTTAGAATTTTGACTAAAAACGGTATTCGTCCTTGACTACGAAGAGCATAATAATAACAACAATAATAAAGAAATATTAAAAACAAAATTTAAAATAGGTGTTATTAAAAAAAACTGTTATTAAAACAGCTGCTATTGAAAATACTGGTACTGATTACAGCTGATCATTACTATTCTTTTCTTATAGAAACTTGCCCATCCTAAAGAAGTAATTAAGAAAGATGCATAGCCTTGCTTCAAATTCAAGACCAAGAACTTTAAGATAAGCCTTGAACCGTATTTCTCCGACTTACCAGTTTCTTAAAATAAGTTAGGCTATAATGTAGGTGAAAATTTGTAATTTAAGTAGGCCTACCTATTTACTCATCAAATTTGAAATAAAAGACCTATCCTATAGTATGATTTTGGACATACATCTTTTTCCGAAACAGCTCTAAGAATTTTCTTGGAAATTTTTGGAATTTGGGGTTTTCCGATAAGAGAAATTCATTGGTCATCGGAAAAACCATTTCTCCACTTTTACGGGAAATAATTACGTATTTGACATTTCTTTGCAAAATGGCACGAAAAATTTTCTTAAAGCACTGGGAATTCTAAAATACGAAAAATTCATTAGTCAATGTCTTATTTTTGGTAAAATTCATTTCCCATTTTTCCGAGAAATAATTGCCTATTTGTAGTTTTTCCAAAACGGCTCAAAAGATTTTCTTATTGAGGAAAGGAGGGACATTTATAACATTATTCAAATAATAGTAGTGAAAATTGTAAAATAATTTTTAGAGGTTGGTAGTACATACAGGTCTTGAACAGCTGGTGGAATTAATGGAAGTTTCCTATTTTTCTTTAGAAATTATAAGGATAATAAGGTAAAACTGAGTATTTCGGATTTTTGTCAATTTTGGTAATTTTTGCCCTAAAACGCTCTATTACACGCCAAATATTAATAACCCAAAATATAAAATTGAGAAACAACGGAAAGTTACAAAAAAAAAAAAAAATAAAAGTGACAAACATAACCTCAAAATCACTACCGCGCGAATGTCATTTTGGTGTTTTTGGTGGCGAAAACGATAAATTATATGCATGTTATTAAAAATTAAATTCGTATTTTAATAATAATGAAAAGAATAGAATTTTTTTTTAGAAAAAAACTTGTTAACTACCTCGCCTCGACTGTTGGGTGTTTAACTCAGTTGTGTATGTAACTAGTACTTCATAAGAAAGTACCTTTTGTAAGTAGTGTCATGGCGGATAGTAAAAATGGCCGTCAGAATGTAGTTCCTCAAAAAGTAAATTTAACCTTCCGCTGGTTAATATCTTTCAACGAAATGATATAGCATAAAATCGTTAAAATCATGACTTTTGCAAAAGTCCCGAAAAGTCAAATATACCGATAATAATTTTAAAATAATGACCGCACTAGCATACATTCATTTTTTTCCTCGGTGACTGCTCTAACGATTTTGATAAAATGTAATATATTTTTTAATGTACATTTTTTTGACTCGACAAATCGAACTTGGTGGGTCCCATTTTTGAAAAACAAAATTTTATTAAGAAGAACGTGTCATCGTTGTAACAAAAATTTAATAACGAAGATAAATCCAATGAGAGTTGACTCGTATGTGGTCATGTTTCATAAAAAAATTAATCCGAAATATCAAAATCTCCTCGAATTGAATTTGTATTATTTCTTTTTTTTATGTTTAGTATATTTGTGTAGAAATTTATAATCCTTCAAAAATGTTCTAAATATAAAGTACCCACCGAACGAATCTCGGTCATCATGCACTTTGTATGACATAGAAGTTAGAAGACATACAATTAAAATCTAACCTATTTTCCAATAGAAATTACCATAAAATTAGGATTGTGCTTAATTAGGTGAACTGAAAATTAATAATAATTTTTTTAAATTAATCATTAATTACTTGCCTACAGTACAAAAATATTGTTTTCATCTTGTAATTTATTTTTATTCAGTAGATAAGAAACAATACCAGTGATAACATTAGGCTATTATTGCAATAACAAGTTTTATCGTATAGTGTTATAGGCTTAAACACTACGCAGACATTAGTATAGCCTATTATTTAAATGAAAGTCATATATCAAGTTTTAATTCATTTCAGATATAGAATTCAAAATAACAAAAATACTAAAACTTATTTAATCGTGTAGGCTCAATTATAACTACCGCCAGTGCAAAAAAACTACTAGGTATTATCTATAATAAATTCTGTAAATGTAACAATTCCTTAAAAGAATAACGATAAATACTTAAAATCATGAAATCTTAAAACATTGGAGAATAGGGCTTAAAGTACAAACTGACTTTAAAAATCAAAAGAAAGCTTTCTTTTTCTAGTTCCCTGAAAACATTTTTCAGATATGCGTAAATTATTAAATTATTTCTAGGTTATAGTAAATATTATTCAGTTATCTTTAGGTTATAGTAAATTATTAGAAATACATTAATAGGTTAAAGTAAAAACTAATTAGATTTACTAAAAATCAGTTAACTAAACGAAAAATTTAAACTATTCATTAATGAAATGTAACAACAATAGTAAGTATCCTAAAAACACAAAACAGAAACTTACCAATATGTTTTAATCTTTTTTAAGATTAAACAGTAACTAATACAAAGAAAAATTACTAGCAAAAAAATAACACATCACAATTCACTTAACGCACTAAATATTGAAAACAAAGTACAAATTCACAATACAAATTCACAGCAACTTGATGATGTTATTAATTAACTCACTAAAAACTTATAAATGTTACTCGAAACATGTTGTCACGGCTTACCTGATCTGAGGGCTGGTATTGCAAAAAATGTTTATCGTCGTATGCGTAGGCAGTCATAATTGTGTCGTCGTCAGTACCATATCAATTATGTTTTACCTTAATATTTTTAATATAAAACTTATCGTAACAATCCTATTTTTGTGAAAGACATGAAAGTTTTTGTAATGAATTTTTACAGAAATATTTTTTTAAGAATTGAGTCAATTAATTATTTGTTTGATTATAATATTTTTTTAAGAATTGAGTCAATTAATTATTTGTTTGTTTATAATATTTTTTAGAGTCCTTTGGTATTTTTTCCTTCTTGTACAGCCTCAGGGGACCACTTTAAGTTCTCTTATTGGCTGTTCTTTTTGCTCTTAATTCCGCTTGGTAGTTCTTCATGCGGTCAGATCTGTTTTCCTCTCGGCTTCGGACTTCAAATACCTTTGGTATTTACTATGAACCCTTACATTTTTCCACTAACCAGTCTGTTGGTTGCGTACTTGTTTAAATGGTAATTCAAAATAATGACAAAAGCCGTTTAAAAGCATGTATTGTACCTGGAAATTTGTACTTGAAGGTTTTAAGCTATTTAGGCTAGATATACGTTAGAATTTAACAAATATAGTAAACTAGCTGTTACCCGTTGCGGCTTTGCCTGCAATTATAATGTAAGCAATAAAATTTATAGTCAATTTTCAAAATCAGAATAGGTCATTTCATTTTAATATATTGCTATATACAATATTATACGATTTATGGTTTTCGGCCAAGACATATAAATTTTTGCTACTCGATACGCTAAAACAGGATCACGTCATATTTTAATAAAATACTGTATTATTAAAAAGTCATTATTATATAATTAAACTGGAATAGTATTGTGTTTATCTCAGATACCTAAAACGTGTTCACACCAAATGTAATCTCATTTGGTCCAGTAGTTAAAGTGTATTTGAATAACAAACAAATAAACAAAAACAAACTTTCAGAAATATAATATGATTAGCTGTTACCCGTCACGGCTTTGCCCGCAATCATAATATACATTAAAGATCATGCATTACCGTGTTAGGACCAACAACCTTGTTAATTAAGTTTTGGAGTACTCTTTAAAAAAAATTAAGGTTTTTTTCCTGCATCACCGTTTAACCCAACAACCGTGTCAGTTAGGTTTCGAGTACTCTTTTTAAAAAAATAAATAAAGGTTTTTTTAATGCTTCACCGTGTTAGGCCTAACAACCATATTAGTTTGCTAATGGAGTATTCTGTAAAAAAATATAAAGATTTTTCACGCATCACTATGTTAGGCCTAACAACCGTGTCAGGATATGTAGCCTAGTACTTTTTAAAAAAATATAAAGGTTTTTTGACGCATCACCGTGATAGGTCCAACAACCGTGTCAGGATATGTAGTACTCTTTAAAAAAATATAAAGGTTTTTTCACGCATCACCGTGTTAGTTAAGTTATGGAGTACTCTTTAAAAAAAATATAAAGTTTTTTCCATGCATAACAGTATTAGGCCCAACAACCGTGTCAGTTAGGTTATGGAGCACTCTTTAAAAAAAATATAAAGTTTTTTCCATGCATAACAGTATTAGGCCCAACAACCGTGTCAGTTAGGTTATGGAGTACTCTTTTGAAAAAAATAAATAAAGTTTCTTTTAATGCATCACCGTGTTAGGCCTAACAACTATGTTAGTTAGCTTATGGAGTATTCTTTAAAAAAATATAAAGATTTATCACGCATCACTATGTTAGGCCTGACAACCGTGTCAGTTAAGGTTTGGACACTCTTTAAAAAAATAAAGGTTTTTTTCACACATCACAATGATAGGCCCAACAATCATATCAGTTATGATATGTAGTATTCTTTAAAAAAATATAAAAGTTTTTTTACACATCACCGTGTTAGGCCTAATAACCGTGTAAGTTAATATACTTAGTATTCTTTTAAAAAATTTAAAGGTTTTTTCACACATCACCGTGATAGGCCTAACAACCGTGTCAGTTAGGATATGCAGTATTCTTTAAAAAAATATAAAGGTTTTTTACGCATCACCGTGTTTGGCCTAACAACCGTGACAGTTAGGATATGTAGCCAAATAATCTTTAAAAAAATATAAAGGTTTTTTTACGCATCACCGTGTTAGGTCTAACAACCGTGTCACTTGGGTTATGCATTATTCTTTTAAAAAATGGGTTTCCTATCATCCAAACCCGTGTTAGACGTATTTTTATTGTTTTACTGATCTGTAGGTCAGTAAAACAATAAAAATACGTCTAAAATCAATACAACACGGTACCGATTTTCGCCGGTAGCAATTTTGAGGTTATGTTGGTCACTTTTATTTTCGATTTTTATCGTACTTCTCCTGCTTTCATATTTTGGATTTTTGCTTTTGGGCACATAATAAAGCATTTTAGTAAGAAAAATATCGAAAACTCCAATAGATGCTGCACTGCATATTTACCATTTTTTCATATAATGTAATTACACAAATATATATACTACCTTACAATTAAAGTATCCTAATAAAATTGTATATAATATATATATTCTGCACTCTTTTTTACAAACATTGAATAGTCTTAAATGAAAAATACCAGATTGTGATTATTAGATGAAAATGTAACATTAAAAACAATAATTTTGCAATAAATAAAACATAGATTAAAATTTGTAAAATGGGATTAGATCTATGTCCATCTCAGGTGCCTAAATCTCATGTTCAGTAAACAGTAATTAAACCTAACTATAGTTAACAGATATTACAAAACTAAAAACTGATAATTATTTTGGGCTGGGTAAGTAGTATAATGACGTTTTGTAAAACGGGAATATGCCTATATGTATCTCTGATACTTGAACCATATACGTACCAAATTTCATCTCAATTGGTCCAGTGGTTAAAGCGTGATTGAATAACAAACAAACAAACACACAAACTTTCAGAAATATAATATGAATTAGATTAGATTAGATAAATAAACAGAAAACATAAAAAATATTTTTTTTAAAACTAAAAAGAAAAAACATTTTAAGCATTTTTCTGTATAAATATGCAAAGAGTACTGTGGCATAATATAGTCCTACAAATACAAAATTAAATTTGATATATTAAACAAAAGTTAAACAGACCCTATCTTCATATAATACAAAACAATTAACAAAATCTAGTGAACTAATTTTGATAAATTATTGAGTCTTTTTTGTTTCTTTCGATACTTTTTGAACTGGATGTTTAGAGGATGTAGCTATCCATACGTTTTATTTTGATACATGTGGCTTCCAACTGAGCAGCGGTACAATAAATTAACTTTTCGTTTTACCCCCTCCCCCTACCCCAAGTCCCCAAAATAATTTCTCGTTCTTGTTTGCGTGGAAAACGCAATTAATTTGTAATAGCCAATCAAGAATTTATATTTTTAACACTGTAATGCAATATATTGTTATATCTTACTTTTTTTATTTAAATAAAGAAGAGTGTGACCATGATTTCTATAAAAATAAATAAAAACCCGTTACAGCTATTATATACATATTTCTTTTTCGAAAATTACTCAATTACCTAATATGCTAAAAATGTAACATAAATATTTTACAATAATTGAAACCAACAAACACTAGGTGAAATGTTAATGAACGAATTAAGCATATTGCAACTGCTCGTTTTCAAAATTCACTGAAAACTTGTAAAATGTCGGGAGGTTGCATATACGTAATAGGCTAATTTTTTTAGCAATTGTACGTTCTTTCAAGCTCAAGTTCGCAATTTTGGTCCGATTTGATTGAAACTTGGAACAAAAATTGCAACAAATAATAGCTTGGAAGTCTTTCTGAATCAGCAACATTCGTTCAACAGTTTCAAAATGGCGACCGTTTCCAATTTTTTAAAATTCGTAACTTTCTCGTCTAAATGTTTTTGTAAATCTAGATTCACCACCACAATCAGCGTTAAAAACTGCAGAAATTAGAATTTAAATTTTCAAAATCAATGCAAGTTAAGAAATTTAATTTGGCGGCGGTCTGGGTTCATTTTGGTATTTTCAATGTAATCTGAATGTTTAAAGTGCTAATATATGGCAGATTCGAATTCTAATTATGTTGGTGAAATAGTTTCAAAAAGGATAAGTTAAAAAAAATATTCTTGAAAATTCGCTTCTATCACGTCAGCGAGACAGTAGCGGGCCGTGATTATTTAGGCTATACTTCCCAGGTATTCAGATTCCGGTTAGAAAAAAAATACATATTCTCCTTTTTAATACATTTTAAATTATCAGTTTATTTTACATTTTCAGTCAATTTTAATAAAAGCCTATTTTAATTTTAACATGTAGCCTATTATGTTTTAGGTCTGATTGTAATGGATTTTGCGCGTCGTGTGATGCGAAGGCACAAATTTATAATGGTAGTAAAAGATCAGTTGTCTTATATTAATTCGTAACGATCAGCTGTTTAACAGCAGACAGGTTATAATAAATTTTAGGTTATGTTGTTAAAAATCAGCTATGTTAATTTGTCGTGTATTCGAACAAATTATCGTAATCAAAATAAGAAGGAAAATAAAACATGACACACGATTTTTATTATTGATCCAATAATATAAATTAGTTTTTTAATAAATGTTATTCATTTTAAACATTATATGCTTAGTAAAATTTATACAGTAGCCTATAATTAAAAAGGATATAGCAGAAGGTCACCACCTCAAGTTCGAAATCATTAATCAACCTGTTTATTTTTGGATAACCAAATCACTTCCTACAATTAATTAAATCTCTCCTAAAATCATTGCTATCTCAAAACGTAGAGGACGGAAAAATTGGCGTCCCCCCCACTTTCTGCTGAATATCCTACCGCAACATATTTAGGCCTGCACTGTGCTAGTTTGTCTAGTTGAACGCAGAGCTTGTCTTGTTTCGTTTAAACATGATATTTATATGGTTAGTTTTGATCGTGACGCTTTTGTTTGTTTGGACTTTTATATACAAGAATCGTATACAACGTATGACAGCTCATATTCCTGGCCCAAAACCTTTGCCTATTATTGGGACCTTATATTGTGGATTCAAAAAAAATGGTAAGCCTAACCAATAAAGTAGTACATTTTGTCTGTTCTTGCTTACTTACAAAGCATAGCATACATATAAAGTTTGGTGATTGTGGGAAAAAACGAGACTGGTATTTTAATGGTTGTATCCATTTTCTGATCTTCGGATCCTAAAAATATGGTTATTACTTGGATATCTTTGTTACTCCTGGAAATTAGATATTGTAGTACACCAAAATCGAATTTTTCATAACCACAATTTTTTTAATATAGCCTACTTCAAATGACTAGAAAGTAAAAATGTGTTTTATATACTACGTATATAGAACAAATTTAGGTATTTCTAATTTTTCAAGACTTTTAAAAAAGTCATGATTTTACAGATTTTCTAAAAAAATTATTATGAGCTATATCATTTCGTTGAGAGAAACGACCCCACAAAAGATTAAATTTATTATGATCAATGTTCCATAAATTACTATTTTTAGCCATTAATTACGGAACTTTATACTGAAGTCCATTTTTACTATCTGCCACGACACTAGTTAGTACTTTTTAAGTAATTCGAGTTATATACTTACAATTTAGTTAAACACCCAACAACCGAGTCGAGTTAGTTGTAAAGTGCTTTTTTTAAATATGTTTTTTCATTATTAATAAAATGAATTTAATTTATCGTTTTCGCCATTAAAAACACGTTTTCTATTTATGCGCAGTAGTAATTTTGAGGTTATGTTTGTCACTTTTATTTTCGAATTTTTGTAACTTCCCGTTATTTCTGCATTTTATATTTTGGGTTACTAATATTGGGTATTAATAACTCAATATTTTTGCTTCAAAAATGCGTTTTGTTTCAACCCATGCGTTTTATTTAAACAATTACTAAAATTGATACAAGTTCCAAAAACTTAGTTTTACCCAAATTTGGTACAATAATTGAAATATCTTGAGGTGTGAGTTTTTGTAACAAAATCTTACAAAGCGATTTTTAAATATTCTCCCAAACCGAAATAGTTTACCTGAATATCTTCGTTGCTTCTGGAAATCTTAATTCTGATGTACACCATAATCGATTTTTAGCACAATGCTTTTGATGAATTTCAAATAGCGAGAAAGTGAAAATGTTTTGTCCTCCTCTGTTGGACAAATTTGTTACAATAATTGGATTATCTTGAGGTGTGAGTAGTTTAACAAAAGCTTATGAACCGATTTTTAAATATTTTCCAAACCGAAATATTTTGCTGGATATTTTTTTTGTTTCTGGAAATCTTAAATATTGAAGTACACCAAAATCGATTTTCAGCACATTACTTTTGATGTACTTCAAAAAAAAGTAAAAATATTTTGTATATAGGAGGTACAGAGGACAAATTTTGTACAATAATTGGATTATCTTGAGCTATGATTTTTTTGTAATAAAAGCTTGTAATCCATTTTTAAATATTCTACCAAACCGAAATATTTTTGACGAAATACCAGTCAATATATGTTATTTTATTTTGGTTTAAAAAGAGCTTGTTTCTGATAAATTTAATCAAAATCGGTTTTGAAAATATAAAGTTTTTTTCATTATTACAATATAGTTTCTATTGCCATTTTATGACACGTCTAACATTCCAAAATAACAGAAATTACGATATGAATATCCGACAATCCAAAGGCTACAATCTTAAAATTAAATAACTTTTAATACGGGCAAAAAGAGCTTAAATAACATTTATGAACTAATTTAATTGTTTCATTCTGATTGCGAACAAAAATACCAATATTTGGATATAGCAATCAATATATTAATTTTATTTTTTGCACTTAAAGGCTATGTTTTGGAGATAAATTCAGTCAAAACCGAGTTTGAGATTATACAATTTATTCATAACCAAATTCTATTGAAATAAGAAAACCATTGCAATTCTTAGAAAAACCTTAACTACTTTTCCCTTGAATGCAGAATTACACTCCACCTTTGTAATCAGCGTTAAAAACTGCATAAATTAGCATAAGTTTTTAAGTTCTATTTAAAACGAACCTTACAGAGGTCAGGGTTTATTTTTGTATTTTCGATGAAATTTGAATTTTTAAATGTTAATTTATTTAAACGCTGATAATAACGGTAAGATATTCAAAATGCGTAAAAACAAAAATTCACTATTTCATCAGTAAACATTTCATCAGTTTACATTACTACTGAATTTGAGTTAATTAATTGATACTTTATAATAAACGCAAACACATTTCACACAGATTCAAACTGAATACTTTGTACTCTTTTAATGATCCATTATCGCCAAAGATAAGAGTTTGCTAAATATTCATTCGCGAGAAAGATCAAGGCCTTCTATATTATCAGGTATTTGAAAATGACAGTTGTTGCGAATTAACAGTTGTTGACTAATGAAGCAAAAAGACTTAGATTTTGTCAAGTAAACTATAAAATAGGACTGCCAAAATATTTACTTAACTTTTCTTACGATAAATTGTGTACATTTTCTTTCTTCTTAGTTATATATCATTGTTTACTATTTTTAGGGAAATATTTATAGTTTTTATTACATTTTGTTTGTTTTAATTATTGTTATTGTTTGTTTTTGTAATGTCTCTAATTTTTATTTGTCTTGTTTCCAATTGTTTACAATTTATTGTAAGGCTGTAAATTGGCCTTACGATAAAAAATAAATAAATAAAACTAAATAACATGGATAAAAGAAAACAATTATAAATAAAAATAATTAGATAAATAACCAAATTTGTGCATCTGGTTGCAGGACTGTAAAGAGGTCATGCAACATTATTTAATTAAATTTTATTAAACAAAGTCAGACGATGAAGAAATTTCAGAGTCGGGTCAACGGCCGAGCCATTGTCTGATCATCGTCTGCAAACAATTTCCCAAATTGTGATACATATACATATACATATATATATATATATATATATATATATATATATATATATATATATATATATATATATATATAGTATTTGAACGTCATTTAAATTGTGTGATATATGTTTTAGGAAAACTTTGTTTAATTTATCTTTAATTCAATTGTAATTATTATTACGCATTGAGTGAAGGGCGTACTTAAAGTCCTAACTAATAAAGTTGAAGTTTGTCTTGTTGAAGTGGTCTTTATAAACTTATAAAGAATCAATAAAGTCATTCATTCTTTCTCTCTTACACATACTCTCTCTCTCTCTCTCTCTCTCTCTCTCTCTCTCTCTCTCTCTCTCTCTCTCTCTCACACACACACACACACACACACACACACACACACACACACACACACACACACACACACACACACACACACACACACACACACACACATTCATAACATATTTTAGAGGTCAAGAGAATCGATTTTGTATGGTCTAATATTTGGGGTGTTAACAAGGCCTTTGATAAGGTACGGGATAAGATTTGATAAGCGTTGATTATACCAGCGACATTATTTTTAAAAAGGCGCTCCTTATTATTACAGCTTTCAAGGTCGTGTGGTGTTTGATGTACATTATCTAATCAAAAGAGTATTCAGAAATTTATCTTTCATAAATTATTGTTTACGTAAGTGAAAAATAATCGTATATGCAGCGGCCTCGTTGATCTAATGAAAAAGGAATTTCCAAAAAGTAACCATATAATTATTTTACTTGTTTTACAGTTTTGTCTGGAAATCTGATTTCACCATAAATCTACAGAAATATTTTTTTTTAATTTTCAATGAAATTAAAAATGCTAGTTTTTTCAAATTTCAACGCTGATTACTATGGTCAAATCAGATTTTAAAAAAATTGAAAGCCAGAAAAAAAAAGATTTCCTTTACATTTATAATGATCGCCATATAGAAACTGTTAAACGCGAACCGCTGACTCCAAGGATATTATCGAAATTTATTTTTGTGCAAAATTTTGAGCAAAATTGCGAACGCTAGAGTACTAAAATACACAAATATACATCTAAATGTGATCTTGAGAGGTCAGGATCGCTGTTCATGTCAAGGTCAAGGTACTGGATCTACAATGACAGCTGCTCCAACACCTCATTTGCAATTGAAATCCGCTACAGAAAAACGAAGGATTGTTGAGAAATCATTTCCTGTTATTTATTACTGACTTTTTTGTTTTTCCCTATAGCTTGTAAACCGGCTAATATTCGAAAAAAATCTAGACTCACGACTTCGAAACGAGTACTATCCTAACCTCTACATAACTTTTTGAATTGTTCAGTTTATATAACATAACGATACACACACACACACACACACACACACACACACACACACACATATATATATATATATATATATATATATATATATATATGTGTGTGTGTGTGTGTAACTTGTCTAGCATGTAACTAATAATTTAGCTATTGGGAATTTAAAAATCTGAAAGAATTTGTCAGTTAAGAAGGGAACTAGAAGCGATAAACTCAAATAAAAATTAACTGCAGGATGCCGTTACTTTGAGAAAAGAAAAAGATAGGTTTTACAATCCATTGTATATCCTATTGTACAATAATAGTACTCTAAAAATGTGCGAAAAGTCACGTGGCCAAAACATAAAAAATACCAATCGTTACGTGAATTTAAGAAAAAATAAGTTTATATTTCAAGGAATTTTTCAGTCTCATTGGCTTAGACACTACCGACGCTTTTCATTATTAGTTAAGCAAATGTAGGTACTGTGGAAGGGGGTTCATACAAGAAATGAGAACAAAGTCCGCAAAAAGGGAATTCTTGCAGTTTTTCAACAGTTAACTTACTTCGCTTCACGACCAAGCTTTCTTTATTTTGTAATAAACTGTAGTCACAGAACAGTATGAAACAGTATAACCGAACACGTTTGTTTATTATTAATGCTTGTTACAGCGAAGTATTTGTTATCGTCGTTGTTATATTAATTAATCAAAACGAACTAACGAGTTCTTCTAAAGTGTTTGTAATTTACAAAGCGTTCGTCGAACTCAGTGGTACTGCGATGCAAAAGTTGCTAGTGTCAATTTATATATTTTTTTAATTAATTCTATTAGATAATTCAGTAAGAATACTGAATAAGTAAAGTGCATTCGTCGTAAAGTGTTACAATATATCTTCGAAGCCGACTCATCCCAACAATACCTGACTGACATCTGGACCAACGTCCATACCATTCATTTAACTTCGCATCATTAAAGACTCTCAATAACAATCATGGTAATTAACATTTAACTTTTTTTTATAATAAGTTAAACTAAGCAATTCGAATAATCTTCTAAGTTAACATTTTCAGTATCAAAGAACCACTCAGAAATAAATTATTCATTATTTTCTGCATTGTAATAACAATTACTTAACTTGAGACTCAAATTGTAATCAAAAGAATTATTTATAGGAAAATTAATACTTGATTAATAAGTAATTTAAATAGTTCAGTAACACTTTAAATACTTTTCAGTAAAGATTAACAATTTCTGAAACAATTACTATTTTATTAAGAAAATTAACGTTTAAACGAGGTATTTGTTATAAACATCGGCTCCTAAAGTGGTAGTCATAATATTACAGAAATTGACACCATTACGGAAATATTAATATTAATATATATATATATATATATATATATATATATATATATATATATTTTCATATATTCATATATATATATATATATATATATATATATATATATATATATATATATATATATATATATATATATATATATATATATATATATATATATATATATATATTCACTAAAAATGTTTTTAAATGTTATTTATATCTAATATAAATTGTGTAAAAGGTATTTACGTATAGATTTTTAATAAACGTGTAAATAAAAAGAATATTGACATTTTGCGTTGTGCCTGTATTTGACCTGTATAAAAATAAATTTGCCTTGACTCTGTATTTGAAATAAAATACAGAGTGTTCTTTCACTATTTGGTGAATAGTCTTACCAGCATAAAATTTAGCATTTATTAAATTCATTGGATTCTGTATATTCATAGTGTATTTTAAGTGTGTATTATGAGCAAAATTTTATTAAAAGTTTCGTTTTTTTAATTATATTCAGTAGATACTGAATTTGCTTTGGGGATTTTTTTAAGAATTCACTACTTTCAATAAAATTTTGTATGTAGGCCTAGTATAGTTTGCACACAATCGTCCGATAGTTTCACTTCCACACCTGCATCCACTAAACAGACTTGTTATACGTGTGCCTAGAATTTCAACCAGATCCCATCGCTTATCTTTGAGCAATAGCATACATTTTTTTCTTAAAAATAAAAGTACTAATAACGAAAACACAGTAACAATAGTGCAACATCAAAAATTGTATTTTTCATTCGGTGATGTGACGTCATCCGTCATCTCTGCCATTACTGGTAAAGGTGTGGCAACTTGTTCCAAGCGCATTTGGAATATTTTCCTCGCTTCTTTCTCTACCGCATCAATTCTATCAATGTCTTTCTGTTTTCCTGAGACTCTGGCTTCTTTTAACTGCTTCCAGATATTACGCAGTTTTTCGTACAATTCCATTAGTTGTCCATCGATACTCCACAACGGCACGGGATCCTCCACTTCATAGACGCCTTTGCCAAGTGCTTATTTTGGGTGTATGGGTGTAAAACCTTCCGTCGTGAAAACCTTCTCTCAATGGTCGGTAGATTCCATTCATAGGCATATACGTGTCTTGTGCAGGCACTGCGGGTTCTGCTGAAGTTTTTGGAGTTCTTAAGTATTTAAACGCAATGAAAATACTTGCTCCGACAGCCCCGATGCCTGCCGCAAGCATTACGGCTTGTGCTCGAGTACTGCTCATCATGAGCTGAACTTTGAGCGCTAAATTGTGTGGTGGTATTCAAAGCAAATAAAATATTATAATAATTTTAGTTGTTTTGGTTCTATTTAATTAATAATTAATAAATGATTCATTGTTGCTTTTTAAATTTAATTATTTTCGTTCATAAATACGATAAACTTTATAACTAAAATCGGTGTATCACATTTTAAGAAAAAAATACAGGGAATTAATAAACAACTAAAATGTAGTGTACAATTTCTTTAAAGCTAGACTTTTCGGGAGAAAGCTGAACATATGTTTTTATATAGTTAAAAGCTTTGTTTTAACGCCTTTTAAATATTTTAATTGAATGTTAAAAGTGAATTTTAATGTTTTGGCACTATTTATTTGGAATTACTACAGTATTTTTTCAAAAACATTTATTTTTTCAAAAAACATTATTTTTTTTACTACATTATTATTTATTGTTTTAAAAGGAAATATTTATTCTATCAATTAGAAATTGGGTTTTGAGTACAATATTTAAAAAATTCAAGCGAACAAAACATTCTGTTGTTGTTAGCGTCTACTGTGAAAGTAATAGGACTTAGGCGGTGAGTGAGTGAAGGAAGGTTAATGATGGCCAAGGCGGTGGTAATAATTTTGTGTTCTTGAAATAAAATGAAAGTTTATTACTCAATTAAAATTTGGACACATATGAATTGCACAGTATACCTAAACGCTCATCTGTTATGAACTAATTACTATTACTGTTGGAAGCATTAATAATTATTGAATTTATAATCATAAAAACCAATTTTAATCACGATCTCGATAACTTAAACAAATGTAGGCATTTAATTAAAGGTAATTCACGTGTGATGCTAAGGGGTAGGTTTTTGGGGTAACAGAAAGTGAACAAAGATAACATTAGTTTTACAAAGTAGAAAAAGTGTATTTTCATAGTAATCAAGTTCGTTATTTCTAGCTTTTCAATAGTCTTGTTATCAATGGTCAGACTTGAATAACGGGGTAAGGAAAACTTGGGCAACGCTTTGTTGCATAAATACTCAATTGTTTATTTCCTGCTTGTTAATATCTTTCTCTTAGTTTATGTAAGAGGTGCGTAGAAAAATGTGACCCACTTTTGACAGATATCACCTTAAGATATTTAAGTGCTAATACCGCCGTTATTACCGAAACACCAATACCGATACCGTTACTGCCAGTATCGAAAGGAAAATATCGATACCAATCAGTATCGAAAGTATCGGAACGTCCCTACTTGAACAACAGTAAAACTGAATGTTGACTTCTTTGACACTCGCTAGACTCGCTCACCTGGTTCGTGCTTGAATGGATAGCGTTCTATTTAAAATCTTAATATACAAAAAGAGAAGTCCTGACTGACTGACTGATTCATAATCAATGCAGAGCCAAAACTATTGTTTTGACATTTTCAGGGTACATTTATGTTACCATATAGGCGAGCACTAAGAAAGGATTTTGCAAAAATTTGATTTTAACGCCATTAAACTACTTACCCAGTCCAAATTTAATAATCAACGTACAGCCAATTTCTTACAACAATGTCGAGGTGTACTAAGAGAGGCTTTTACATAAATTTGATTTTAACGTAATTAAACTACTTACCCAGTCCAACTTTAATAATCAACGTATAGCTGAGACGTATAACTAAAGATTTGAAATTTTCAGGTTTACCACCACATGTAGGGGTGCACTGAAAAAAGATTTTCCATTATTCAACCCCTAAAGAGGTAAAAATGAGGTACAACAATTTTTATTGGAAAAATTATGTTTTCCATAACATGTTTTCCGTTAACGCCTACTTCTAGTCACTGTAAAGCCGGCTATTTACGTTTGTTAAGGAGAGTTGTAATATACCTTTTGTTTTTTTCAGAATTTCTGGACACAATAGACAGACTTGTGAAGCAGTATGGGTCAGTGTTCAGCCTTTGGTTCGGACCGTACTACTGTGCTGCTATATCGGACCCTAAGGACATAGAAGTAAGTCTAGATGTTAAGGTGTGTCCTTATCAGGCCAATCGGCAATACCGAATGTAAAACGGATCAGCTTCTTCGCAATCGGCATGCGACTTCACACATTTTTCAGTCAGTGCTCGTTCGGCATGATAAGTAAGCCTAGAGAGAATTGTAGATTTTTGCCTTCAGTATGCAGAAAGAAGAAAGTGACAGAAGTCGAAGTACCACTTTTTGTAGATTATTTTAACATGTATCATGTTTTAGGACTGGTTGTGATGTTTGATTTTGCGCGTCGCGTGATGCAAGGAACATGTATATTGATATATAATACGAGGGCTATTCAGAAAGTAGATTACGTTTTTGGATAAAAAAAAAACTAAGTACAGGAAA
This sequence comes from Callitettix versicolor, assembly GCA_022606455.1. Classification (NCBI taxonomy): domain Eukaryota; kingdom Metazoa; phylum Arthropoda; class Insecta; order Hemiptera; family Cercopidae; genus Callitettix; species Callitettix versicolor. The sequence continues at coordinate 34,953,342 of CM040186.1, forward strand.
AAAAATTTTATTATATACATTTGAAAGAGGAACTAAAATACTATTTTTCGACATAATCGCCAAACAAATTTAGACATTTGTCATATCGGTGAACTAGCTTTGAAATTCCCGTGTCGTAGAATTCCGCCGCCTGTGACGCCAGCCAGTCAGTCACGCCCGCGCGGAGATCTGCGTCGTCATCGAAGCGCTGTGTTGCAAGCCAAGTCTTTGTTTCCCACAAGTTTCGCGAACATTGTTGTACGAAATTGTCACCAAAAAGTTAGGATACCATAAGTTTTGTGCCAGATGGGTGCCAAAGTTCCTGACAGAACAGCACAAGGGTCAGCGTATGGCTGCATCGTTGTCATTTCTGGACGCTTACGACAAAGATGGTGAATCATTTCTTGATCGCATCGTAACGGGAGATGAGACTTGGGTTAAGCACGTTACCTGTGAGACAAAAC